>JBCNJP010000014.1:8409917-8432610 GCA_039602395.1 Deinandra increscens subsp. villosa
ACTACAACAAAAGTAGCTTGATAGGACGCCCAAAAAGGTTCTAAAATGTTATTTTATAGGACGCATGAGATAATAGGACCACTAATAAAAGTGTCCTTTCTAAAGGGGTCCTATAAACTTATAGCGTCCTAATAAACCACAAAATAGGACACGTTAGAGCGTCCTAATAAATCACAAAATAGGTTACGTTATAGCGTCTTAATAAACCACAAAATAGGACACTTTATAAGGTTTTAAGATCCATACATTTTATGACACATATTAGCGTCCTAAAAGGTGGATAGATCAAATAAACCAACATCCTTAAAGTTGTTCTCATGAAACATGTTTCATAAATACAAATAAGATACCATCAATTTATTTTATCGAAAGATGAACTTCAACTAATGGAATAAATAAGATTTAATTATCATTGAAATAAATCATTTCGATAACAAAAGCATTAAACAAAAAGTAAGTTATAATATTATTATCCAAGATCCTAACATTAAACATGAAACTTAAAATAATGAAAGACACTAGAAGAATATAGTCTTCAGTCATCATGCATCCTTCTCACTCGTCACAAACCACCTACAAATTAATCATCCATATATAAGCTTAATGTTTGTTATATACTTAATAATATATTACGGGTTTAACAATGACATACCGAAATGAAAGAACATGGCCATGCTATAGATGCACCAATAGCAGCTTGGATGTGTCCAATGACCCATATGGTCTAACCAAATTTTCATCTCTTTTCATAGCTACTTGAATATTTACCTCACACCAGTCGCACCCAAATCAAGCACATATCAATTACAAAACAAGAAAACCGTTGAAAAAAAACCAGAGTATGAAATCAAGCACATATTAAGCACATTTGATGTTTATGATAAGTAAGGTGTGTAGGAATTCTTTGGGAAGTAGTTTGATTTTAAAGTTCCAGTGTTGTAACTTGAATTCCATTATATGCTGCATGTATATATAAATAAAGAATAAATAACTTATAAAATGATTTTAACTTAAAATAATTAATATAACTTTTCTAACTGTATATTACATTGACCCTGGACAATGATTCATAATTCTTTGGAAGTATTTTTTTTAAAATTTATCATGTCATTGAAATAATCAGAATACAAATCATTTTGTAGAAGCTGGTGTTTGGATGTAATTATGTTGCTTAAGCTTGTAACAAATCAGAAAATCACTTGCTTTTGTTAAAGTTTGATTGTTTATAAACCTAACAGATAAAAAAAAACTAAAAACAATGGTATATAACAGATAAGAAAAAACTAAAAACAACATTATATGCAATAGTATGGAGTCAAAATAGAATTCTAACCTCATCCCTTGATGAAAAAATGCCAAACATTTCAAAAGCAAATCTTTCTGATATATCAACATCAAATTCATCATCGGGCTCCTTTAAGCTTTGAGGTATCTCAAGATTAACATTTCTAATCGGAAAGCAGCTTGTACCCAACGCCTATATTCTCAAAGCAATAAGAACATAAAAACATACATAAACACATCTACCCGTAATCATATTTAATAATGTAAAATAACCTGCCTATTCATCACAATTCCATCATCTCTGACAAAAAAAATCTCATTGATTTTCTGATACTTACAAGTAAGCCTTTCCTTTTGATTGATTGTACCCATTCATCTATAAATTTAGTTCTCTAGAACAGTTATGGTTCAAATAATTTAAAACCAATCACAATTATAAATATTAACCATGAAATAAGAGTTAAGTAAAAACTCTGTCCACTCACATTGAAATAGTGTTTCCATTTTTTTATCCAAGTAATGTCTTTCCTTGAAGAACTGAAATTTAGGGTTCAAAGAATCATCAATCATCACACCAATGCAAATTACTAAAATAGGAATCATAAGAATGCACAGGTTATATTATAACAATGAAGGGGAAAGCAAAACCAACTTGATCTTGATGACGTTTGTAGAAAATATCCCAATATTTGTTAGCATCCATTTCATATTTTCTGCGAAAAAACAATTAAAGATTTATAATGAATGAACCTTAATAACCAAGCTCCAATATCATGTGGTTATATACTTATATGTATGTAGACTGTGCAAGAAAAATACCTTTCCAGAAGGGGGTGACTTCATCATTTGGTGTTGAATGTCTTTGTATCTTTGGCATTTGCAGACTGTTATCTGATGCAACAGAAGCCATTCTCAAAGCACAGTTAACAAAACCCATATTCAAAATCAAAAATTTTCCGGCAAAACACATGGCTTGGCAACTAAACTGGTCTGGTACAAGTAATGATTATAAGTACAGTCTATAGATTTAGTTCTACCATCTGTATATATGAAACCCGACCCTAACATTTGTCATCATCAAATATTTATATAAAGTTAAACTTTACACACCTGTACATATATTGACACACTAATTACTTATAATTTTCATGTTAATTTACTTGTAATCCAACTAACAGAACCTTCCTAAGCATGCATTATTCCTACTCACGTACAACATGAATTTTTATTAAATAAAATTTGCATGTTCATGTATCACTGATTAACTTGCTTAAACAAAGACTATATACGTGACCATAGATTTTTTTCCTTGAGTTGGCATGCCTATGATACTATATACAACCTTTTAGAGAAGTGAAGTTAATCAAATCGTAACGTTAAGCACGTGTATTAGCCCAAAATCATTAAAACGTTCAAGAGAGGGCACATAGAACTCACCTTAGAAAATATGCTCGAATCTTGAGTACCTAGGGACCTAGACAATAAAGTTCCAAGGATGTAGTCCTGCTCATACGACATAACCGACCTTTAGTTCAAGCAATCATAGTTGACTACATAAACCGAACTAACTTCGTGCTCGAATGTGATAGATTAACTAATCATTAAACAAAAACAATATGGCGATCCTCATTTTGACCCTAACAAAAACAATGGGTTTGTTACCTTAAGCTTGAAATCAAGTTCCTTGCAAAAGCAAAATCAGCGCGGGTTCGTAATTAAAGTCGGCAATGCCCTAAAGAAGACTGATATACTTAGTTAACTCCCATTTCAAACGAGTAACAATACCATAGGAATCACATTCGATGATTACCTTTGACCGATCCTTCGAATACGGGTTGTTGCTACAACTCTATCTCCTTTCGTTTCCTAACCGTGAGTTACAACCGATCGGAGATCACCCACAAAATAAACCGTAATATACAAGAAAGATTGAGCATAAAGTTCTTCATGTGGACACACGATCGGAACGATTAGACGATAATGAAAGATGGATACCTGCTTGATCGGCGGAAAACGGTTACGAGCGAGTGATAACGTACGGCCGGAATAAAATAAAGAGCAGAACCCTATATGCTTCACGTATTTAATCCAAATTAACTTTGGTGTATTGACGACGCCCACCCCTTGACTTTGCTTTCTATTTTTAAATGGCCCAAAACTTTCATTTAGGCTTAATTACGAAATAAGAAGCTACCCTTAATCAACAAACCATCTACAAATGTGTACAACATCGATACGTCAAGGTTTGGGGTGTTACAGCTTTGTTTTGTACTAGTGACCCTCAATGATCAAGTGTCCTATTACATTACCACATAATAAGACATTAACTACTAGACGTCCTATAATGTACTTTATTAGGACCACAAATACTAAGCGTCCTATTGAGTTATATGATAATAGGACCCTAAATATTCATCCGTCCTATTACATAGTTTTTTAAGACACCGATTTAACTCCATATAGTATAATAGGACCCTGAACACTTATTTGTCCTATTAGATAGTTTTTTAAGACACTATTTTTTGAGCGTCCCACACGAATGGTCCTAAAAACCCCTTTTTGTTGTAGTGATAGTTTGTATACACATGTTTTAAATGAAACGACCTTGAAACGACCGTTTGGAGCGAAACGACCGTAGGGAAATGGTGAATTTAATAAAACCTTGGGTGTCTATATAAGCACTCTAAAGTAATTTCAAAACTTTTTGTTTATCTAATGATAAAAAAAATTGAACAAAATTAGAAAACAAAATTTACTTTTCATATATTAACACTGATTTCTAATAATTTATTTTAAGATGGGTAATTAGCATATTAATAATACTTTAAAAATATTGAATCAACATCTTTGAATATTTGATACACCTTACAATTATTACGAATCAACATGCGTAATTAGTCCATCGATAATACTTAAAATGAATAAATGACATAAATTTTTTTTTGATGTAAAGTGTGAATCGGTTAAAACTTTTAGATCTTACGAAAAAAGCTCAAAATCTAATTAAGATTTTGTTTTTCTGACACATGTGTTATATAAACAATTGACAAGAATTTCACGCTTTCTCATTTCATAGTGATTCCTACAGGACACCAACAATAAACTAAAAATTTAATTTTCACATTAAACAACTTAACCATGAGTCCCCAGAGTGAGTCACATCAAAGTACTTACATAATTTCAGCAACTTTTAAAGTAATGAATAGATAAAAAAAGAAATTTATCCATTTATTTTTTATTTTTATACCTACTATCTATGATATATGAGAATATATACACTATCTTTTTGTCACACCCCATCACGGCGTGGATCACAGTCATCGATTACAATAGACGGCGTCTATAGGAATGTAAACAAATCACCCAAAAACATTGTTTTAGCAAATACCAAATGACCAGTACAATAGTTGTTTCGAGTTTCACAATCAAAGACATTTAAGATTTGACAAACATGACCTAAAACTTACGTTATGCAAGGAAAATCTCACAAAATGTTGTTAGGCAATGACATGTGACTCATATGCATCAACATGCGTAATTAACACATCGACATAATGTTGGTTACCTAAGAATATCATGTTAAAACGGATCAACATAATGTTGGTGATTGAGTACACAAGTTTAGTTAATAAAATTAGTTTCCATGGACCACAAGATTTCCAAGTGCTTATTCTTACCTAAAATAATATCACATAAGTTTACTATTGCCATGAACTCATGTAACCTAAGCTTGACAATCAATGATCCCCCCACCCCGATGTCTCATCCCAAAACATTGCAATGTCTATGAACAATTATGCACACGATTGACCTATAGTAAAGGTTACATCGACTAGCCACAGACGGAGTGTCAACCCAAATAGTTCTATTAACAACTTTCAAGCTTAGAACCATAATTAACACCGCAAGATAGCAAGACAGGGGACTTAAGGGAATAATGATGACACTCATGTAATACGTAATGATATCTAAAGTACTTGTGTCCGAAATAAACAAGCATGTATTTTTTTTTCCTTACCTAAGCACGCAAGGTGTGAGATACGTAGCAATCCATGTATGGACCGACCTAACCGTGTCCTAAAACACTTAAGACATATTAAGGTTTAATAACATGATTATACGTGAATATGAGTCAAGTGTCTAAGTCACCCACTTGTTTAGTTTATCAAATGTGTTAACTTGACGACCGTTGGTGATATGTTTCGATTTAGTTAAAAATATATTTATTTCACAAAAAAGAAATATAAATAAGTTTTGTCCATAAAATTTACGTTTTTTTCAGATCTATGAGTTATCCTCGAGCTTGCTGTATAAAAATCAAGTCTAACATGAAAAGTTCTACATAATGATGTTTAAATGAAATTAGATGTTGGTCTAAAAGTTATCAATTGTCACACTTTTATCTCCATGTCATGTTATGTTATTCAGGCGAAATGAGATTTGAGTGTTCGGGCCTCTGTTAAAAAAAATGAAGAAATTAGTATTTGATATATTTATTTAAACAAAAATAATGATGAGGAGACACGAGAGAGCAACATGTATCCTCCATACATTTTTATTTATTATTATTATTGTTAGATATGATATTCAGAACTAAAAAGTTAATTATAATAAATAAAAAAATGATGAAAATAAGATTATTATTATTATTTATCCTTTTCATATTGTTTCAAACATAAGTTTCATAAAACTTGTTTAGCTAATTAAACAACTCATGTGGACAAGGTTAATCCTTAATTAATATGTTATTAGTTAATAAGTGTGGTGGCTGGTGCATGCATCATAAGTTTAGGTAAAGATCAAGACATGTGGTAAGGAATTTAGAGTTTCCCCCCTCCAAAATAGTAAAGGAAAACTTATTTGTAATATGAATCTGGATCGAAAAGTATGTTCTAAAGTTTTTATAGACACTTTTTATTCATGCGATGCATTATTAAATTTCTGTTACTTCTTTTCAATCTTTTTTATCAACTAATTATAATGTCAAATACAAATTATAAGAACCATCCAAAATTAATCTAACTTATCAAAAATATGAAGCTAATCAAGCAATAAAACTTAATACATTATCGGTCTCGATATCTGATGATGTATGACCGAATTGTATTCTCCTTATACGGAAGATGAACAATCCAAACATCCATCTGGTCTACTCAGAAAGTCATAATACAAACACGTACATGTTATCCGTTCGGATAACAACATAGCCCACATGTCCGAACCAGATAAGACCCTCTCACATGATCTGGTTCGAACAACAACATATATAACACATGTCTCGTACAGGTAAGCTCAGCTCAGAAAACAATCCAAACTCACCCGGTTTAGAAGTCCAATAACTCAAGTTACCATCCACGCACGTGTTTCATGACGTAATAACGATTTATAGAAGAATGTAATTGGTTTATGTGATAGTATAAATGACTGATTTTTCAATCAAAGTTATGAGTTTAAATTCCATAAGATATATCTATGATAGTAATATTTTTAATGAGTTTAAATTCCACAAGATACATCTATTGATAGTAATATTTTTAATGCATGCAATTATCCAAAACCACACAAATATATATTTAATTTAGGTTTAGACACAATTATTGGTAGTGATAACATAAAAGGCTGCACACTTGCGCTGTCATTAGCCACTCATGGTGGTGTGATGTCAAACTAGTGAACCACAAACATGCATGATTCCACCATACTCTTCACTCTCAACCCCACAACTAATTTAAAAAAAAAAAGAATATTATTAGGTTGGTATGATAAGTTGAGATAATATACATCATATTTTATTTTAACACTAACTTTGTTAATTAGCTAAAATATTAAATTTGTATATGGTTTATACAAATGAAGTGTTCCCCACAATGTATCTAAACAAGATGGATAAAATATGCTAGAAACCGTCCAAAACCATCACTTAGTATGAGTTAGTGGTTTTGGTCATCCTTTGAGTGTAAGTAAAATGATTGTTAAGAAGCTTATACAAAATTATAATGGCATGTTATAATAATGTAGTTAAATTATACTAAGTTTAACCAACAATGTCTAAAGTGGACCATTTGATGTTTAAATATCACATTTTTAGACCCGTAGAAGCCTTACATGTTTAGTTGTTTTTGGTTGCTTGTTGTTAGATTAATGCTTGTTTTCGTATAAATATGTTTTTCTAGGTGTTTATCAATGACTAGAAGATTTGCTGTTGATAAATGAAGGATTGATAGTGAGCGGTGAAAAGTCAATGAAGATTCCAGAAGTAGAGGATGAGACGGCCCGTTACATCTTAAAGGCCCGTTATGAAGACTTCAATAGAAGAAAATACGTAGTGATTATTAGCCATATATACGAAGTTAGCGTATAATGGCCGTTATCTCATAACGGCTCGCTATGTCATGTTTAAAAAAAAAAAACCCTAATTCTTAACTATAATACCCGAGGGCGGTTAATCAAAAGAAAATGATGAGTTTTCGAGAAGTTAGCCATCAAACGTTAGGCAATATAACCAACGTTTTTCACTATAAAGAGGATTCCCCTCCCTTTCTCCTATCTTCATCTTTTGGTAGGGGCCGAAATAAATTTTAAAAGGTAATGGAGGCCGGTTATTGATGTGTTTAAATCTAAAGTTATCTAATTCGAAAGCCAAGTTATTTTCCGCGCCAAGTGACTTTGATCAGGTTGGTGCTCGACTCTCGATCTGCCCATTTATTTCTTCTCCCTCTATCGGATCCGGACCACGACTTGCCCCTTGGAAATCCAGCATTACCTTGGGATTGTAAGTTTATTTACGATACTATAACTACTCCTCCAACTATAAGCTATTATACCCTAGGAGACAACCACATATGAGTTGAAACTTCTCCTCAGGAGGATAGATGGGGCGATTCAGGTGAGATCCAATGTAGATCCAACTTTCGATTCACTCGTGGATCCGGGCGGTCCGGGGGACCACCAAGGCTCCTCTCGAGAATTTATTTAAAGGGAATCATATCAAACACACGACCTTAACAAAATCCAACGATTGACGTAATTCTTGCTGTCTATGATGATATGCATTGTATACATTTTGGTGTGACCTACTTTGTACTAAAGAAAACCATTCATGCATCTTTCTTTACACAATATTTAATATTGTCACAAACAAATTAATATTATGAATTACGAAGAGCGAGCTAATTAATAAGTTGATATATAAAAATGATATACAAACAAAACACATAAAGAGATTATTGGGTTGTTGGACTCGGGAAATCCGGTGGCAAGATCTTCGACAACTCGTGTGTAGTTGAAGACTTGAACATCATCTTGATTTGCCACCCTTATATATTCCCTTTGCTTCTATCATATCTTAATACCATTTAAAATAATACGTATTTAATATTTATTATTTATTTAAATGAGTATTTGTTTTAATTTATACAACAATAGGATTTGACCTTGTATTCTATCATGTTGCTCACGTAGAAAATTATATGGAAAGGGATAACCTCTTAAAAGATTAAATTCCGACACCTCAGTTTTTTTTTTTTTTTTAAAGGCATTTGTATTAAGAACACATAGGGCATCAAGGAGCTACCCCAAAATCACACAACTACAACTTCAAAATAAATGTGCAATACACTACAAAAAAATCTAGTTAATAGCGGCAATACATTTAGCGGCGACAGTTAACCGCTATCGATCATCGATCCGTTTGCCCTTTTTTTTATTTTAATTAACCCTCACCGTTGATTACAAGAAAAGATCCAAAAGCCCCGGTTTGATCGTACACTTTGTCTCCCCTAAATGTGCACCACGTACATTTAGAGATCAGAAAGAAACCGGTTTGGGAACACCGTAACTGAAAAATCCGGAATCGGTTACAGGAGAAACCGGTTCCAGTTCCTAATGAGATGTCCAGTACTTACCTATCGATTATACGCTCTCAGGCCAGGAACCGGTTACAAAAGCGGCTATAGAAACCGATTAGAAAAACGGTTAGAAGATACGTACCTATACTTTGTATCGTTATTATAACCGTTAATATGACCGTTGGGGGCGAAACTAGCTGTTTTTTCCTCACATTTTCTTTTGTAATCTTAAACTTTACATTCATCCGTATAAACATCCTTACCCTTCTTTTCTTTTTAACGCAATATCTACCCTTCTTAATTTCCAAATCCTCATCTACCTATCAGAATATCACTCACACCATTTAAATAGAACTTTTTTTTTTGGTCCAAGTGTTCACCAAGCAGACTGGGTAGATATGCTCTAATTAATCAATGTGCATAACAATTTCTCTGATCACTATCGTAGAAACTAAACCCGAATCCCTTCGCAAATCACACATTTTCGAAACCAACTCAATTATATTATACATTGGAGGATGAAGGGGACAACAACTTGTGTAACACAAATTTATATAAGATCTTTAAAAATATATATATAAGATCTTTAAAATGATATTTATATAGATCTTGCATAGATATAATTAAATAAAGTGTGGAAGATAGATGTATTATTTATTAATAATACAATGAAATTTGAAAGATTAATAGTAAACTTTTTGTTTTTCAAACTTTGGTTACGTGACTTTAGTGCTTTGACGTTTTCTACCCTAAACTTTTACAATTTGTTTTTTTTCTTTTTAGCGAAATAGTAAACTTTTAGTTTTCATAGTTTGGCCACATATGTTTCATACTCTTACGTTTTGTATCGTTTAACTTTTTTTATTTTTTTAATTTAAGTTTTGTTGTCTTCTATTTTGGCCACACATTTTTAACTTTTCTACTTTCGTTTTTAGTATATTTTGATAGTTTTATACTTTCATTACAAGATTTTTAAACTTTTACGTTTTATACCCCTTAACTTTTTTACACCCTAACTTTTAAACTTTTTGTTTTGTTTTAGGTTTTGTTGTCTTCTACTTTGGCAACGAAACTTTTAACTTTTCTACTTTCGTTTTTAGTATATTTTTATAGTTTTAAACTTTCACCACGAGACTTTTAGACTTTTACGTTTTATACCACTTAACTTAGTATATTTTTATAGTTTTTACTTTCATTACAAGACTTTTAGACTTTTACGTTTTATACTCCTTAATTTTTTAACTCTCTAACTTTTAAAGTTTTTTTGTCTTCTACTTTGGCCACGAAACTTTTAACTTTTTTACTTTCGCTTTTAGTATAATTTTATAGTTTTATACTTTCACCACGAGACTTTTAAACTTTTACGTTTTATACCACTTAACTTTTGTTACTTTCGTTCATGCATTTTTGGGTCATAGATCTTCATTTAATTGAAGATCTAATGGCTATGATTCATTTTTATCTTTTTTATCTAAATTAAATTTCTCACAATAACCTCACCCTATTCATACCATTATAACTTAGTTTTCATTTAGATTTTGTCACAAATTGGGTTGACCTTTACCGAGTAACGTGAAGTTCAAATGTTTTGTATTTATTTTTTATATGTTTAAACGTCCATTGCATGCTAATATTTTTTTATTTATTTTTAATCTGCTATTATTTCACAATAAATGTTACGATATAACAATATTTCATTTTATCAAACAGTACAAAATTTTATCAATCTAACTGATTTTTTTTTATGGGAAAAAAGACGAAAATAGCCCATTTAACCAAGTTTGGGACAAAAATAGCCCTATGATTTTTTTTTTCAATTTTTAGCCCTACGTTAACGGTCGTTAACGACCTCCATTTAAACCAAAAACGACCGTTCCCTGATGACCAACCACTGTGCGACATGTGTCCACCACGGTCGTTAAGACGTTGGAAAGGTCGTCGACGACCGTCGTTTTCCGTCAAACGACCGTGGTCGTTGGCTACCACACACGTAGTCGGCGGTCGTTTGACGGAAAATGACGGTCGACGACGACCTTTCCAACGTATTAACGACCGTGGTGGACACATGTCGCACCGTGGTTGGTCATCAGGAACGGTCGTTTTGGGTTTAAATGGAGGTCGTTAGCAACCGTTAACTCGTTAAGGTAGGGCTAAAAGTTGGAAAAAAAAATTCATGGGACTATTTTTGTCACAAACTTGGTCAAAGGGGCTATTTTCGTATTTTTTATTTTTTTTTATTCATAGTGTCGCGTTGAAACGCAGACATAAGCATCGATTAAGAAAATTGGTAAGTTAAAAGTCAAATTCAGCAATGAAGAAGTCAAGAAGGCCACCACCTACCGTGATTTTGAGAGTCAAACAACTTTCACCCACTTCATCTACAAAAAAGTCCCTTAACATGCACCCAATGACCATTTTACCTTTATTTTTGTTATAGTTTCATTTAAGTCAACTCCAAACAATAAGAATTTCTTATTCTTCCTTTTCATCTCAAAAAAAAAAAAAAATATGAACCACCAACGACCACCACCAAAAAAACACATCTTCATCTTATCCGGCCAGAGCAACATGGCGGGTCGCGGCGGCGTAAAAAACAACCAATGGGACCGTGTAGTCCCGGACGAGTGCAAACCCGATCCCTCCACCATCCACCGCCTAAACGCAAACCTAATATGGGAAACCGCCCACGAGCCACTCCACACCGACATCGATATTGGGAAGATTTGTGGCGTTGGCCCCGGGATGCCGTTCGCCAACGCCATCAAGGATTACATTTCCGGTGTGATAGATCTTGTTCCATGCGCGGTGGGGGGCACCGCGATCAAGGAATGGGGCAAAGGCGAAAAGTTGTATAATGATATGGCGAGGAGAGCGAAAAGTTGTATAATTGATTAGGGTTTTTTTTGATGATTAGGAGTATGTTTGGGAGTGCTAATTTGAGTGCAAAATAGTTTTTAGGTAAAATTGTTTATTAATTTATAACTTTTTCAAAAGGAGTTTTAAGAAAAGTGTTTATATTATATTTTGTGGTGCGAAAAACAATAACTCAATAAGTTATTTTTGTAAGTTTTTGGTTTAGCTTATTTATGTAAAATTATCAAAAATGACATTCATTAAAAAGCCGTGTTTGACGCATTAGCTGAAAAGCTAGCTGATAAACTATAAGTTAGCTGATAAAAAATAACGTTTGGTAAAACGTAGCTAATAAACTAGCTGGAAAATGTAAAATAACATAAAAGTACATGTATATAAATAAATTAAAATTTAAAAACAAAATATAAATAAGTTAGGGAAGGGTAAAAAATATAAAAGCTAGTTGAAATGCTACTCCAACTAGTTTTTTAAAAGCTAGCTTCTTGACATTACCAAACGGGACTTTTTTTATAAAAAAAACCCTATATGTTTAAAAAAATCTCGTTTGGTAACGTAAAAAACTAGCTTATGGCGCGTCAAACACGACCTAGTCTTATGGGTCAGTAGGATAGGGGGTGGGTAAAATGGTAATCTGCTTCTGAAAAAGCCAAAAGTATGTTGAAAAACCCATTTTTTATGAATTTTACAAAATAGTTTTTTAGATTTCCTCAAAAAGCCTAAATCAAATGTGATTTGACTTTACCTAAACATTATTTTTAATTTATTGGTTTTTTAATAAGCAATAAGTCAGTAAAAATTCAAATGATCAACCAAACATCCTCTAGGTTGCCATTGCATCTGGTAATGGGGAATACATGGAGGTAGTGAGAAGAGCACACAAAGCGATTGATCTTCCGAATGTAGTGTGTGTGGATGCAAAGGGATTGGAGTTGAAAGACGACAACCTCCATTTAACGACGGAGGCTCAGGTTCAACTCGGACACATGTTGGCGGACGCATATCTTGCACATTTCAGTTATGAAACTCCTCTGTCTGTCGTTGCTTAACCGACAGGAATTTGTGAATACCCGGAGATTGGTTAAGAAACTTTCTATTTCTGTGTCATGGGTTTGATTTTTTTTTTTGTGTGCAACAAATTGTGGGGATTAACAAAAAGTACAGATAAATTTGCAAAATGTTAAAAGTAAAAGTTTGTTAACACGTTTAGTTTGGCATATAAACAAATGGAACGAATACGGGTTGGCTGCTTGTTGCGGCGGATTGCTACATATACAAAATATTTTAGGTCAGCAAATGGTTCCCAACTCAAGTGGTTGAGTGTTGGGTCAAACAATGATCCCCAATTCAAGTGGTTAGGGGTGAGACATCCAAACAGATTAAAATTGGAGGTTATGGGTTTTAGTCCCATAACCTCTAATAAGAAAAATAAGGGTTTCAAGTTGGACTTCAGGTTTACTTCAAGATCTTGTACTTTCACCCTGCACTAAATACTTATAGATTATGGCTAATCAGATTTTGGATGGTTGCTTTAAGATCTTGTACTTTCACCCTACATTAAATACTTATACATTAGTGTGACTCAAGTTACAAAATTTAGAAATTAATGATCGCCTAATATCAGTCTTTCCTGAAGATGAGAAAGAATACCTTAGTTCACATAACATATGTCTGAAAGATTATGTCCATGATCACTTTTTTTAAAAATTTATATTCACCTATTGTTCTAAATTGACTGAAGCTCCCATGTTTGTCAAACCACCGAATAGTGTCAAAAGTCGTTGTATAAACATTTGAAAGGTCTTAGAAATAGTAAATGCATATAATTGGTCCATGTGGCAACTTAGATGGACTTGCGTTGACCCGAACCCACATTTTTTTCATAAAACTTCATATCTATTAATATTTTTATTTTTAATGCGACTCGTCGACCCGAACCAAAATGCCATTTTTTTAGACGGACCCGCCTTGACGCGAAACCTGTCACACCCCAACCGACGGCGGAATTTACGTCGGGGCATGATGATTGTCCAAATGCTCATGACACTAATTAAAGTTTCAATACTTAATCATTACCAAATTCCAAGTCTTACAATAGATTCAAATACACATAACATAACATACTGATAGAGTTTGTTTTATTTAATCTAGGTCCAAAGCATCCTAGATGTAGCATCAAGTATAGCTCACACTGCATGTCCTGAAACATGTATAAAAATAGAGAGTGTCAACTAAAAATAGTTGGTGAGTAAACATAAGTTTAGATATATATATATAATAGTTTGAAAGCGATTCATATGTCAAATGTAGACTCATGCATGTATGAATAAACAAATATTGCATAATCAAACCTTGATGACTAGTGTCCGTAACTCGAAAGTTACGCTTAGCTTGAGTTAGGTTTCAATCACCCGAATGCCAAACCGGTCAAATTCAGGTGGGTTGTCAGTCCAATGGAATCCATTATTGTTACCATAGGCTTGTTTGTTAATGATCATGCTAGAATATAGACTTCGAATAGTGACAACATAGTTTAACATATAGCATAGAAATCACATATAGACATAGAATAAGATCGCATAGTTTGAAAAGAAAAGAAATGCGTGCTTGAATAATGTATACATGTTCCATCCCAAAACCTGAAAATGAAAGGGGATTATGAGTACTCACCAACTATTTTTAGTTGACACTCTCTATTTTTATACATGTTTCAGGACATGCAGTGTGAGCTATACTTGATGCTACATCTAGGATGCTTTGGACCTAGATTAAATAAAACAAACTCTATCAGTATGTTATGTTATGTGTATTTGAATCTATTGTAAGACTTGGAATTTGGTAATGATTAAGTATTGAAACTTTAATTAGTGTCATGAGCATTTGGACAATCATCATGCCCCGACGTAAATTCCGCCGTCGGTTGGGGTGTGACAGATTGGTATCAGAGCCGTGGCTATAGGGAATTAGGTTATTAGAAATGGTGACCTAGACTATGGCTTTAGGTGTCCAAACATGAGTATCTCATGTCTTGCATGCTTATTACATATTACTATATGTCCATATATATGCTACTTATTCCCACCTTATTCGATTCAAGCTCAAAATCTTTTCATAACACACACATCCACACTATCACTTTATGCCACAATTGAACTTTCATTATTCTATTTACTTTTCAATTTTCAATCTCATCAAAGTTTAAGTTCTAAGTGACGGGCATGTAGTAACTGGAAGGGTGGACACCGGTAGCCATGTCTTCTGTCTAGAAAGGCATTTCGTATAAACTCTATGTCGACCGCTGGACCTCGAATGCCGATCTAGGGAACTCTTGGCGAAAATGTCTTACCTATTAGGCCAAAGCATGTCATACCAAACGTCACATGAACTAAAATAACTTTGATAAGTCAAGGTGATCAGTTTAATGATTACCATTCAATGCTTTGATTATTTCACAATTCAATGAGATTTATTTTTTTCGTTTCATATTTCATTCCAAATACAAACCCTACGTTATTCTTGTGATTTATACAGATCGATTTACAATGTTTTCAATCTAATTTTCATGATTTTCATACACCCCTCACGTGTTTAGTATCTATCAATCCTTTTGAATCCTTGGACTCACATTCTCTTTCACTTCAATTCAGCATGTCTATTCATTTCAACGGGCGCCGTTCTGGAAATTCGGGACGCAAGATGGCTGCCCAAATAGCCAAGCAAATGGCTAAGGTCATCCCAGAGATGATGGTTCAAATCCAACAGAACCTCAATACTAATCCGGGAAACCAAAATGGTGCAAATACTTCCAAATGCACTTTCAAACACTTCAATGCCTGCAATCCGCCCAAGTTCAGTGGGTCTGCGGGTGCCACCAAACTACTTCAGTGGTTCGAAGGCATGGAAAACACCTTCATCAATAGTGACTGTCCCGAGGAATTGAAAGTTCGTCATGCCACCAGCGTCTTCCTCGAAAAGGCACTCTCATGGTGGAATGGCGAGAAACGTACCCGAGGGACAGAGACTGCATTAGCCCTACCTTGGAACGAAGTGAAAGAACTAATGATTCGGAAGTTCTGCCCTCGTAGCGAACTTCGAGCGTTGGAAGAAGAGTTCTGGGCTCTCAGGCAAAACAGTGGAGAAAACCAGGCCTTCAATGACCGATTTGACGAACTTTCCATGTTGATCCCTCGTTTCGTCGAGACTCCCTCCCTAGCCATCGAAAGATACATTATTGGGTTACCCATGTTGTTTCAAGACACAATGTGGGGTAGTAAGCTCGAGACTCTGCAGGAAGTGAAACACTTGGCTGCGACACTGACTGATAATCATGTTAGGGCAGGGACTTTAACTAGGAAGGGTGAAAAGAAATCAACCGGCAAATCCTCGACCGATCAACCCAAAGATGTTAAGGCCGAGTCATCTGCTGTTAACAAGAAGAAGCGGAAAGCTAACAACCGCAACTATGCTATCATCACACCAGCCACACCCATAGCCCAAGTTGCCCCTACAACTCAACCCATCAAGAAGCCTTACACTGGACCCTTTCCCCAGTGTAACTCCTGCCAATACCATCACCCTGCGACTACCCCGTGTCGCCAGTGCCAAAATTGTGGTCGTATGGGCCATTCTATCAATGTTTGTAGACAACCCATTCGACCTCGAGCTCAACAACCCTTTGTTCGACCCGCTGCTCTCCCCAATGCTCCACCACCACCCTATAGGCCTGCTTGCTTCCAATGTGGTGACCCAACGCATTTCCGCAATGCATGTCCCATGTTGACCATTGTGAACAACGCTCAAGCCAACCCAATTAACCAGGGTGCACGTGGTCGTGCATTTAACATCAATGCTAATCAAGCTCAAGCCAACAATGAAGTGGTTAACGGTACGTTCCTTGTTAATAATCGTTATGCCTCGATTTTATTTGATACTGGTGCCGATAAGAGTTTTGTTTCTATTGAATTCGAACCCTTACTTGCTACCCCTCGAACCAAACTAGAGAAACCTTACACGGTTGAAGTGGCAGATGGAAAACCCATCACCATCGACTCTATTATTCCCAACTGCACACTTAACTTTAATGAGCACAATCTCTCCATCGACCTCATACCCATGCAACTGGGTAGCTTTGATATCATAGTAGGCATGGATTGGCTAACTCAAAATCATGCCGAAATCGCCTGTTTCGAGAAGGCTATTCGAATTCCTCGCACAGATGGTCAGGTTTTGGTTATCTACGGTGAAACACCATCTAAAGGACTCAAACTCATGTCTTGCACCAAAGCCCGAAAGTACTTACGCAAGAACTACGTGGCATTCTTGGCTCATATTGTGGAGACAGATGCTAAGGAGAAGAAGATACAAGACATTCCCATCGTTCGGGATTTTCCTGAAGTCTTTCCTAAAGATGTATCCGGCCTTCCTCCTATTCGTCAAGTTGATTTCCGCATTGATCTTGTTCCTGGAGCAACTCCTGTGGCTAAGTCTCCATATCGTCTCGCACCTTCTGAAATGCAAGAGTTGTCTAATCAACTCCAAGAGCTTTCTGAAAAAGGCTTTATTCGTCCAAGTTCCTCACCGTGGGGAGCACCTGTTCTATTCGTAAAGAAGAAGGATGGATCATTTCGAATGTGCATCGACTATCGTGAGCTTAACAAACTTACCATCAAGAATCGATACCCTCTACCAAGAATCGACGATCTCTTTGATCAACTCCAAGGCGCCAGTTGTTTCTCAAAAATCGATCTACGTTCTGGATATCATCAACTTCGTGTCCATAATGATGATATTCCAAAGACCGCCTTTCGAACAAGGTATGGTCACTTTGAATTCACAGTTATGCCTTTTGGCTTAACAAATGCACCTGCAGTATTCATGGATCTTATGAATCGCGTTTGCAAGCCTTACTTGGATAAATTTGTGATCGTCTTCATTGATGACATCCTAATCTACTCCAAATCAAAATCTGATCACGAGCAACACTTACGTCTAATTTTGGAACTCTTGAAGAAGGAACAACTATACGCCAAATTCTCGAAATGTGAATTTTGGCTAAAAGAAGTTCAATTTTTGGGACACATCGTCAATGACAAGGGCATCCATGTAGATCCTGCTAAGATCGAAGCCGTTAAAAATTGGAGTATTCCTACTACTCCTACCGAAATTCGTTCTTTTCTTGGTTTAGCAGGCTACTACCGGCGTTTTATTTCCAACTTCTCCAGGATTGCTTTACCACTCACTACCTTAACACATAAAGGCAAGCCATTCGAGTGGGGTTCTAAGCAAGAGCAAGCATTTCAGACACTTAAACAAATGTTATGTGATGCTCCCATCCTAACTCTACCTGATGGTAATGACGATTTTGTCGTTTATTGCGATGCATCAAACCAAGGTCTCGGTTGCGTTCTCATGCAACGAGGCAAGGTTATTGCATATGCTTCGAGACAGCTCAAGATTCATGAGAAGAACTACACGACGCACGATCTCGAGCTTGGTGCGGTCGTTTTTGCTTTGAAAATCTGGAGGCATTACCTATACGGTACCAAGTGTGTTGTCTTCACCGACCACAAGAGCCTTCAACATATTTTTGATCAAAAGGAGTTAAACATGAGACAACGACGATGGGTCGAACTACTAAACGACTACGACTGCGAAATTCGCTACCATCCTGGCAAAGCAAATGTTGTAGCTGACGCTCTTAGTCGTAAAGACCATGTCAAGCCTATTCTACTTCAAAGCATTCATATTCGAACTGATGTTCAGATGCGTATCTTTGAAGCACAAAATGCCTCAGTCACCGAGGGTAACATGTATGAAGAAATGTCATGTGGTGCTGAACTCCAATTGGAAACCAAACCTAATGGTCTCCTATATTTCTTAAATCGTCTTTGGATTCCTAATCGCAACGATCTTCGTACTTTCATCATGAACGAGGCTCACAAGTCCCGCTATTCTATTCATCCCGGTGCAGACAAAATGTATCAGGATCTTCGTTGCCATTATTGGTGGCCCGGCATGAAAAAGGACATTGCCCTCTTTGTGGCTAAATGTCTCACCTGCTCTAAAGTCAAAGCCGAACATCAACGACCTTCTGGCTTGCTTGAACAACCAGAGATTCCGGTTTGGAAGTGGGAAAACATAGCCATGGATTTCATCACTAAACTTCCTCGCACTTCAGATGGACATGATAGCATTTGGGTAATCATTGACCGGTTGACCAAATCAGCTCATTTCATTCCTATTCGAGAAAAGTATCGAGTTGGGAAACTATCTCGAATCTATATTAAAGAAATTGCTTGTCGTCACGGTGTGCCTTTGAGCATTATCTCCGATCGTGATGGTCGTTTCATCTCCCGCTTTTGGAAATCTCTTCAATCAGCTTTCGGTACTCGTCTTGACCTTAGCACCGCTTATCATCCTCAAACCGATGGTCAATCTGAACGAACTATCCAGACACTCGAGGATATGCTTAGATCATGTATCCTCGATTTTGGTGGCAATTGGGATTCGCACTTACCTTTGATCGAGTTCTCTTATAATAACAGCTACCATACAAGTATCGGCATGGCACCGTTCGAAGCACTCTACGGTCGAAAGTGTCGCTCACCTATTTGTTGGAATGAGATTGGTGAAGCCCAAATCACTGGTCCCGAGTTAATTCAAGAAACTACCGACAAAATCATTCAAATCCGTGATAATCTACTCGCTGCTAGGAGTCGTCAAAAGAGCTACGCTGATAAACGACGCAAACCCCTAGAATTCGAAGTCGGCGACTTAGTACTCCTTAAAGTATCCCCTTGGAAGGGAGTTGTCCGATTTGGAAAGAAAGGAAAGTTAGCACCTCGTTACGTTGGCCCATTCAAAGTCCTTAAAAGGATTGGGAAAGTAGCTTACAAGCTCGAACTACCTTCGGAACTCAACAATGTTCATCCAACCTTCCACGTGTCTAATCTTCGGAAATGCTTAGCCGATGAAAACCTCCATATTCCTCTAGACGAAGTGCACATCGATGAATCTATGCACTTTGTAGAAAAACCCGTTGAAATCATGGACCGTGAGGTGAAACAACTCAAGCGTAGTCGCATACCTATTGTCAAGGTTCGTTGGGATTCCAAGCGTGGACCGGAATTCACTTGGGAACGCGAAGACCAAATGAAAACCAAGTACCCACACCTTTTTGCACCAGCCTCCTCTCAATAAATTTCGGGACGAAATTCCCTAAAGTAGGGGAGACTGTGACATCCGTCTATTTTTCATATTTGTAACCCGACCCGTTTCAGTTATCTATGTAATTTCAATCTACATTCAAGCAAAAATCATGAATATATTCTATGATTATCCTTGTTTCATTTTACACATATACATACATTTATACGTGTCATGATCATAGCCGAGTCAACCCAAAACGAGACCAGTGGTGATATTATTGGATAACTCTAAAACTATACATTAATGATGGAACAATAATAAAATTTATAAAAGTTAAAACATTATACTCTTTTATAAATATGTGACTTATATCATTATTATTCTCACGAAACATCGATCCGGCCGAAGTTTAAACGGAAAGGTTCAGGCGGACTTCGTTCCGGTCAAGGTTGAAACATTAATGTTCCATATGTCCGTTTGTTATAATCTAGCTACAAACATGGTCATTAACTAGTAACGAATATGAAATTGAAACCCGTTATTTTATCTCTCGTTTATAATATACCAATAGACCACCCACATGACTAAAGTAATCCTTTGGTAGTCCCCATGTAGGATTAAAGTAATCCTTTGGTAGTCCCCATGTAGGACTAAAGTAATCCTTTGGTAATCCCCAAGATGGATTAAAGTAATCCTCTAGCTTTTCTCAAGTTAGTCATCCAAGACTAAATTTCTTGTATAAATACCAAAGCTAATGCACTTGTTTTCTCACACCTATACCTAAAATCTACCAGATTCGTTACAGCCACTTCTACAACCCATATCTCCCTCATAAATCGTCCAAATCCTTCCATTCTTGTCCAGAAATATTCCCCTTTGAGTTCTCTAAAAATGCCAACTGACCTCACTCAATTTCGATAAGAACTCAGCCCTCTAGACCACTTTGAACGACGACTGCTCTAGAATCTCGCTGCTGTGCGACCTTGTTTTTCGTGGCACATTTGAGGTACCAAACGAGATCAGTTTGAGCTGATTCTTTTTCCTATATCTTCCTCTTTCAAATTACTTCATTTTAGACTTAAAATCTGTACCATTTGGTTTCCTAAATTTTCCAGAATCATCCTCCAAAGTTGACCCAACTTTCTGTCAGAAAATCTCAAGAACTCCTCAAGGCTTCAAGTGTTGATCTAAGCTCAACTCATCCTCACTACCTTCTCCTTGCTTGATTTCTGTGAGAAAAACATCTTATTTATATTCTTAAATACTCGTTCATATTTATACCTAAGAACACCCATTAAAAAGGGCTTGTTGGTTAATCACCTTAAAAGAGAACTACTCAACTTTAAATTCTGTGAAAACACAGATTCGTTGTTAGACTTTTATCCGGCCATATCTTGGTCATTTCGAACTCAAATTCAACAAACTCAGACTCCACGATTAAGTTCGTTGAGTTAGCTTTCCAACGATATATAGTTTGCCTTTTAATTCAAACCGAGCAGCTCACAACAGTCCCTACAAGAAAGGTGCGCGTTTCTGTACCTTCTGTTTTGTGAGGCTGTTTCGAGCTATCTCTTAGCATTTTCTTAAAAAGCTTATTAAACAAAAAATGTTTGCATTACATTAAACTAACAATTTGTAAATTTTGGTAATTTATAGTTAACGTTTGATATTTTAAAAGCGCACTTAAAGTCACAGCTCATAAGCTGTCCAAAATCTCCAATTGATACACTAAACCAAAAACCAATACATATCACCAACGGTCAACAGATTAACCAATTTGAACAAGACCCAACTAGTCTTAAGTGGGTAACTTAGACATTCGATTCATGTCTCTAGACTTAAAGTGTCTTCATATAATCCAGGACACGGATAGTCGTCTTCTTATCACTCGGACTCTTTTCATATTTCACTCACCACCTCAGGTGAGTACTCATAATCCCCTTTCATTTTCAGGTTTTGGGATGGAACATGTATACATTATTCAAGCACGCATTTCTTTTCTTTTCAAACTATGCGATCTTATTCTATGTCTATATGTGATTTCTATGCTATATGTTAAACTATGTTGTCACTATTCGAAGTCTATATTCTAGCATGATCATTAACAAACAAGCCTATGGTAACAATAATGGATTCCATTGGACTGACAACCCACCTGAATTTGACCGGTTTGGCATTCGGGTGATTGAAACCTAACTCAAGCTAAGCGTAACTTTCGAGTTACGGACACTAGTCATCAAGGTTTGATTATGCAATATTTGTTTATTCATACATGCATGAGTCTACATTTGACATATGAATCGCTTTCAAACTATTATATATATATATCTAAACTTATGTTTACTCACCAACTATTTTTAGTTGACACTCTCTATTTTTATACATGTTTCAGGACATGCAGTGTGAGCTATACTTGATGCTACATCTAGGATGCTTTGGACCTAGATTAAATAAAACAAACTCTATCAGTATGTTATGTTATGTGTATTTGAATCTATTGTAAGACTTGGAATTTGGTAATGATTAAGTATTGAAACTTTAAT
>JBCNJP010000014.1:8433110-8489355 GCA_039602395.1 Deinandra increscens subsp. villosa
CGATCAAGGATTTAGCATTATACTTTATTGTGTGATCTTTGGCTCCAGATATCAGAATAGTATTTTGAGGATGGAAATCCATGTCATTTACTGGCTGCAGCAGTATAAGAATTTTATTAGTTGTAAGATGTTGGGATCCCTTCTTTCAAATTTGAAAATAGATGGGGCAATTATAACATGTTTATAATGCAACATGTAAATTCAATTTGTATTTTCGTTTTAATGGGTCAAATAGCCAAAAAGAAACGGGTCAAACAATCGAAAGTTGCCTAAAAATCCTTGCAACTTTTCAAATCATTTATTTCAAAAAACTATTTTTTTATTATAATAATTCCACTCTTGTAATAGTACATAACTATTTATTGATAAAATTCAAAACAAAATGTTGGCAGGTCAACCCGACCCAAATCGACTGTTTTTCACCCCTGTTCAAACATTACCTGTTTTGACCCTAATCCATTTTGACTCATTACCCAACCTGTTTGTTTTGTCACCTCTAAACTGAAAGTGATTTGACAGAAGATCAATAAGAAACATGATCTCAATGGATTTCAGTGTCTAGAACATATATATTATATATTGACTTAAACAGACACAAATTTTTGCAAATTTTTGCATCAACAAAGAATTACTTGTATATGGTCATAAAATGTCCGTATGACAGGTCTAACAGGACCATCCCGTCCCTCTGGCAGCAGCATCTGCTTTAACTTTCCTACCTGCACATGATACCAACTTTGCTACATAAAATGGTTCACATGTATTAGAGATACCAATTAAGACCAATTTACTTATGAATGGGTCGATTCAGGTTATGCTTCATCTATAACAGGTCAAAAAGATAAATTCAAAAACATTAGCTAAAAATGAAACGGTTCAAATGGGTCGAACACATCAAAAGTCGCTCAAAGTGTACACAATCTTCTAAACCAATGTGTATTTGAAAGATTAATTGTAAAAGAGATAATACAATTTAACACGTTGATTTTTTACTATAAAATTCTGGAAAACGTGCAAAAGGTTTCATGGTTAATTCAATCCAATTGGTTTTAGAATTCAACCCGTTCTCCAACCTGCCTATCTTGCCACCTTAACAATAGGATCTTTTAAATAAAAGTCATCACCTCAAACAATTTAACTGAGGTATCTGCACTACCCGATGCAAGGAACCTTCCATCAGGACTAAATCTTGCACACCTTGCAACATTCTTCATGGCAAAACACCAAGTTGTAAGTTTCCAAAACGCAAGCTCTTATATCATTCAGTAATAAATGAATCAATTTCAACACTATTAAGTCCATATGGATGCATACCTTGTGTTCTGAAACATGTCTGGTTTCGTGCTTTGGGAAACTTTTTGAGGAGCCTTTTGTATCATGTGCAGCACTGTTATGAATGAGGCATATTTTAGCAAATTTAAATTCAAAACTAACCCATAAAAGATGTTTGAGGAGTTCTAAACCCACAGATTGGAATTGATTATCTTATTATTGCAGATTCTAGTCAACAATCAGTTTCTAATGTTGGGACAAATATATTCCTTTTTTTATTATTTATGGGCCAAAAATCAAAATAAGCAATTGTAGATAGAGGATTAGGGGGGTGTTTGGCATTTTGTTCTGAAAGTGATTGTGTGATACAAAATAATCACAATTAGATTATCAGATGTAGGTTGTATCATGAAAACACAACAATAAATGAATCTCTTTCAAAACATGATGCCAATCCACCCCATAATCCACTTCATACAAGATGCAACAAAACAGATTATCAAAGGGTAAAATAAAGAACTAATCGAACACTGCTTTAACTTCATTTGAAAAACTTTTACTCACATTTCAGAAAAAAAATGCCCTTTTTAGTCATTGATCTATTGATTTATTAGATAACTAAAACTTGCTAAGAACTCAAACATCTAATCAATGAGAAAAACAAGGTGAAACAAACAACCAGATGGTAATGAGTAACGACTATCATCCATATGCGACATGAAGAACATTGGAAATTTGGAATCAAGAAATAGATTACCTAAAATCTACAGAAACAGCACGGGGAGCTGGTATTGAACCATATGTTGATGGCAATGCTGTATTTGAATCAAACAATATAGATGTCGATAGTCCCCTCCCTGTTTCATCTTTTTCAACTGCAAGACCCTGCTTACTTTTCAGACCAATTATATTTCTTTTCAATCACTTTTCTTGTTAAATTAATCATCGTTTAGTCATTACAAAATTGAAAAAGAAAAAAAAAAACATTCAATGAGGTGGCCCAGTGGTAAACACTTAAGTCCCTAAAGCCGAGGTCTCAAGTTCGAATCCAACTTCCACACCCATTGGCATTCCCCTTTAACCCCTTGAAGGAACATGCCCAGTGTAAGCTGTGTTTTACCGTATACTTTTTTTTATAAACAAAGTATTGATGGTCCCATGAGTTTTTTTAAGAGTAAACAAAAACAAACCTTGGCAACCATCTCAAGAAGCTTGTTGGGAGAAGCTTCAATGTTAAGTGGTGTCATTGTAGCCGAAGCAACTGCACTTGCAGCCTAGAAAGACAAAAATCACACAAATGATTCTAAATTTGATTTTGTGATTACTTGGTGACAAAACAATCAGTTTTGAATAAGCATAGAGTGAAAAGTACAGAATAAGTACAAACACAACATGAAATATAATAAAGAAATAACAGAATAAGTAACCAAACAACAATACCTATAAAAAAAGTTACCACGCAATGCTAACATACAGTAAAAAGTACACCATATTGTAAAAGAATGCAAACAGACGTAAAGTAGTTACTAAGTAAAGGCGGATAAATAGGTAGAAAAGTCATAAGTTACCAAGTATTAAGACCTAAGAAAAAGCCTAAAGGTTCACCTAAAATGCAGAAACGCACAAACAAATGCTAAGGCATGACTTAAGCAAGACTAAGGCTAAGTCTAATGTAAAAAACAGTAGAGGACAACAAAATAGGCCCTTAAAAATCTAAGGCAGACAACAAAAAGGCGCATAAGACTATGGCCAAGTCTAAGGCAAACAACAAAATAGGACAAGGTAAGTCCTCAAGATAGAAATCTAGAAAATACCCTATAGACCCCTAAAAATCCTTAAACCTAATACGTCTCTAAGAACTTCTATCTAAGATCATGTCCTTTGAGAGGTGCAAGCCAAGCAAAATCCTGACTACTTCGCCCATCTCATGTCAGTTTGGGTCTACCCCTACCCCTTCCTTCCACCATCATGCTCTCCGCGGTTTTCACTGGAGCTGACACTTGTCTCCTCTTTACATGACCAAACCAACTCAATCTCCCCTCCCTAATCTTATCTGAGATACACGCCACTTCTAGTTCTTGTCTAAAATAATCATTTATAATCCGGTTCATCCTTGTGTGCCCAAACATCCACCTCATCATCCTCATCTCTGCGACCTCCAGTTTGCGCGCTTGTGGCTTCGTGATGGCCCAGAAAGAATAAATCATTTCTAATTCGGTCTATCCTTGTGTGCCCACACATCCACCTCAGCATCCTCATTTCTGCTACCTCTGGCGTACGCGCTTGTCTTCTTGATGGCCCAACAATGGGATCCGTATAACATAGTCGGTCTAACAGCAACCCTATAGAACTTCCCTTTTAACCCAGCTGGAAATCTCTTGTCACACAAAACTCATGTTAACAATCTCCACTTGCACCAACCTACCTGAACACGGTGGCTACATCACTATCTATGTCCTTGTCAGTGGACAAATGACCCTAAATACTTGAACTTGGTTGTTCGTGGGAGAACTAGGCATTCAATACCTGATTTGGATGCTTTCCTCGCCGGTTTCACCACTGAAGTTACAACGAAGATACTCTGTTTAAGAGCGACTTATCTTTAAAACTTTCTGATCTAAGATTGTTCGCCACTCCTCATGCCTCTAATTCAGCCTTGATTTACTCTCCGAAACTAATACAATATCATCGGCAAATAGCATACACCACGGGATACACTCCTCGATCGACTTGGACAACTCATCCAAGACTACTGCAAAAAGGAAAGGGCTCAACGCCGATCCTCGGTCAAGTCCCACCTCCACAGAGAAAAAGTCGGTGTCCCCCACCGACGCCCTTACACTTGTTTTAGCCCCGTCAAATATATCCTTAATTAATTGTATATATCTCTTAGGAACCTCACGACCCTCAAGACTATCCCAAATTAGACGACACATTGTCGTAAGCCTTTTCAAGGTCAATGAACACCATATGCAAATCTATCTTTTTCTCCCTATACTTCTTCATTAATCTTCTTAGGATGTGTATCACCTCCATAGTTGATCAGCCAGGCAAAAATCCAAACCAGTTCACCATAACCTAAGTTTCCGGTCTAAGTCTTCTTTTGATCACTCTTTCCCACAATTTCTTAGCATTCAACAAACACCCTAGTTCAACTTTTAAACCAATCAGGCAATTTGCCCCATCAAAATAGACCTAAATCTTCAAAATTTACAAGCAAAATTGTATTAAAAAGTTTGGAATGCATATAACATCTTGTATTCGGTTAGCAATCAGGCTTTTTAACATTAGAATCGAAATGTAAGTTTGCAACTTTAGCAATAATCTAATGGCGGAATCGAAGAACTAAAACTGAAATCAAAAACGAAGAACACGATACCTGAGTGAGATTGTTGTCTCGAAGATGTGCAACGATTAAATTGTTTACGAATCGATAAAGCTTACCTTCCTGTAATGTCTGCTCCAAATTATTGCTATCCATTCCTAAAAGTCTAAAACCTAACTCAGCTAAAACTATCAAAACCCCTATGCGCCTCTTTTAAGTTTTAAGTAATATATTTTGGTATAAAATGAATGTTTAAAGGTAATCCATAATAACATCTTTTTTAAATTTTTGTATGTTTTGATGACATGAATATATGTTCTTTTAGGATTGTGTAGTTTTTAATCATGATTGGTTATTTTTTAAAACTTTTATTCATATACATCAAAAAATTGTCACATAAGACGCCACCATAGACTGGTATCCAATCATCAAAAAGTAAAAAAAAAAATAACTGTGTTAGTTTCATTTTAGCGGCGATCTATTATTTTCAACAGCCAATAAGTGAGATTATTGTATGGTGAACGAATTAATATGGGCATATAGGCAATAACTGAGATTATTAAAATCCAATATTTGTTATCATTACCAATGGAATGGAGTATGACAATCAGCAAGGGTTAGAGTCCCCAACAATTACAGCGTAGATAGTAAACATAAAATTCATCTCAAAACATATAATACGTTATAGGAACAAATAAGTTTAAAACCACAACAACGCATTTGAAATCAAACCAATAAAAAATATACATATTTTGATTGACCTAACTAAAAAACTAAAATCGAAATAGAATATCACAGGATATAGAAAACATAACTTAATTAAGGAAAACCGTATATTTTTCTCTATTTTAAATTATAATTGCATATTTACTCAACTAATATAATCAATTGCATATTTACTTATCATTAATAAATTTTAGTTTAGTGACAAAGATACCCCTAAGTAAAAAAATCTCTATAAGCAATTGCCCCCCAAAAATAAACATGATTCAATAACTATATAAGTTAATTTAAAGTCGTATATCATTGGTTTTTCGTTCCTTCTCTCCGGGTCATATTTCCACATACCATCAATAAAATTTCCCGAAAACAATTTTTTTCCCATATCACTGTAAAGGTTGTTGGGATTTTCGTGATAATATTGTGAGCATGAATTGCAGTCCATAAAGACCCGATTGTCCCCAACAAATAATTTCAACAAGGTCTAAAAAAAAAACATGGTGCTTGACCAACTCTTTTGCCATATATGATTGAAAAATAAACAAAGATCCATTACATGTTTTGGTGGTAGCTTTGAGTGACTACGCCCATTGCATCAAAGCATGAAGCAACATATGAAGAAACCCCATTCACAATAAATATACATTACCTAATTAAGGATTAAGGCCGATGTTCTTAGAAATCTCGGTGCGAAACAGAATAGGATAGGGCATCCATCCCAGGGACCATAGGTGTTACGATTGAGTGTGTAAAAACCTTGAGATCATTGCCGAAATTTTTAAGTTTCGGAAAGATAGATGTAATCTGTAAAAACTTAGGAACCATTGCCTCAATTTACTTTAAAAAAACCACGATCATTAGGGTTTCTCTTCCATCCACTAATCAGATTCATGGCATAGATCAGAGATGAAGGCATCAAGCGAAAGTTCTTTTGCGATCTGAATCACCTCTTCCTTAAAAACTACAAGTTGATGAACGACTTTCGGATTTTCAAAATATACGACTCAAATCGATTATTTTTTAGAAGATTCAAAGGAATTGATCGATTTATGAGGATGGTGAAAGTATCTAGCATGCATGTAATATCCGATTCTACCCGACATGGAAGATTGCATTGTTTTCATTCGAATCAGAACATTCAGGCAGGTTCGGCCAAAAGTGCATGCAAGTTCAATCACCTTTTGTTTCAACGAAAATTCTAGTATTCACTTCACTTACGTTAATTATATCCTTATCTTTTTCCTTCTTCAAGGTAAATTACATTTTACGTCATTTAGTAATTATCCAAATTTCACTTTTTGTCTTTAAACTAAGTAAATAACAAAAATCATCCTTTTATATTTATATTTTGTAACACATTATGTCATTTCCTATAACGACAGTTAACTTTTTCTGTTAAATCAAGTCACGTGCCTTGCATATGTGGGTAATTTAGTCATTTTACACATTCAGGAATCATTTTTGTAATTTAAACTACAGGGAGGACTACTCTTTAAATTTAGTCGAATTATTATGTTAATTTTTTAGATTAAATATTAATATTTATTTTACTTAAATATGTACATATCAAAATATAGATGCTCTCTTTCTCTCTAAAACCATAACCATGAAGTAGAGAGACGTGCACATCGGAACCGGTTCCGGGACCGAAACCGGAGAACCGAACCGGAACCGGTCCGGTCCCAGTCCCGGAATAGTAGAACCGGTTCGGTCCCCGATAAAAACCGTCGGTTAGTGATCGATTACGTATCTCAGCGCCAGAACCGGTCCAGAACCGGTTTTTCCCAGAACCGGTCCAGAATCGGTTTTTCCCAGAACCGGTCCCCAGAACCGGTCCCAACCGGTTCCAACGGCTTTTTGTGCAGAATTTCCAGGAATCTTTGCAGCTTTCATTCAATGCTTTCATTCAATGCTTTTGCTAGCTGGTTCATCTGCTTTTTGACTCTTTTTTTGTTGTTTTTACCCCCCAATAACACTACAAACTTAGTATAAGTATATCCTCATATATTGGGTTTATTACATGCAATCAAAGATTCAAAAAAATCACTACAAAGTTCTCATTTTCAATCTCTTTTTGTTGTTATGGCTAACCCAAGTGAAGCGTCCGTTGGAGCTGGGGAAGGTGCGGGTTCAAGCATCTATGTCGTGAGGGTGAAGGAAACAACAAGGAATAAGGACCCTTGGGCACATTTCGACTTATGCGAAATGTCGAACGGGCCGGACAAGGCGCGTTGTCATGCATGCGGGAATCTTTATGAGGCGGGGGCAAACTCTAGTTTGAGGAAGCATTTGAGGCAATCATGTAGCGCGTTGAACGCTAACCCGGGTAAGGATCAAGCGCAAATGGGTACGAAGGGAGAAATATTCAATTTCGATTTGAGTATCGTTCGTGACCGAATGGCAAAGTTCGTTATCCAAGAAGCTCTTCCGTTTGATCACTTCGATAACCCTCGCCTAACAAGTTTGATTCGGGAAACTCTACAACCTCGATACGCCCAAGTAAGTCGCACAACACTTAGGCGTGATTGTTTAAAACTTTGGGAAGTTGCAAAAAAAGATTTAATTGCACTTTTTGAAAACTTGCAAACCTGTGTGAACTTAACAACCGACGTTTGGTCGGCTCCACACAATTTACCGGAGTCGTACCTATTTGTTACCGCTCATTATATATGTCCTTCTTCATGGCAAATGATGAAACGTACGGTTGCGTTCGAATTGTTTGGTTATCCTCACACGGGGGAAAATGTTTTCAAACTATTGGATTATGTAATCCGAATGTTTAAATTGGAAACCAAAGTTTTTTCTATGTCTTTTGACAATGCTTCCAACAACACGTCGGCGGTTGAAAAATTAAAACTCAAATATCGACCAACTTGCAACGGGTTTTTTTTTTCATAGTCGTTGTGTGGCTCATATTATCAACTTGGTGGTTCAAGATGGTTTAAATGTTGCACAAGTTAGTGTTTTTAGAGAACAATTCAAAAGCATGTTACGTTCCATCTTTAAACAAAGTCGAGCAAGATATATGAATTACCGGAAATTGTGTAGCGATACGAATTCGGTTTGTCTTGGACCGAATTGGGACGTTCCTACACGTTGGAACTCAACTTTTAAAATGTTTCAAAGTGCTTTAAGACAAAGGGATACTTTAAAACATTTTCATGAGCGACTTGAATCTCGTGGTAAGGCTACATCATTTCCGGACGAGGGTTGGGTTTGTATTCAAGAAATGTGCGAATTGCTTGATGTTTTTAACACCGCAACTACACAACTTTCGGGTGTTTATTATCCGACAAGTTCTTTTGTTCTTCACAACCTTTTCTTGATGGCAAAAAAGTTGTGTGAGTTTGAGTTTAAAAATGATATGTTCCATTCCATGGTGGTTCCAATGAAAGAAAAGTTTAAGAAATATTTTAAAGAGATCCCGGCCGTTTTCACTTGTGCGGCATTCTTGAACCCGTGTTACAACGTTACGGGTGTTGAAACGGTCATTGATAGGATATGTTCCTATTTGAGTTTGTATGAAGAAAATCCAAATTTCACCCAAGAAACCAAAATGGCTTTTCACACATCTATTCAAAACATGTTCGATGCTTATTTGGTTCGTTATGGTTCAACAACACAAGTCCATCACTCGTTCGCAAGTAGTTCGAGTATGGACCCGGATGATTTGTATAATATGTTTCGTGTTGAAAATACCAAACGTCAAAGAGGAAGCACCCCAAGTAGTGAGCTTGGGAGATATAGTGGGACGGATTTTTTGGCCACTATGACTCGGGAGGAGTTTGATCATTTCGACATCTTGGCTTGGTGGAAAGGAAAAGAAGCTCAATTTCCTATCCTTTCCGCTATGGCACGGGATCTACTTAGTGTCCAAGCTTCTACGGTGGCTTCCGAATCCGCTTTTTCTCTAAGTGGGAGGGTCTTATCGTTGAGAAGGACGAGGCTAACTCCGGCTTCGATCGAGATGTGCATTTGCCTAAAGGATCATTTGGATGCGATGGAACGTATACAAAATGAATCGACTCTTGAAGATGAAACTACACTTGAAGATAGGCTTCACATAAACGAGATCGAGCTCGCAACAAACAATCAACTTGGCGATGAAGAAGCTCTTGATTTGACGATTCGCGTTGGACCAAATAGTTCGGATGAAGAGTGAAGCTTGAAGACATGAAGAGTTGAAGACAAGAAGACATGAAGATTTGAAGACGTTTAGAAGTTATCGGTTGAAGACTTGAAGACGTTTTAGAATAATTATTTCTTATTTCGTACTTGTTATTTGTATTTCGTTATCGTAACCGAACTCGTAACCCGATTGTAGTTGTATGTTTTCTTAAGTTAATTAGTAAAAAAGTTGAATTTACTTTAATACTTGTTATGTTATAGTTTTTATTTTTGAGTAAAAAATGTAAATCATTGAAAAAAAAAAGACCAAAAACATCACAGTGGCAACATGAGCAAAAAAATGAAGCAAACATTGGCAAAAAAATTCAGCGCCCGGTTTTTTGGCAGAACCGGTTCCAGCACCGGTTAAAGCAGAACCGGTCCCAGAACCGAACCGAACCGGTTCTTCTGGTCCCGGATATTTTGAGTCGGAACCGGTTTACAGCAGAACCGGTCCTTTGACCGTTGACTGGAACCGGAACCGGTTTAGAACCGGAACCGGTTCTCAGAAAAAACCGTTATGTGCACCTCTACGTAGAGATATAAAAGTTATATCCAAATAATCTTGTGAAAAAGATTATTTAGTTTGCTTGTTTCTCTTCAAGATTATTTAGTTAAAAGTTTAAGTCGCTTTAAGGTTGTTAAGTGATTCTCTATTGCGGATTGTCTCATAGTTCGCTTGTTTCTCTTCCTCACTTATCACTACAAAATTTAGATTTTATGTTGTCGTCTTCAGAGTTTCGGCAAATATCTCAACATTTGTCTTCTAACATCATGTTGTGCAAAATCACACAAACATATGTTGCATTCCGATTTTTATATCAAACCACATGCGAGATTGGCAATAAAATGTCATTTCACTACTAGAAAAAGAGTCATTATGCTACAGAAATGTGCTACGCAAATTATTGTGTCGCAAATAGCGACACAGTTACGACACAATTATGACACGCAAAAAAAAACCTAACTTTTTGGTATTTTTTGCGAGTAAAAGGCGACGCAAAACAAATAGATACATGATTTCATCACAAATGCGTAGTGAATTTGACAGAAAATAATATTTTGTTTTATTATTATTTCGAATATATATGAAAGTACGGTAACCAAAACGTATAAAACAAATATACAAGAGATCATGAGGCAATTGTGATGGCCAGAGTATTTTTTAATAAAGTGTTTATTCATTTTGTACTGTGCGTAGCAACTGTGTAGTAAAGTGCTACACATTTGCGATGCCTTGGGTATTTTTAATAAAGTTTTTAATCATTGTTTACTGTGTGTAGCAAATGTGTAGTAAAGTGCTACACCTTTGCGATGCCATCAGTATTTGTAATAAAGTGTTTAATCCTTGTTTACAGTGCGTAGCAAGTGTGTAGTAAATTGCTACACCTTTGCGATGCCTAAAGTATTTTTAATAAAGTTTTTAATCCTTGTTTACAGTGCGTAGCAAATGTATAGTAAATTGCTACACCTTTTCTACGCATTTCTAGCAACCATATATTACTTTTTTTCTCGTCCAAACATTATTTTCGAACATTATTTTAGATTCATCTTTTAAACAACTTTATTATATGTGAAATATTTTTTTACACATATGCAACTACATATCTACCATTATAATCAATACTTATAACATTTTTTTTTAAATTTTACAAGTAAAACTTTAACGGTAGAAGCATACATACGTACGTGTAACATACGTATAAGTTGTTAAAAAAGGAATTCATTTGCTCGTAATGAACTTATACGATAAAGTGAATGAAAAATACAATGTTCTGACATCGGGAAAGAAAAAACAATATCGGTTCTTTAGTAATGGGTAGTAAATGTGTAGCATATTACTATGTGGTTGCTATACACCACCAACAACATGATGTTGTTTTTTTTGTTTCTTGAGGTTTAAAAGTAGTTGTTTTTTATCCATCTTTTGTGTATGTTTATTACACGTAACTTAGCATCCCTTCACAAACTTATTCATAGTTTACACTGGCATACGTATCCCTTAAACTCATTAACCATAACTTCTTTTTTATTATACGAGTTTAATTGTAATGGTACACAAGTACATATATACATGTGAAAAACGTACAAAGTTGTGAGATGGTATTCATTTACTCGTAATGAACTTATACAACAAACTTAGTGAAAAAAATAATGTTTTAGATATAGGAAGGATAAAAAATAAAATTGGGAGTAGCAATTGTGTAGAAAGTTGCTACAACCTTGCTACACATTACCAACGACATTATTCTTTTTTTTTGTTTCTCAAGGTCAAAACGTCGTTATTTTCGGTCCACCTTTTGTATAAGTTCATTATACGAGAAATAGTATCCATTCATAAACCTATACATAGTTTACACCAACGTAGGCATCACTTATACTCGTTAAGTGAAACTCCTTTTTAATTTAACGAGTATAATTGTAATGGTAGATAAGTACACACATACATGTAAAATATGTACAAAGTTGTGAAATTAAAGAATTTCATTCATAATAATCTTTGTACAAAATGATAGTCAGAAAAAACGACGTTTGAGTATTGAGAACCCAAAAAATTACATTCGATCATAGGAAATGTGTAGTAAAGGTGTAGTAATTTACGACGCATTTCCGACCCAATATGTAAAAACTTTTACTTTTTCTAATATCCCTCGCAAATGCGTAGCAATATTGCGACGCATTTACGAGCCACCCAACAAAATAATATAATTTTTATATTGTGCCTCGTATATGCGTAGCAATATTACGACGCACTTTTGAGGCAGACTATAAAATAATATAATTTTTATATTGTGCCTCGTATACGCGTAGCAATATTACGACGCATTTACAAGCCAACATATAAAAAATATAATTTTTATACTGTCCCTCGGAAATGTGTCGTAATTAGTAAATTTTGTTTTTATTATTTTATAAATTTTTCTTTGTTATTATTTTATAAATTTTGTTTTTATTAATTTTTACTTGAGGGTAACAAGTTACTAAAAGACTTGGTGGTGTAATATATAAAGTAAGTAGTAATGTAAAATACATTTTATTAATTTGTATTTAATTTTTTATCTCAATGAAATTTTCTTCTTTATTTTTTGGTGTTTCTTCTTTATTATTTTTTTGTTTTTATTATGTTTTTGGTTTTGTTTTTTATGTTTTTATTTGAGCCCAACAAGTTTAACAAATTAGTTTGTGGTGTAACATGTACAGTTTTAGGGGTGCATTTTAGCACGGGCCAGATCAGGCCCGGGCCCTATACGTTTTTTCGCTCCGTATTGTAAATTTATATCCGTTCAGTCCAAAAAAATTATATAATTAGTCTGTCCCCACCCTTTTTGGCCCCATGACTTTCAGCCCCAAGAGTCTTTCGGCCCAAGCTTTGTCATTGTACAGTCGTGTCTAGATTTTTTAGGTACGGTCGTGTAACATAGATTTATTTCATTATTTTTTTCAATTTAAATGAATTTAGCACATGAGTTGGTGGGTGTAATAAGTACGTCGTGTAACATAACTTTTAATTTAGGCCATATACCTATTAGTTTAAGGTTTCGGTTATTGTGCTTTTTTTCCGCTTTCTTTACGTGACATTGTAGCAATATAATTGTTTTTATACCCGTTTTATCCCGGCAGGAACACCTTTATTAGTATTTTTTTGTTTCTTTTCAAATCATATTTAAGTGTTTATTTGGTTTTAATTTTCGTTTCACACAATTGACCTTAGGCATCTAATTGTTTGTAATTTTATATTTAATCATACTTTTAATTTCAACGTTATTGCGTTGTCTTTTTCTATTTTTTATATTCACGTTATCCCCGTGACGACACGCGACAAGTAAATCTGGTTTATTACAAATTATAAATTATGATTGATGTCTTCGCACATATATTATCTTCTCTGTGATTTAATCTTAGAAAATCTAATTAATTAACTCTTACAAATGAAAACCATATTTTCTATCTCTATTTCTGCTTTGCGATATATTTATCTTAAAATCTTCAATATGCGGACTAATCTATCACTTTTACGGGGTTACGATAAAATTCAATTTATCGTTTCTGTTCTTTTTTCAGGACTTGTCCTAGTGGTTACCCCTTGGCTCTTAGGGCTTTGGTTACTATGTGACCCAAGTTCTAATCCAAGGGGAGGCAGTTTTACCCCATGTTGTTCCAGGAGGGGGTTTCTGCCAGGAGAAAGCTTCAGGAGGGGGTGTCTTGGTTCTCACGGAGGTCCGAGTAATCGACCTTGGACATAGCCCCGCAAGGGTAGGTTTACACGTGAGACCAAAGTCGCCTGATCGATGCCGTTCCAAAAAAAAATAAAAAAGTAAACAGTGAGACATCATGGAAAGTTTTCAAATAGGTTTTTGGGAAAGGGAGTAGACTGTAACTCTATTCTCTGTCCTTTTCAATATATTGACTTTTTCTTCATGTTTTAGACTTCGTGTTTTTTAATAGCAATTTTATTAATAAAGACTAGTAAAAATCCCAGCCCCTTAAACAAGAACAAGATCGTCGAAAAGGAAGTAACAATCGGCAAACGGGAAGAAAACAAAGCTACACCCTATAGTTATTATCATTTTTAGGGGCGGAAAAAAAAATCCTAAGGGTTATCACACGTAGAAATAGTTTTAGGGTAACACAGGAACATAAAAACCAAAAAATATAAAATTTTTTCATTTCATGCACGAGTTTAAGAGGTGGCACATGCCACCACTGAAATAATGTCATGTCCGGCGCTGATCACGTCAATCCCCCATTCATGTCTATCTTCTGAGCTCTATTATTAATCTATAATTAAGATAAAGATCTGAATTCACCTGACCTATCTCCCTCCGAATACACAAAAGGAAATGGCTATAATAGCTCGAAACATTTTCTTCTGCTTTTGGTTACTCGGTAAATTTTGATGGAAGTTTTAAAGATCTCTTATGGAAAATACATAAATTGCGAGTTTAATCCAATACGACACGTACCCTTATCCGGAAATTCATCATAGCCCTTCTACTCTATCAAATGTAGACCAAATTAAGGTATCTGGCCTTTAGTTTTAAAAAGAGCTTCGCTACTCTAACCTAGTAGTGTTTATCAAATCGAATTTAGGTTATTCGAATCAAACTATATGGATTTGAAAAATAAAACTAGTCGAATTTGATTCGAATAAGCGCAGTTGAATTCAATTCAAATTCGGGTCATTCGCATAAACCAATTATGGCTTAGATTTTTTTTAATATTATTAAAACATCTCTAAATAAAATCTAATTTGTATATATTATTTCAATAATTCATTGACACTTTTATTTACAAAGTTTCATAACGAGAAGCCGAACCACTAAGCCAAGAAATAAGAATGGAATGGCTAGATTAAGAACCACTGCATCGAAGTAGTTGAGGTGTCGAGCGGCTAGATTATAAACCACTGAACCAATTAATGATAGGAAATTTGAGAAAGTGAATCAGATGGATGGAGATGAATAGACAAACCAAGAGCTACTAGGTTATATGATGCAATAATTAACAATTGGAAAAACTAAAGTGTGTGGTAGGTTAAAACTTAAAAGAAAGTGGACTTTAATTGAAATTCAATTTAGAGCTCATATATTTAGAAAATAGATTTTAAAAGATATCTTATACATAATAAATCTTATATTATATAAAAATATTAAAAAAATATATATATTGAATTCTGATTCGGTTATTCGAATCGAATTGGTGAACTAAATCCGAATTCAATTTGTACTCAAACTAGATTTTTAACCCATGTGTTGCGGTGGAGATAATGTAGACACACACAAAATACTCGCATTGCTATAACGTTACGTAAAGAAAATAAAAATAAAATCTACACAACGATTCAAAAGTTATGTTAAAAATTAGAATTGTAATAGTTAAAGATTTGAGCATGGAGCCTAAAAGTTATGTTAAAACTTTCTACTTGTAATTCTTGTCTATATACTTACACTAGGTTAGTAACCCGTGTAATACACGAGCTGAATATAGATTAATAATATTAGATATATACAAATAAAAAATAATAATGATTAAGAAATTTGAAAATTATAATTGATATAAAATTTTTATAATATATTAAATAATAATTTAATACATTTAAGAAATTTATTATGTTTGACATTTTTTTGATTACTTTCCACAAAAAACTAGAATTATTGAGTAAATTAATCAAACCTACATTAATTTTATCAAATTTTTAAAATGAAAAATTTAGTTTAAACAAAATTGGTAATTAATCTTAATTGATGATTAATAAATTGGTAATTAATCTTAATTGATGATTACTAAATTGGTAATTCAATGTGAGCTTGACATGTGGCGGTGATGATATGGATCCTATATAAATGGAACATGTGGCATAAATTTATTGTTTTACTAGCCACTTACCCGGGTAAATACCCGGGTCTAGAACGTAAAAAAAATATATATATAGATATATATACTATCCAAAAAATTCTTATCGGTAAAACAATATTCAATAATAAATAAAATCAATAACAATTACAAATTCGAGAAGATAGATTTATACACTATATTTCTTGTTACATTGGTTGGACGACCGTTTTCATCCAACATCAAGATCTTTAGACCTTTCTTGCTCTTCACCCTTGATAACGCAACGTATAATTGACAATGAGAGAAGACAAGATCTTTCAAGTACAATCCAACTCTCGAAAGAGACTGACCTTGGCTTTTGTGTATAGTCATAGCAAAACAAACCGAGATCGGAAACTGTCTTCTCTTAAACTGAAAAACAACTCCTTAATCTGTTGGAACCAATGAAAGTCTAGGAATGAAAGTCCTGAATCCGATATTGCTTCCGGAGATAACCACCGCTTCAATAACATGCTTCCCTAGAGATACGATCTGAAAACGTGTTCCATTACATAAGCCATTCCTCTGATCAATGTTTCTAAGCAACATAACAGGAACACCAACTTTAAGCACAAGACGATGATTTGGAATGCCAGATATATGTAACAACTCAAGACGTCTGGTGAGTATAAGTTATGTATCAACTTTATCTCTATGTAACAACTAAAAAAATGAACCATCCAATTGAAAAAACAACGTTTGAAAAGCGTATGACTACGTATATTTAAAACTATCGACTATACCAAATAAGTCATTATGAGAAACGAAAATATGCTATGATACTACCTGTATTAAAAAGTTTATGTGCATCAGAAACTCAACCTGAGAACTCCCTTTCAGACAAAGAACTAAAAAGAGGCCACTTAAAAGAAATTCACATTCACTTTCAACCAACAACCAAGTGTCTTAGCAGGAGCTGACTTTGTTACCAAATTTGTTTAACACACATGAACAGAAAAATAATTATTTAAATCAGGAGATAATAATTCATTAGGAAATTATATGCCAAATATGTATTTTCTTCTTCACACTAACGATATATGATTAACATGTTTTACATGTCAATTAGTAAAACACAAATAGGCTTATGTTAATGAACAATTAGTGAAACTATCACGCTCACATAAGAATCATAGATTGATTTACATCTCATTTTCATTTGTTTTCGCTCAAAAAAATATTATAAGCTAAACGGAGAAAATACTTCTTGGTGATCTAGTGAAAATAAAAAGTTAATTGAGTTTAAGTCTAAGATGATTATGCAAGTGAGATTACTCTTAACAATAAATGTATAAGTTAAAAATCTTATTTACTTGTACGGGTATTAATATCGACCAATTGATTATAATATAATCTATTAAAATTCAATTTCTTTTAGTTGGCAACTCTTGAAAATTTTAAGATAAAATCCTCACAACCTCAACACTTAAAATTTAAACACATAACTATAAGTTAAGAAAACACTAACCAAAAATTACAACACGAAGATTAAAATTCAATACCTATAAAATATCAATTCGATATTAACACAAGAGGATATCTGTTCCACGTGACCTTAATTAAAGTTGACCTCTTTGGGGTCGATCAGACTATTATTTTAATTACTTTCTTTTTGAACGTCAAATGATTAAATTACTAAGATGATAGATTGCAAATAACACACCATTTTTTTCCGCACTATTTTCAAATTATATTTATCTTTGTTTAAGACACATGAACAAAAATAATAATTATTTAAAGCAGGAGATAACAATTCATTAGGAAATTATATGTCAAATATGTATTTTTTTTTACACTAACGATATGATTAACACGTTTTACATGTCAATTAGTGAAACACAAACAGGCACATGTTAATGAACAATTAGTGAAACACAAACACGATAAAAAAATCTTCAATATATATAACACATACACAATTATATTTCTATTTGGATGTACTGGTCTAATCTTAAATTGTATTACGTAAATACTTATGGAAATTTAACAGAAGTAAATAGTCATTACAATAGGCTTAATGTAAAACATGCCTCTACAAAGATGACTTTAGATCAAAATATTGAAATGAGACTTGAATGAAAACTGAAGATGAGTGATTGCGAGAGGAAAACGATTTAGGAGACTAAAGTTGTAGAATGTATAAATTGAATTTTAGATATCTAAAATATGGAAAGACTATAATTACTTATGTAATCAATCTACAAATTAATGATAATTTCGGAATATAAGGAAAGTTTTGAAAATGAGGATATAATTTCGGAATTTTAAAATTTTAAAATTTTAAAATTTAGTTTCTAATTTTAAGATTGGGGCCAATATATATATATATATATATTTTTAAAAGCAAATTAAAATATTGAAAGACTATAATTACTTATGTAGTCGATCTACAAATTAATGATAATTCAGAAAAATAAGAAAATAATCGAAAGTGAGGATATAAATTCGGAAATTTAAATTTTTGAAATTGTCAAAGTTAATTTGTAATTTTAAAGATGACACCAATAATTTCGAAATATGAAAATTAAAATTAAAAACAAGTTAAATTTACTTAAATTACAAATATACAAATAAAATAGGAAGGCATGTTCCGAAATTAAGGAGACAAATTATCTAATAAATACCTCATTAAATATAATATCAATTTCAAAATTTTAGGACTCACCATAAAAGTTTGTGAATTGAAAAATCTATATGGTAAAAACTCAAGAATTTGACACCTAGGATTTGGTTAGTGTGAGAGGATGCCACCTCATCACTTGATGATGTGGACAACCTAATAAGGTGTTAAATCAACTTGATAAGTTTTGTTTAATAGATAGGTAGATTATGATTAAGATTAGCTCTGCAACTAATGTTAATGTTTCTCTATGCTCAACCAACCAAAATTACAAGTAGAATGCTTAAGATATATAGACAATAATTAGGACAAATATGATACAATGATACAAGATGCATTATAAACAAGGTCAAAATTTAAGCCAATTAAAATCTCAATAACCGATACTTTTTATGTCTTTTGAAAGATAAAAGTAGCTTTCGGCAAGATAAAGGAAAAGAATGAATCAAATCGTGGTGAAATAGCCCAACCCCTAAGCTTTTCCTTATTGACCATTATTATGCACTTTACAATTTGCAAAAGTGTAAATTCTTCTTTTACGTTAGTCTAATAACAAAGATGTTTGTCCTCATTTTAGAGATGTTGAATTTTAGTCGCACCTGAGACATATGTGTGAGAATATTTAGTCCTTACAAAATGTAAAATTTTCTAATAACTTCCATATTTATCATTTTAATGTTTATAATTAATTTTATAAGTATTTTGTTTCCTCTTATAAATTCTAAAATAAAGTATTTTTGTACACTCCGAATATATCGTCAACACGTCCTTATTTCTATCTAACGTTCTTATTTTTATTTAAGTTTTGATATAAAATTCAATCAATCAAAACCGAGCCGATATACGTTTCAATGATAATAAGATATATTTTTACTTCTTTTTCAAATACGGTTTCGTATTTCTTAACACTCATTTTCACAACTACATAACTTATTATTTTTAATTTCAAATATACCGATACTATTATGTTTTTGTACTTGTCATTTGTGTTTTTCTGTTGTTTATTAGAAATACGCATTGTGTTTTACCTTCAAATCATTGTATCTTATGTTCAAATCATTATGTCTTATTTTTTAAGTCATTGTGTCATATATATTTATCATTGTGTCTTATGTTCAGATTATTATATCTTATATTTTAGGTCATTGTCTAATATGTATTTATCATTATGTTTTATGTTTTAACTCATTTCATGTTATTTTGTTATTGTTTTTTGTGTATTAGATAATTTTATCATAATAATAAAATAAAGACACAATTACGAGTTTTAGACACAATGACGAGTATTAGACACAAGACGCACTAGGAAATCGAAAGAGTACTTTTTTTTTAAATTTTATATATAGCAACATTGTATTCGTTTTAATGATAAAAACGTTCGTTTTATGGTGTAATTTATAAAAAATACAATATATCATAAGTAAGAGTTATGAAGTTCTAAAAAAAAGTATATAGATCTGGTACAAAGAACATTTTGCGTGCAAAGTGTGCGAAGGAACGAGGGAATGACGCGTGACAACTACGTTTTCATCTGCAGAGGCCTTTATGTCTTTTAATAAAAAAATTCTTTTTGTACCGTCGTCAATATCCAGTGTATGTGCTTGATGGGGGGTATGAGATATATATTTCAATTGAGAACGAAGAAGTATCTGTTCATTTTGTTAAAAATCGGGTGCATGATTTCACTGTTTATTTTAATCTCTCCATCATTACAAGACAGTTTGTGTTATTTTAGAAGTCGGGCTTTGTTCATGTGTTGATCTTTTATTTTTATTTTTGTTTTTATAATTTGCGTCATTTGAAGAAGAGTGTGCATAATTTGAAGAAGACTGTGCGTAATTTTTGTTTTTTTAAGAAGAGTGAGCATAATTTGATGTATAGGAAAGTAAGATATATTTTTTTTGTTTTTCCTAGAAAAAAGGATCCGTTATTTTAAATAGTTAAGTTTGCATTTTTTTGAAACATCAATGCGTGATTTATTTTTCTGGTGATTTTCATGTGATTGTTTTTAGGTAGTTGCGTGATTTAAAAACATATGTGCGTAATTATGTGATAGGTGCGTTATTTTGTATGTATGTTGCGTGTTATAAAATTATGCATTCTTAATTATGTTTCATGCGTTATTTACGCTAACGTGTTTATTTTTTAATTTGTTTTATGAAAAGATGACTTTACCCTTTTTAAGTAAAAAAAGAAGTTGAATATTTTTTATGTTTATGAGTGTAGCACTCATGTCCGTTAGATATGTTTGATTGTCGCTAATCAATGACTATTCTTCCTTCACATGCTTCACACAGATTTGATCGTTTGTATCGTAACACCCACTTCCCCCAATCCCCACCCCACCCCCCTCCCCCCACCCCCAAAAAAATTTAATAATAAAGGGACCAGATAATAAAACTCTAACACAAGTAAAAAATCATGAAGACTGCCCTCTATCATTTTTTTCGGCGTTAATTTAGTCTCAACCATTAACCGTTGATCTAATGAACTTGGTCCATTGTTCTTATTCTGAATCGAGTCTTCGTAACTTTAGTTTATACGACACATTAATATCGCCACCTGGTCGTTTTAAGTTCTTTGTGTGTTTGTCGCTAGTTCGTAGCTGCACCGAAAATTCAATCCACTAGTTTTCACTAAATCTCCCGATCAATTCAACTATGTCTATACAAACAATGAAACGACGGAGCTACAGAACGGCGATGTGGAGCATGATCCGGATTCCGATCTCCATGGACCCGAAGCCACCGCGATCCACTCAACTGATAACCATGAGCGTGATTCTCCTAAGCTTCAACTGCCGATCCAATCAAGTCATGATAACGATATTGCTCCCGAGGATGTAGATCCGAAACCCGAAGAAGAAGTATTCGACAAACGATGGCGACGGAGATGTGGATTCTGAAGGTCCTGGAATTGATGATGGAGCTCCTCATAGGTAAAAAGAAGTTATCCTAATTTGAAATATTGAATATGATTTTGATAATTGAAATTAAGTTGAGACTTTGATAAGACGTTATTAGAGCAATTGAACTGGAAAATACCTAATTTGTAACTGATTGTTACTAGTTGGTTTTGTTTTAGTTGATGTAGGTTACGAGCAGTGCCATACCATTTGTATCAGAAGATGCATTGAAGGAAAACGAGAAGCTTTCTCATAAGGCTAAAATGGATTCCGAGCAAAGTAGCTTTCTTATCGTGGAATGCTGCTTTGGGCAGAATTCCGGTAAAAGAGGAGCTGTCCAGACGGGGAATTTCTATCCCGGTAACGCTCTGTCTGTCTGGGATGCTATTGCTTGGAGGAGACGGTGTCCCATTTGCGCTCCTTTACTGTGAACGGGCCAGATCAATATGGAAACTATTAAGGGAATGGTGTAAGTTCAATTTCTTCGTCTTCGGCTCGCCTACTCAAGTCTTCACTCACATTCAAGCTCAAAAATTGAACCCAATTGTGATAAAGTCCCAATTCACGATAGCCACTGCCGGTCTTTGGGAAATATGGAAAGCGCGAAATCTCAAGGAATTCGAAAGCAAAAACACCCCTTGGAAGGATTCTAGATGAGATAAAAATAGCTATATTCTCTTGGTTTTGTAATAGGGCAAAAATTTCCGGTTTAGACTGGTCTGCATTCAACTCTCATGCCCTAAATCTCATGTCTCATCTTTCGAGTTTTGACTCTCTGGTTGGTTAAATTTTTGACAAATATGTACATAATAATATAAAGAATAAAGACGTATTGGGTTTGATTTTTTTTAACAGCGATATTATTCCACCAACACCAAAACAACTATAAATCAAGCATCATCAAGCGGATAACGCTACGAGTATAACAACCAAACCAAAAAGAAAAAGCAACACACAACCCCCACCGAATAAAGGGTCGTATGGGATTGCCTTCGACAACCGCATGCTCAGGATTTCCTCTTTGCTCTCCCCATCGACGGGTTGGGGCAACACATGTCGCCGCTTGAATACCGGGCAATCCTCAAATATCGCCTTATGATCCTCTTATTTCCCGCTGATGAGAAATGCCTTGTATGTAACATGCAAGGCTTGTTTGGACATGACGTGGTGCGGGATGTTCTGTTTGACATTTCAAGAGGGTCGGGATCTCAGCCAAAAAGGAAGCCCCGGTTAATTTTTTGTTTGACCCCTTGGATAGCCGCTCAACTCTCATACCAGCTAACATTCTGGTTTTTGGGTGGAAGAGCGGGAAGCACGCCTGTATGGACCTCACGGGGGTTTCCCCCCTTATGGGGCTGAAGCCCAGTGTGATCAAGGCTGGCCAGGCGGCTTCTAGGGCGGCTGCTGGGAAGGTGAACAAACACTAGAAATGTGTCTCGAAAACCAACATGTGTTTGTTCCCTTCGCGTTGATACATTTGGTCACCTTGAATCGGAGGTTGTGGCTACGCTGAGTCGTATCCAAAAAGTCATGCACGGGAATATTGCGTCTCCTGTGTCGAAGAACGTTGTTTTTATACGTCTAGGTCTTGTTATTCAGAAAGGGTTGTCGGCGCAACTTGTTGTCCGCCTTCCTTGCATGATAATTTGAGTGGTGTATGTAACTTTCGTATTTATTAATGAAATTCAATGAAATTAATTTTTTCTTTTAAACCAATAAAGGAATACATCCACCCCTATTCCTAACCCAAAACTCACAGTTACTCCTGACGTTCATCAGGATCTTTGTAACCGACCCTTGTTGTTAAAGATATTGGGATTGAAATTACATATGTTTATCAACAGAATATATAATTTAGTTATATATGAACTTTGAAGAAAAATAAAGTCTAAAGAAATATTGTTAAATTCCCTATATATAGACGTAGCTGTAATCTATTGACAACAAGGGTTTCGTGGTGTAGTTGGTTATCACGTCAGTCTAACACACTGAAGGTCTCCGGTTCGAACCCGGGCGAAGCCAAAAATAATTGCATGTGTTTTTTACCCCTTGTTATTTATTTTCTCCGTCCCAAACACAAACACTTTTCATCTTCTTGGAATCAAATTTATTCCCCAGATTTGGAAGATTCATTCTGCACAACTTGTTATTTATTTTCTCCGTCCCAAACACAAACACTTTTCATCTTCTTGGAATCAAATTTATTCCCCAGATTTGGAAGATTCATTCTGCACAACTTGTTATTTATTTTCTCCGTCCCAAACACAAACACTTTTCATCTTCTTGGGATCAAATTTATTCCCCAGATTTGGAAGATTCATTCTACACAATTGCATCAAAAGGGGTTTTCTTTATAACTACATTTTCAACAATGTATTAGTTGTTCTATGTCACTGAAAAAAGCTTAGAATCATCAGGAATTAAGCCAACAAAGTTATGATATTTGTGTCACTGCCTATATGGGCATTTAGATTTTTTGTAAGATGACTATTTTCAACCCAAGTCCATTTTGATAGTCTGTTCTAGAGAACTTCTCACCTTACTTGTTAACGAAACGCATACCAGAAACATAGGTTTTAAATTTTATTCTTTTAACATATAGAGGTCGTTTTTTTATATACAAAAGGTACATTACCAGAAACTAAAGATCATATGTCTACCTAACAATCACATACCTCCCATTTGGTACTATTACATGCATATAGAAGTAGAGGCCGGTGTACAAACCAGGTTTAATTTAACGGAACTTAACCTGTTGGGGTTTGGTTACTCGATGTCTCATGCTTATACGTTCTCACCGTTCTTTGATCTCTGTCGTCTTTGTTGTTTGGCGTTTGACCATTATACATCATCGTTATGTGGTGACCTGGTGTTATTCACCACTAAATGGGATAGAAGTTCCTCGCGCTACATCTTCCTCATGTATTTTTTCGTCTATATTATTTTCGTTTTCAAGACCTAAAATATGCCGAATCCTCTCCATCGTGTTCAAGTGGTTTTTCAGACAAATACATACACATTTCCACCACGATAAGAAAATGTTGATTTTGCAACTGTAATAGAAGCTTTTGACGGGTAGTAGATTAGTAACCTATGTGGGGGTTTGATCTAATCGGCAAAACTATTAGAGTTAAGGTGTTGCTCCCCTTGAGGTCAAGAGTACGAACTCCACCAAAGACAGATTGGTGTAAGATTTAAACGTTAAAAAAATAGATTAGTAACCTAACGCCTAAAATAACAATTTGAAATTCTTTTCTTTTCCAAAAAGCCAAAATATTACAAATTAAAAATTATTGTGAAACTGAAGTGGTTAAAATTCTCTTGTCATATACTTTCTGATCTGGCTATTTGTGGTGTTATCTCGAACCCGTTAGTATTTACATTTATTAAAATATTATGTCGGTTAAATATTGAACTTTTACTATAGTCGCTACTTGATGCAGCATTTTCTATCGACTACTACATATTTGACGTTGAACAAATTTTTTTATTGATAACGTCAAACATACGTGATAAAGATTAGTTGAAATTTGATATTACATCTGTTGCCTCACATTAGTTAAAATTTGATATTACATATGTTGAGAAATTAATGTCTTCGTCGAGTAAACCCAAATTAAACCCAAATTGCAAGCAATATTTTGAAGTAAAAGTTCGATCTCGTCAACAAATAGAAATCTTTAATTAATCCTAATAAAGCAATAAGATAGTTGCCACATGACCTTTTTCTAGGGCCTCCACATCATCATGTACACATATCAACGCTAAATTCAATGTATTATTTCAACTTTCCAAATATAAAATTGAACCTTACATTTAATACATTGTAAACTTCTATCATATATAATGAAACTTCAAATCTTTTAAAATTTCTAAACTTAAATTTAAAAAAAAATATCAAATTTAAAATTTTTATTATTTTAACTTATATTACATTTAATAAATATTAGATGTATTATTAATATGATGTAACTGTGAGATCTTTAAAACTTCTAAATTTATATTTTACAAAATTCAAATTCTGAATATTTATTATACCTTTTCACATATGAAGTTTAACAATACAATTAATAAATTTCTAATTTCTAATTAAATACATTTAGTAAATTTTAAATTTCTAATTAAATAGTTATTGTAATGGTCAACAAATACTTATTGATATATTACATGATAAACGAAATTCATATTTATAAGGCTATTAAATTTGAACGAACTCAACCTAGGTTTAACAAAGCCAAAATTGATTAAAAAAATTATGTTATTCATATTTTTCAAATCTCTCATTATTTTTTTTCTTTCATTTATCTCATTTTATGAATCTAAATTCAACCCGTATAGTTTACGGGTCACTAATCTAGTTGGTCTTATACAACACATTATAACGAGAGAGAATGTTTTTAAAATATTGTATAAGTTTCACATTATCTATCATTTCTGTTAACATGTTGCCTTTAAATTCATAATTGTATAATTTATTCGTCAGTATTCAAAGCTGGTTAAGTAGTAATAACTTGTAGGACAATAATGTGACGGTGACGAACTTGTAGGGTGGCTACTTAGTTGTATGAAAATGAGTATGGAAAGTGCGATTTGATGAACGATAAATCCGAAAGATTTTACACTTAACTGCAAGATTCATCCAAGCAATCTGGACAAAGATGTGGGCAAACAAAACAAGTAGAGATTCCCGTTGATGACACGTTGAGATTGTCATCAACCGAAACTCGATCTATATAAAGAGGCGGTTGAAGTTTATAGAGGTTCCAAACAAGTCATGAAACCATAAAAACATCAAAAAATGCCAACCAACTTTCAATTTGGAGTCGATTTATATCTCAACATATGCATCAGAGAAGAAACAAAAATGGTCTTGTAGTAGAAAGGAAAATTTGACTGAAAACAAAAAGGTTTCCTATTTAAAGTTTCATGAATTCAGTTCTACAAAAAGACTGACCTGAGGGTGTAGCCCAGCCTCTTTAAGCGTCAACGATAGTTTGTCTGGACCGTAGAGAACACGAGGGAAGTTGGTGGCAAGAGTGTAGTTTCCAATTTCTAGGCAACTTGAAGAATCAACAAAGTCATATAGAGACTGTATTGTAGCAGTAACATAAAACCTCCTACCCTTGCGCTCTCCATTTGGTAATCTCACCAATACCTGAGTCCATCAATGATAAAAGACATCCATTTATAATGTTATATTTACCTTATACATAAAGTTATTCCATGAGATTTTAATCATGTAAGATGAGGGAAGATTGAATACCTGTGCAACATCAGGTCCTTTTTCCGGTTCTGGGCCCAACGACAAACCTTTCTCCTCGCGCAACTTAACCAATGCTGCTTCTCTCTCAGCGGCTTCACGGGCTGCTTTTACTCGGGCCTCCTCAGCTTCTTTCTGCTTTCTCTCGGCTTCAGCAGCTTCTCTTGCTAGTCTTTCTTCTTCTTCCTTCCTCTGACGTTCCCTAGCCTGATGTGCCATTATTAAAAGAAATATTAATATTATATAATTACGAAATGTTTATTATGAGACGAATAAAAGATTAGATTAAAACATACTTGATCAGCTTCGAGTGCAGCTTGATAGGCAGCATCCTGTTCCTCCCTCAAGCGGATGTTGTTTATACGCTCCTCGGCCTCAAGTCTTGCAGCAACAAGGACTGTGGAACTTTCTTCTAGCACTCTCTGCAACAATGTTAGCATTTCTTCAGGCGACTTAGGCCCCTCAACCTACAATAACACATTAATCAACGTTTTAATTATAAAATAAAAATAATAAGATCGACTTGTGATGGTACTGATGGATGGTATGTTGTTTAGAAGGAAGATATTCTGTACACATTTAAAATTAAAATTATGAAGACACCTCAAAGTTAATCAGTTATGGTATAAAGCAAATGAGGACTACAATTAATATGAAAATAGTTTTACTATCAAGCCAAAAAAAGGTGGCACCTTGCAGCCATGACCAATAAGAGCAACAAAAGCCAATAATTCCCAGCCCAAGTGGTTGAGGGAGGCATCCAAAGACTTCATTAAAATGGGGAGGTCTTGGGTATGGGTTCCAGGTTATCCAGGTTGTGCTAGGGGGGTTTCTCACCTATAGTGGGTTTCCACCCGAGGGTGGTCTTCAGGTCGGGACTGTGTCCTATACTCAGGGTGAGATGATCAGGTGGGTCAGTGGCCCGTCAGTGATCCAAATTTGTCATTCCAAAAAAGAAAGAGCAACAAAAGATTTGACTCTTTTCATCTGGTCTATAGAATTTCTTAGGAAAGGCCAGCAACTGCTTACTTGTTCTTTTCACAAACAAGATGTTGCCATGCCTTTGATAAAGAAATCTAATACCCCAAATATTTGGGCATAAGCTGAGGGCAGCCACAGCTGTTAAATGATAAAACCTTTCAAAGGAATCGAGTAACAATTTACTCTGAAGAGGATGAATATTCAATGCTGGATACACAATTCAAAGCAATCACTTTTTAAGTAAAAGTTATGGTTTCATATTGACTATTAAGAGGTCATATTTAGGTCTACCTCAATCTATCATATAGTGTTGACTATAGTAAGTTGATTCGAAAACTATAACTATTCAAATTTTAGGAAATTCAATGTATAGTCATACCCATGATAAAGTTCGATCGCAGTTCATGGAAACGCTATGGAAAATTAGTTCCATACTAAATTCTTTTTAACCACATAGTAGAAGTTTTTTCAAATAGAAAGGACCAACTTTATATATATTTATTTTGTGTTAAATCGATTTGGGTTTCAAGGAATATATGCAGTTTACTTCAGTTATTGAAGCTTAGATGAACCTAAGTTATATGCTACTTTTTGCAGTCTTATATATTCAAAATCAGAAATAGTCGGTGGTGAGTGACTTCCAATTCGTTGATTAGTTATGAAGGGCCGGATTGGAAAACTGAATCGGAATGCTATATTTATACTAATGTTTATGAAATCATATATAATCACAATTTACAAATCTTGGTTGTGAGACATTTCTACCGTTCATTTTGAGACATTTCTACCGTTCATTTTGCACAACACATAAAGCACAACTTACAATGCCGGAAGTATTACTAACAAGACCTGATTCTTCAAGAATAGAATCTCACTTTTGGGCCAAATTTTATATGACTCAAGCCTTAAAGAAGCCATGACTTTTGTCAACTATCCGTCAATTGGTTGGCTTGAAAAGGTAAATAAAAATAGGGCCTAATACTTAGAGTAGTAAACAGCCAAGCTTTTGTCCAGGTTTCTTATTTTAAGCACTTGATCACATACTGTATCTTTACCTTAATATCATGTTCTATTTTATCCAAGTACTACTACAATTCCATCTATCTTTTGGTTAAAGTAAAAGAAGTGGTAAGCAAACAAAATGTCTAAAATTTTCAACGAAATCCGCATATACGCCTCAATTCGCAGTATAAATTCCTAGTTATGTATTATTTTAGAACAATGTTGTAATGTATTTATGACTTTTTCCGGAACAATGTCAGATTGAGTTTGACGTTTTTTGGAACAGTGTTGTAATATGTTTTATTTTATAATTTGAATATCCATTTTTAGTGTCTGAATCCGAAAATTCAGATATCTAAAAATTTAAGATACAGTCATACAGATTCGGATATTGAAATCAACTATCCGAAATGTTGAGATGTTGAACACCTCCAGTTCATACATATCTCTAAGGGGAAACGAGCATACAAAATCTCAAAGTTCATGAGATATAGAAAGTACCGATATAGATAAAAAGCGGATAACAACAAATACGCATAGGTTTAAAATTTGGTTCCTGGTTATAATGCACATCAAATTTTAGGCCTGAGCTCCTTAAATGCTACAGTTTTCCCTATCAAACACATATACTTACACACTTGGACAGGATATGTTATACTCCATTAACAGTCTTGTCTATGAAAGAGCAATAAGTAAGCTTAAAGCCCTTGTGAGATAGCAAGTTCGCAACTAATCATAAGTTCAACTGCAGCATAAAATATACCCAAGGCGATAACTTGTGTAAGATTGATCTATTCAAAAACTCAAGGTCTCAAACTTAAAACTTCACTATCTAATCCTCATGTTAATTCGATAAACATGGTACTTTTCATTCATGAATCATGATCTACTACTCAGCAATCAGTCCATCCACTAAGTTGCACTATACGGATACCATTTGTCAACTTGAGCATGTAAATTGCAAACTTAGCCAGGAAGCAAATAACAAATGCACAACCCTACATTGAAGTAATACGATGAAATTCACCTAAGCGAGGCGAAATTCACTATTCACTCCAAATTTGCGTTTAAACTAAGTTAGTTTTATTCGGTGCTTAATTCTAGTTTGGGTTGGGACTAAGTGACTAACTACCTTTCGTGTTCTACAACACTTTGAATCTCAATGCATATAATCAGCATAGTAACACAACCTTCAAATATACTGAAATCACAGAGTTAGACCACAAACCTGCTGTAACAAAGCAATTCTCTGATTCGTAGCCGCCATAACCACCGCACAGAACGGAAACCTAGAAGCCTTCAAGCTGTTACTCATCTTAAACCCTTCAGTTGCCCTAATACTCCCACCCCAAGCAACAAAGTTCTCATTAACAAAAGCTGATAAAACCTCAGAACACAAAGTCTCTACACAGAAGGAAGGGGTATCAGGATGCTCCGGCGAGTGTAAGTACACAAACATCAGCTTAAACTCGCGCCTCGATCTCTGTAACGCGTCCATAAAACTCTCGCGAACGAAATTCGGATGCCTATCCCCAAACTCACGCTCAAACATCGACACGAAACTCATCGCCTCCGAAGCGGCAGCCGTCGCCAGAACTAAAGGAGCCGACGACGATCCGCCGCTACGTCCAGAACCACTCAATCCAATCACACCTAACGAATAGGACAGAACACCACCAGCAATCCAAAAACCTAGCCCGATCGCACTGGAAACTAACCCTAGGCTACCTGCGATTATAGAAATCGGAAGCGTGATGATCTTCCATGCTAAACCCGGCGGACCTCCCCCTCCGTTGTTGACTATTTCCGATTGTTCAAACCTCTCGATTGCATCGTCTCCGGTGTCGGCAACGGCGGCAACGGCGGAGACGGAGGAAGTGGTGGGCGGATTATCGTCGGCGGAATCGGACGTGGAAGTAAAACTTGATATGGCTAATTCGAGGTCCCAGCCATGGGCGGAGAGGATCTCCGTGCACAAATCAATGTCTTCTACGCCTGTAATTGCTTGGAAGTAAGACAGTTTGTCCGCCACATCGCTCATTTCCTCCGATCAGTAGAGAACTTTCGGAAATTCAATAGCCTTCACGGCGATCCGATCGACGAGTGGTGGATTAGGGCTTGAAATCGATCGGTGATGATAAATCCTTTGTGTTCCGAGACTTCTTCTCGTGTTGATGAATCCTGGTTACCACTGGATAAGGGTATTTTTGGTGATTTATTGGGATCGATTGAATAACATGTTTGTGTTATCAAAAAGACAAAAAAATGGTAGGTAGTTTTTTATTTTATTTCACAACTATCTACAGTTGAATAAGTAAACAAAAGTATAAAATTTTAAATAAGTAAATGATTATAATTATTTTAACGGTCACTTTGGATTACTAACGGGCTAGTGACACCATCCGATCATCTCAATCATAGGAGAGAAAACCTCTGGCCCAATTTAAAACCTTTATTTTTATCATCTACAGAAGAAGGAAATTCATCATAAGTGAGAAAACATTATGTCCCAATCTGAAATCCTTATTTTTTTTGTCACATGTGGGATTTGAACCCAAAATCTCTTAGTTTTTTTATGTCTATGAGTACCTCACATTAACCACTTGGTACAGAGATCATTAGTGAGTAAACGATTGCAACTGACTTTGAGTCTTTGCTCTCCTTCTTTTTAATCTTCAGCACAGGGTCGTTAGATATAATATTTTCATCATTTTTAATCTAGAGTAGACGCATGTAGTTGGTCCAATCGTGCATTTCTATACGACAGATGCGGGTTCAATCGTTGTGCTCTCCTATTTATTTTCTTCATATTTATATGTATTACATTGAGGATTGGTGGTCCCTCTCAAAGAAATCACTATTCATATTGAAGACCAATAGTGTACTGACACCGTGATTTTGTGGTCCATTGGAGTGATGACAGCTTAGTTAACACGTGTATGGTTTTCCTCTCATAACACTACAGCTTTATGAGATTATCACATGCCCCTTTTCGTCTTCACTTTCTCAGTTCTCTCTCATCTCCATTGACATTTTTCTAGATCTACTTCAGCGATGATGGTCGCCTCCACCTCTGATGCTTCTTTTCCTCCGTTATAACGACGGAAGGGTTTTGATTTTTACTTCGGGGTTTCCGATCTAAAGCCTTCAGGAGGCTATGAAGATTTGGATTTTATAATCTCATCCTTACATGCACATTTAAACCCTTATCAGACTTCTCTCTCACATTTCTGATTTTTACTGTTTGCGATGATGGATCTAGCGGCGACCTACGTTTATCGCAACTGTCGTCGGAATATTTCCTGAGCATAAGGCGGTGATGTGCTTATAATATGAGCCTTGAGTTTAGGTTGATTTCTTTTTTGGTGGGTTTATGTTCTCTCTCACATATTTTTATGATTTTGTTCTTTCCCTTTTGGATTTGCAAAAGAACAGTTTTGTAGAGCAAGGAAGATTAATTATTGATTTTGTTATTGTGACTGTGATTTCGTTTATTTTGTTGATGAAATTTTTGGAAATTGATTTTGCTTTAGATATGAGAGCAAAAATAAAAAGATCAGATGTTTGGTAGATTTAGACTTATAGAAATTTGAACATGAAGAGCAAGGATGAAGAGAGAGATGCACATGAATATCAGTTGTATGCTTTTAGTGTTATATTTTTTTTGAAGTTTGATCCTAACTTTTAAAACGAAAAGTAATTTTTTGTATTTCTTTAATTTCTGTTAACATCCAATGGTCCAAAACATGTTGCGTGCCTATGCTCTCTGTCGACCCACAATGCCACAAGACTTCTAATATAGACAACACACCTTTATATTAGGTCTGTTTGTTCTGCTTGAAGTAAGTATTATTCACTTCTTTGTTCTTTTTTTTTAATATTTTCCTTTTTTGACAGTTAAAGATTGTTAAAAAAATATATCTTCATTCTCATTTTTATGATTATCAATGATCCTCACTCTGCAAACTGTGTTTTTGCGGTGATGGTGATAAAGAATTGGAGAAGATAATATCATTAGATATTTTCTTACGTTCATCAAAATTAAAATTACCTTCATAATATTTATTTGTTAAATGATTTTTATGCTTGGAAAATAAATTAACATTTGATATGTCATCATTCCATAGACGATACTTATAAGATATATGAGTTGTGTTTTAAATTAACATTTGATATGTCATCATGCCATAGACGATACTTATAAGCTATATGAGTTGTGTTTAATTGTAAATGGTTGATAGATTTTATCTCGGTTAATTATATTACTTTCTTTGTCATTTGTAATGTTGGTGGATCGATCAAGTAAGTACTGAGCTAGCTTCATGTGTGATTGTCATATAAATATGGAAACTTTTTAGAAAACGGGGTTCGTCACAACATGCGGACAGGTCAACATTTTATAGAGTACAATGTAAATTGTTTGGTGATTAGGATGTTATAGAATGTTTTTTTACCTTTTTATTTTATTGTTTATAGATATTATGAATTTACAAGTTTTAAACTTTATGATAAACTAATTAATTACTTAATGTTTTTATAGGTATATTGTATTTTTATTGTTGAGATGATTCAAAAAGCAAACTTTGAATTGGGTTGGCGTTATCTTTTCATGTTAGCAAACTTTGAGTTAGGTTGGCCTGCCGCAAAGCGCGGACAGGTCAACCACTCTTTTGTATGAAAATTAAATAGATTTTATTGATAATTTTTACAGATGTAAGCACAAGTTTAGGTTGTTGATGATGCTTGTCTCCTCTGCACAAGAGCCACAGGTTTGAACCCTGCTAGCAACGATTTTTTTTTTTTGTTTATTCTTCTTTTAGTTGTAACTTTGTTTTTGTGATTTTTTTAGTGTTGGTTTACTAACGTTGTCCATGCCGTTGAATCTAGGTTTTTGTAGACTTCTTTAAATGTTGAATGGGCCTCCTTTGTGTAATGCGAGTTTCAATCATATTTTCTTTTATAATGTTATATATGTTTCGAGATTATCTTTTATAGAAAACCAAAAAATTCTCAAATTGATATGAACCCTAGAATTTCACTTTTATTATTAGTTGTGAAAACACAAAATTGATTGAGGACTTTTGTAGAGAATGACTATCTAAGAATTTTGAAAAAAAAAATCACTTGAAAACATGAAGTATTTCTATTCAGTTATGTGTTTATGAACCATCCGTGAACAAGTTCGATACTAAATAATAAACATGAACATAGAATTTTGTTCGGTTCTGTTCGTATTGTTTACAACTCTATTGGAATCGTTTTATGTTAAATACTTTTCTTTGAGAGGTGTTAGGGGGGGGGGGGGGGGGTATGAAGCCTTAAGACTTCAAAATTTAATCCAATGAGAATGAGACACATAAGAGAACAGGAGTGAGGTTTGAAGCCTCATTTTCTGTAGGTATGGTTTAGGCTTCAAGGTTTGAAGCCTCAAGGCTTCAATATTTCAAATATCTCACACAATTCTCACCGCTTCCTCTGGCTCCTCCAAACCGCAAAACACAAAAAAAGAAACCGCATGGGAGGAAGCCACAAGAGGTGGTATGCTAGCCGCTGAAGCCTTTCAAAACGCCCAAACGGAGGGGTGGAGCCATGGTCCATACACACACACCACCCCCCACCCCCCAATCATGTAGCTTCTTGTGTATGTTTTGTTACCTCTAGTCCTTTAAAAAGGAGGGCCCAATTTCGAGTCTCACCCGATAATCATTTTAATTTTTTACTAGCACCTGAGGTGTATGTGTGTAACTATTGATAGGGCCAGGCCCAATCCGCTTCTGGAATAAATAAGTTTGATGCAATAAATTAATTTAATAAAATATTTATATATCATTCTGATTTTATAAAATACCTATATTATTTAAAATGCATAATTGCCGTTTTTTAAAAATTTATATGCAAAATTAATTTCACGAATATTTCGTTTTTTCTTTTACCACTTCCAAAATATTATGTTTTTATGCACTCTAAATACATGGTTACACGTATTTATTGTTTTTATGCACTCTAAATACATGGTTACAAGTATTTAACTTTATCTATATTTTGGTATAATCAGTGGCGGAGTTTAAATAAAAGTTTAGGGAAAGGCGGACTCAGTATATTGTAGGCGGAGTCAGTATATATAGGGAGAGGATCATTTGAGAACTAATTGAGTTTGAGAACTAAAAAGAACTAATCTTAGCCACTAGTTTATATATATGGAAAACCCCCCTTGAAAATTAGTGGCCCAAATTGGTTCTCAAAAGTTCTCAAAAGAAAAAGTTCTCATTTGAACCTAACCCTATATATAAAATCAAATTGGTTCTCAAATGATCCTCTCCCTATATATATATATATATATATGAGTCGAGTTCTCCTACATCCAGCAAAAACGGTACATCCATTGCGGATTGATCTGAGGCGTCCATCAAGATCATCCAACAGCCAGGATCTATGGTGTTTTCCGCCTATGGCGTTTTCGGGGGGAAAAAAACACCATAGGCGGAAACACCATAGATCCAGGCTGTTGGATGATCTTGATGGACGCCACAGATCAATCCGCAATGGATGTAGCGTTTTTGCTGGATGTATTTTACCCTAAACCTATATATATATATATATATATATATATATATATATATATTATGTAGGAATAAGATAAAAGTTAGCATTACGCAACAAAAAAAGGAGATGACCTAGGCCTCCTAGGACCCTAAAAAAGCTCCGCCCATGAAAATAAAATACCAGAGCTATCGTTCAATATCATTGTTATATATATAAGTATATTTTTCTATAAAATTATATAATAAATAAGTAAAAGCAACTTTAATGATCATATATTTATATCTAAAATTTTATAAATATATCTAAACCTCTTAAAATCTAATAGTTAATAATAACTTTGATTGAATCTCAAAAGCTTTTTATCCCTTCATACTAGAGCTTAAATTTTATGACACAACCCGTGAACCCGAAACAAAGTTGAACGTGTTTGGGTTTGAATTAAACGAGTTCAGATCATAACCGGTCAACACATATAATGACAAGGGTTTTAGTATAATCCGTTTACGATACGATTAACCGCTTAACTAATCGTGTAAAATGGGTTAACATGTTAATATGACAAGTTTATTACTTATTAATTAAAATATATAGGTTTATATATTTTTAAATAAATAATTATGTAAATATATCCAAATAAGTAGATAAAAGTAATTGTACAAAGTACGTTACTTTACAGAGTGTACAAAGAATCACGCAAGAACAAATCGACATTGCGTGATTATTTTGTATGACTTTTACACCTTTATGCGTGATAAACTTCACGTTTTTTTTATTTCAATCACACATGCCTCTTAATCACATAAAAACAACTTATTCTTGTGTGATAACGTTGTACATTTTATACATAAAACATACTTTGTATTTGCACTTTGGGACTGATCCATCGTTTTAGACAGTCTAACTAACATTTTTGTGATTTGCAGATATTTTGTGTTACGTGTGGCAGAGAACATTGATACATTTAAATGTTTTAATGATTTTCTTTTACTTTATATAGTTAAAACTATATTGTAGGTACGTAGTTAAAACAATAATTCTTAAAATGTTTACCTACAAATGGTTACACAGCCCGAATAAGCTATACACGGCTTGTATAAATATGTAACGCAAACAACGTCTGAGAAAACAAATAATATAGTTTCCTTAGAAATCACGTAGCTGTGATGAGTTAAAAATCACTCAAAGGAGTACAAATAATGTAGGTCTTTCAGTTTTCGTCATCCAAAACAAATATAGGTCTTTAAAAATATATGTGTGATTCTACAACCTTGATCGATTTCTTTTATTTTTCGTTATTTAATTTGTTTAGTTTGCTGGTGAAAATTTACCAAATTAAAACTGATCTTTAGACCTAGTTATTTATATAATTTAATAATTGGGCTACAACATAATTTGTTCAGTTTGCTAGTGAAAATTTAACAAATAATATTATAAGATATAAAAGCTTGTAGATGGATTGGAGTGATTTTGATTATTCCTTTTACTTTAGCACATTCACCGAGGAGAATGTTTCTGACCCCCTCACGTCACATGGACACAACATTGAGGAATAAATTAACTAGGGTTACAAATAAAAAAAAATACTATCTATGACTTGGATTGGATTAAGAAATAAAGATATAGAGTAATCAAACTTCTAGCTTTATGAATATTGTTTTTACACGGCTTAATTTTATTATCTGAAATGTTTGATGTCGTAGCTTATTGTCCACCACTCTTATCTATTAGGGTAATTTATATTTTAGGCTTTTTAAAAATGAAAGAAATACTACTTTATAGTTATAAAAAAACGATATTCATATAGTAGTATCATATAATACAATATATTTCATATCTACATTGTATCATATGTATGGGTATTCTAGTAACTTCATTGTTTTTTCTAATAATGAATTCATATATATATATATATATATATATATATATATATATATAATTTTGATAAAAAGTAAGAGTTAAAGTTTGTCATAACGACTAAGCTTTGTGCATTTTATTATTAGATTCTTTAGAACTAGGTTCAAATCTTGTCATAATATCTGTTTCTTGCACACTTTTTTTAGTAATTAGAACTTAATTAAAACCCTAATAGTTTGTTTATAATAAGCCTAATCCAATCCAATTACAATTAAACTAACAAATTACAACTTTAGGATGTTTTTTAAATCGTTGAAACCATGGTATTTATATTATGTGTTTTTTTAATTCTAATGGCTGTGTTTTTTTTATTATTATGTCGTATCAGTATTATGTGTCTGATCAGACCCGTATCGAACTTTTTATGTATGTTTCTATAAAATTGAAGCATCTAAAAATAGTGACTTTATTGAAAAAGTTTCTGGATCCGCCATTACTCACATTTAAGATGCTTTTACTTGAAGTTTTATTTAAAGATAAATTGTATAATGAGTTGTCTATATGCGATTATAGTTTCATGTAAAAGGATGACATAAACGGTAAACAAAATCAAGTGCGAAGCATGACAATTTCCATTTCAGTACTTGGATCTGTCAATCGAAGGAAATATGAATTTGAAAAAAAGCTGAAAACAGTCTTCGAAGCATTCGAACGTAGGACTAACTCTTTGAAAAAAAAAGTTATATTAGGTAACAAAAATGTTACATTGGACTAATGAATCTTCAGCTAAATACAACATTTTTATGCAACATTAATATTATGCAAAAGTATGTTGTATCCATCGATGGCTTGGTAAACATATGTCAAAGGTTCGAGTCTTGCTTTTCACTAGCTTTTTCTCACAACCTATTAAAGAACATATACCTTTATTTGAATGACAAACACACTCACTCACTAATTAAATTACTCCTAAATTATATCAGAAATTCATTTAATTCATTTTAAGGGGCTTATACCTTACAATTGAGTTAGTCTCACGTTGTGGTTTACTTGATCTGTTGATTAACCAAGTATATTGACATGTCTCTAGTGAGTTTTTTTACTCTCATAGTTAAGAAAATATGGTTAATTTATACATATCTTATAGTGAAATTCCCTTTATAAAGAAAAGATGAATAATAATCATATACTCAAATTGCTGAAACCTTTGTAATGTGATTGTACAGCTACTACTGCTGACGTTCAAGATACGATGGATGATGATATATGAATAAAGCAGTTGAAACTTTCAGTTGTAGCAGGCGGAGCAGTTTCAACTTTAGTTCTTCATTCACATGCAATTAATTGATCTATTCATCATCTTCATTTTATCCTTTTTTTAAACTGCATGCTTTGTCATAATACTAACTTTCATGTTCAGAGAATCATCCATCTGTGTAACCACAACAAGATAAATGACATTTAGTGACTCTTAATTTTAATGACTTTAAATAATTTAGTCATTAAAAATTAATTTTCTAATTTTTTAATATTCCAGCCCTAAATAAGATGATATCAATCGATCAGATCGGTTTTAGCTGGAAGGATTCTCTGCTTCAATTGAAAACCACTCGCTCAGAAGTCAGATCGACGATCAATCGATCAGATCTGTATCAATCGATCGGACTAATCGGAGATGACTCGCTCTCTCTGAGTTTCGTTCAGCGTTTAGAGACCGGCCGGATCCTGATCACCTCTGTATTTGCGTTCCTCCGTCTTCAAAGCCGTCCAAAAAGGTAATCGTTTTGTTAGGGTTTATGTTCTTGTGCCGGAGAGCACATAGATTATATAATCGGTACTGTTTTTTATTAGACGTGCGTATATAGCCGATTAATATTCTGTTTCATCTGTTAAGCTTCTGATGATTAGTGTTATGCTTGATTTCATTTCATTTGTTGCCAAAATTTTTGTGTTCTAGGATCAAGTAATCGTTGATATCATATGGTTAAGGTATGGTGGTTGACGGCAATCGTAGAAATCAATTTATTTGTTAGAATATAGGTCTATTAGGTTAACTAGGCTATGTTATGCCTACTGAATTTATGCTTGGTTTATGCAAGGTTCTGTAATAATTTAAAGTGTTAACAGTATAAATAACTATATATAACCATCCAGTGGAGAGTCACTCATGTGTTCATCCTGTATCACGGTCCAGAAAGGATGTTCATTTTAGGATTCTTCACATTGAGCTGATTTATAAGTTCAGTTTGATATTGCCTATAATGAAATAAAGGATTTGATATGTAAGGTTGTGTTATAGAATGATTGGTTATGGTTTCATATTCTCTTAAATTCTCTCATTGCATTCCTGTTCTTAAGCAGCAAGTGGAAAGCTTCATGTGGAAATCTTTGGCAGCTCTATGCGCCTTATGGTATGTAACGCTCTCTCTTCCTCTACAAGCTATTGATTAAATTTGATATATGCTACTTATCGCGAGTTAATCAAATTCAAAACTCTATTGTTAATGTTTTGTGTAAAAGGATTAATCCATTAGGGTTGTAGGATAGAGCGAGCTTGAATTTGCACATACATATATCAATGAACATAAGAATGTATAAGAAAATAATCAAAACTTTGGCAAATTTGCAATACCTAGTAGGATAGTACTCTGTCTCTATGATCTTTTTGGCATCTTTATGTGGGATCAGTGTGCCTAAAAACAGTTATTAAATGGTCCATTTAAACCCCTTAACAGGATTCGGAACCTTCAAGAAACTGTTTCAAAGTTCCCCCTTTCTCGTAAAGTTTTCATTTGTCCAGTTACATGGAGACGAATGAAGTGTTCATTTGATTTTTACAAAATCACAGATCAGTTGGAACCAATTATTGCTCTGGTTTCTTCATGAAAAACGATGGAATTTGAATCATGGCCTGCGTTACTTGATGAAGTTCAAACACGATTTGACACTATTGCTGGCCAGGTATCAGTAGGCTTTAGTTACAGTTCTATTAATCAACTGTTTGGATGCCCTTTTGGAATTACCTAATTAAAAGGATTCATGCATGTTAATTTTTTTATTTGTTTTGTTTGTCTTGATGGTTCTGACTTGTTTTGTGATCTGTAACGTCTTAAACTTTTTAGTGCTATTGCAGTTATGGTTCCCCTTATACGCGGTTCTTCGACAAAGTAATTCTGTAGCTACTGATGATTATCATCAGGCCACATTCCACAATGCGGGTGTATGTTTATAACTTGAATGTGACTAAGAGAAAATTTTAGAAAGATATAACATATCTATTATTTGAACATAGTTTGGACGAGTTCATCAGCACATCGATTAGTCAGAAATCTAGTTTAAGGTTTGCCAATCGTTTCTGTCTTCTTGAAGATGTTTTTGCTGAGATGAAAGAAACCACCCTTCTTCTCCATCGCATTCCCTCCGTCCCTTTTCACCAAATCGGCAACACTCAAAACCTCAACTCATTCCTGATTCTCTCCATGTGCTTCTGCAATTCGAATCAATTAAGAAAGGCCAGTGACATTCTAGGCAAAATGATTGAAACCAATAGGCCAATTTCAAGTGTTCGAATAAGTTCATGGGGGTTTTCACAGCTAATTTATGGTTATAAAACTAAATCCATGTTGAATGAAGCTTTTTGTTTACTGTTGAGTTCCAAAAATGATTCTGGCATTTTTTGTAATTCGAAGTGCTTGAACTCTTTGATGAGTGATTTTTCGCCGGAGCTCGGCTCGCCGGTCACCAGGAAGACGATGGATTGAGGATCGCCGGTCACCAGCACGACGCTGTGGATGGTGTTTTAGGGTTTTTATTTATTTTATATTAGCCCTCCTCTTTGAAGGTATTACAAAACTAGCCCCTCCATTTTAGTAAGTTAGTTTAAAAAAACCACATAAATTGCCACCTCAGCAACAACTAACACCGTTAGTGAAAAACTAACGGTGTATCATTCTAGAGACCGATATGCATAATTGGTATTATTGTGGGCCAATATGAGAATTCGTATTATTATTGGCCAACAAGGGATAATTCGTATTATTTAAATCCAATTTTCCTAATTTTTTCCAAAATTAGGGTCTTTAAATTTCGTCAAAATTAGGCTTACTTGATAAAAAGGCATTTTGAATAAGTAACGCCTTTTTTAGAAGCAAGATTGGATGTGAATAAGTTGGATTCTTGCAGGTCGGTCTAACAAGTCCTGGGTGGATTGGTGCTGGTGTTTGTCATCTGAACCTTCATAAGACATTTTGCATTCCACATGGTGGAGGTGGTCCCGGTGTGAAAAAACACTTGGCACCATACTTACCTTCTCATCCTGTGGTAAGCTCCGGATAAAAACGATTTTAGATTATTTCTTATTGTAATGTTATTATTAGTGGTTTATTAGTCCTCACTTCATTAAATTTTGATTTGAAGGTTGGGACCGGAGGGTTACCAGCACCCGAAAAAGCTGAGCCACTTGGTACAATTTCGGTAGCACCTTGGGGATCGGCCCTTATCTTGCCCATATCATATACATACATTGCCATGATGGGATCTAAGGGACTTACAGATGCGTCAAAGATAGCAATCTTGAATGCAAACCACATGGCAAAACGTCTTGAGGTTTGTTTTCTTTATCTTTCATTTCTTGGGTAGCTATTTTCTTGATATTGAATTGTGATGGTACGGGTGCGTAGTCACTGATGCTTGTGAAATTAACGATTTTCCTTTTCGTCTACTCACTATCCCATTCTTTTCCGCGGTGTCAATGGAACTATTGCACATGAATGATTTGAGACCCTTAAAGGTAAGCTTGACTTGCCACCATCATAATCTACAGGTGTTAATATCGACCATTTACTTGTAAGTGGGTCGATTTGTGTATATTAGTTTTACTGATATGGGTTTTGGTTGGTATTTTACAGGCCGTGTAGATAATGTATATGGTGATCGCAATCTCATCTACACCCTTCAGCCGCCACTCGAGGAAGAAGAAAAGACTGCAGCCACTGCTTTATGGAGAAAATACGAGTTGCAATCATCTCCTTGTATCAAATGTTATTTAAAACTTCATTTTTCGAATGGTGTTGTTTCATTCGGTTGTTAATATCAAATGTTTATGTGTTTTGCAAACTTTAAGTTTCAACTTATGTAGTGATTTTATAGTTCTTACAGGCACAACCAGAACTGTGAATGGAAAGAATTAGGAATTGTGAATTAGCGGGTCAGTTTCGGTAAAAAGAAATATTGGACTTTTAGTGACTAAAGTTAAAGTAAAAAATATCGGACTTTTAGTGACTAAAGCTAAAAAGTAAACAAATATTAGACTTTTAGTGACTAAAGTTAAAAGTAAACAAATATTGGACTTTTAGTGACTAAAGTTAAAAGTAAACAAATACTAGACTTTTAGTGACTAAAGTTAAAAGTAAACAAATATTGGACTTTTAGTGACTAAAGTTAAAGTCAAAAAAGACATTTAGCGATGGTTCCAACAGTGACACTTTTTATTTGAGAAGGAGAAAGTTTTTAAGGCTTTAGTGACTCTTTTTGTACTTTTCTTGACTCTTTTTTTTAGTCACTAAAAGTCATTTATCTTGTAGTGAACTAACCAGACCTAAAACATATTTGAAATTCTATACAACACATACATTCAGTCACACACATAGGAGTTTTGTCTCTTTGTATGTACCGGTTATGGTAACCGGTAAGTGTAATAAAAATTCTTTTTTCCTGTCATCTTATTTCCCCATATAAGATTTATTATGGCATTATATATATTTGACTACGTATTTTCAATAGTATCTTATTTTAAAGAATTGTTTTATAACTTTTAAATCTTTATAATTAATTAACTATTTGATATTTGTTATATCAACCTTATAATATACGAGTTTTAAATCTAATATACGGTAAGAAAAATAAACCGGGAGAGAGAGAGAGAGAGAGCATGTGTGTGTGAGAGACGTAGTGAGATAGATAAATGCATATACAATTTTTCATAAAGAAATTACAACAAAAACATGAGGTTTAGCTTTCTTGAACCCGAATTAATGACCCCATTCACTTATAGTTATAAGCTCTAAATATCAACTAGCAACTTTGCGGTAATCCATACCGGGTAAATCTACTTTCACTGTTTACACTGTCTATTTGGTCGAATCAAACTTAAACAACCATTTTAAAGTAATGAAACCGGTTTAAAAGTATGGAGCTATCACGCAAACCCTACATGTAAACAACTAACTATTGTCTGTTTTATGAAATCTCAAAGACCATGCATAAATTAATTAATAGGGGACTATATGACACAAACATAACATTTAAACGGTTGTTATGTGAACCCCAAAACCATCATTTTCACGCTATGTGAAATTAGATTGTAGACTATATATATATAAGTATAGCTAATATCTTGTAAAATTAATAAAGAAAGCCATATGCGAATCTATGATCCTATCAAAGTTAGTCTTTTTCAAATTTCAAGAAATAAAAACAAATCATCACCATTAATCACCACATTTTGATCATACTAGAAAAATCAAGGTTCGAAAAGAAAAAAGAAACACCAAAATCCCCAGCACCTTAATTAATTAGACTATATATTATATATAGATATTAGATATAAGAATAAGAATATATATTTCTTTAATTACCATGAGCCTCCACCCATCATTCCATTCCAGAACACATTGGAATCACAATTCTGATCTTTATCTTGCCCAACATGAGGATCATCATCATGAGTTGTTGAAGTGTTTGCTTTCAGTTCTTCAAACGGGAACAAAACCCTCCCACCATTACTCTCATGAAGACTATTCTCATACCCACCACACCCACCACTTCCCATTCCATCTAATGAAAAACTAAGTGATGAAGGGATCTTGAATTCTGGAATGGGAATCATCAACTGCCCCAAAGGCGTATAACCTGACCCAGGGTCAGGAATCGGAATCGGCACGAAGGAATTCGTTGTAATTCCAGTCAATAGCTCCAAAGCCGAAGTAGTAGCAGTAGTAGTAGCAGTGGAAATAGATAAATTTGTATTCCTGGTGGCATCAAAGTTGGGTACTTGGAGAAATTCTGAAACATTCTTGAAATTGGATGGAAACCCTAAATTTAGATCTTGCCCATATTGATCAAGATGGATCCTAGGGTTTTGAGAAAGTACTGCTCTAGATCCAGAAGGTACAACTAGATCAGGAAGTGCTTGAGATACTGAAGAATAAGATGATGATGATGATCTCTTGTTCTTTCTTGATCCACCACCAACAGGAATGTTTCTTAGTATCCCACCTTCAGTCCAATACCTTCTACAAGTCTTGCAAAAGTATCGAGGTTGCGAAAGACTGTAATTGTTGTAGTAACAGAACTTTGTGTTCGTCGAATCGCATCTGGGACAGTTTACAGCTGCTGCCTTTTGTGGTCTAGCTTTTCTTTCAAAAGATGAAGAGCTTGAAGATGGTTTTGAGAGATTATTGTTATTAGTTGAGTTTGTGGTGTTGGGTACTTGTATTTCTTTCATGGGCTTCACCACTATCTCCTGTTTAAACACAAAAAAGAAGGGTAAAGTTGAAAAGCATGAAATTGTTTAGGTAAGAAAAGATAAGATAGAGAAAGCATCAAGATTTGAAGACAAATGAACAAAACAAAGACAATTGCTTTATGCTTTACAGAATCCAAATTAAAAAAAAGGAGAACTATCTTCAAGAAAAAGGAACACATCAAACTTAACAATGTTTTTTTTATTATTTTTCTAAGTTATGAAAAGTAAAGTGCTTTCTACACAACACATTCTGAAAAGATAGACAACTGAGAGTAAAGGAATAAAAGATACTTTAGGAATGGAGACTTACAGTTACATGTACACTAATTTTATAGGATCATAATCATGAACATTAAGAAAATATATGGAAAGAAAACTTTAGCTAATTAGTTCAATTCTTAAGATCATGAATCCAATGAAATATTTCAGCCCTACTTTTGGTGTGTGAATTTTAGCATGAGATGAAGAAGAAGGTGAAGATCCAGTTATATACCTGTGGCCAGTGAGGCCTGTCCATGGCTGAAAGAAGCAGATAGATGAAGAGAGAGAGAGAAGGAGAGAGAGAGAGAGGTGGATGGCCTGCTTTTACTTTCCACTGTTCTTGAAAAAAGCACCGAAAGGAATGTTTTAGATGGTTTCCTGGAATATATATATTCAGAGTTTCAGACAACCACTATTTTATTCAGAATAATTTAAACCCTATGGCCTATAGTATGTTATAAATATTGTTTTACAAAGTGAATTATGACTTATCTTTTCTTCTAGAACGGGGGAATATCATTAAAAACTAGCTAAGGGAATTTGAAAAGGAGATATTACATGGGATTTAAGAAAAGGGAAAAACACGAAAATGACCATTGTTGACTTTGAAAATACAGTTTTGACCCTTTGAATTCGAATTCTCCAAAATGACCCTCACCAATCCCACGAATGCGAAGCAGACAAATCACCAATTCCGTCTAAAAACTTTCCGAATCCTACAATGGGAGGTCTACACGTGTACTCGACTGACAATAAGGCAACAACACGGTCCCACCTCCCAATCTTTGAACTTTCTGATCGCCAATAAGAACTTGACACTCTGTCTGATATTCAGCCGCGGTTATGCTTCAGGACCAATTTTAGCCGGATTTCATCGTAGCACCCGAGGCTGCCACGTTTCTTTGTACATCCGATTTAAATACGGTCGGCTAATACTCAGCCGCCGTTAAGAATCCGGCTAGCCGTTTGCAAAATTTAGCCAGACAAGTGGCAACTGTCCCAAAAATTTCAAAATAATTCAAATATCATTATCTTTATATATATATATATATATTTTAATTATTTAAAAGCCTTATTTAAACCCTAAAACCAATCTTCATCGCCATTCTTCATCAGCGATCCCCCATTCACAGACAATGAGTTCAGCCTCTTCATCAAGCTTCAAGAACCATATCTTCAAGGTCGATTGCGATGGGAATTTATACTGCAATCATGGTCTTATTTCAGTTCGTAGAGTCGTGAAAAAGAAGAGTAGACGATCTGGCCAAGAATTCTATGGATGCCCTCTTTGGCCGGTAAGTTTCAGATTTACAGACACAAGTTCAATTAACACCATTCACGTGAACAGTTCCTCCTGTGTCTTTTTTCCAGAAAAATGATTGCGACTTCTTTATGTGGAAGGAAGATGTGCATAACATGTTCAAAGAATTTCTTGACTCTAATTACATTGGAAGAGCAATTCAAGGTAGGAAGCTAGAGGAACTGGAAGTCGAGAACACAATGTTGAAGGAAAATCTTACTTTGACTAAGTACAAGATGAAGATGCAATTTTATGTCTTTCTAGTTCTTCTAGTTGTTGCAGTAGGATGGATGACTAAATGATCCATTTTTAAGACTAGATGTTGATGTAGTGGTGACATTTTTCGTTTTTAATATGTGATGTAATGATGGGGTAGACTCATCTTTGTAATGGTCCTCTTTGTAATGAAAAAAATGCAAGTCCTGATCTGTTTCATCTCTTTTGGTCATCTTTGTAAGGCTGCCTTTGTACATGGGAGCTCACATTTGAATCTAAAATCTCCGGTCGAAAGTGTTTCCGGTTGGAGGTCCACCCGGGAGTTTTAAAGTAATAGTTTTTCCGGCTGACTAGTTCAAAACCTGGCACAATCTGTTTGGAGTTCACCCGGTAGGCTAGGAAAATGATTTTATCTGAATCATCCGGCTAATTTTAGACGTAGAGTACAAATTTAGACGACTAAGTATAGGGGTGACAATTGATTGACGGGTCCACGTGGAATGACTAAAATTCCTTTTATATAATTTAATTAAACAAAAATAAGGGATAGTTAGGTACGTCCCATATGTAACAATGTTGGTTATTTTATTTTGATGTTAAAGTAACTTGTTATCGATTGAGAATTAAATAATGTTTGTATATATAAGGTCTCTGATAATTAAACGTTGAATATAAATTCCATCCATTAAGTAGACAGTTCACCCGGACCTTAAACTAAGACGGATGCCACACTTGAATTTATCAAACGGTAAACAGTTATAACCCATTCAACAGTTGGTCTATTACAAAATTATAATTTTTTACCACCACTCTCCACAGATCGCACAACGGTCGCCCGGTTCGGGGTGAGGGAGCGAAGCGTCTCCCAGTCTTCATCATTGGGCCAATCTCTCCTATCACTAATTGTTTTGTGTTTAGTGAACGTCCCATCTTCTCTGTGCACATAATACCGTTTCTCATCATCCACGTATACCCAATACTTAATCTTAGAGACACGAGGTGAGATTTCCATCGGATCTTCTTCTGTATTGTTTCTCGCTTCGTCCAATAAGATTTTCAGCTTGAAGTAGAGCAAGTTCTCATCCATGGTGAGAGTATTCCTTCTATGACCAATGAGATGGACATCTGCCATCTCAGACAATGATAATTTGCCAGGGGCTTCAGAGAGGGTGTAAGACAAGGTTTGGCCTTGATTTGTATGGAATATGTATTTTTTCTGTTCCTTGTCATAACTCCAGTCTACAATAACCCTCTCCGGCTCAGGGTCAGGTTGTGGGTTTGATTTAATCAATGTGGGCTGGGTGAATGGTTTGGGTTTCGATGTGGGTTCCCCAGGCAGGAAGGGTTGAAAGTCATCAATCCTATATTTCCGGGGTAGAGGTTTGATCTTTTTGGGGGGTGGTGTTCTAGCCTTGGGTTTTCTGATTGGTTGCTTTCTTTTGGCGGGGGGATGTTTAAAGGTAGTGATTGGTGGTGTCCCTGATAACAAAGAATCAATGAGACTAGATGATGTGTGGGCAGGCACATAGGTAGCAGTTGAGCTTGCTGGTAATGCCCTCACAGATGGATGCATGTCGTAATCATTAGAGTCCTCTATCTGTTTTCCATGCAACTCATTATATTTGTTCCTGAGGGTAGTGATCGAAGATGGCCTGATCCTCCTTGGGTTCTCATTCAGCACAGTAATAAAATATTCCTTGAGTGCCATGTGCTCCGCCTCAGGAGGTAAGGGACTATTGTCCAGCACCCTCTTGATCTCATCTCTCTTCCTCGTTTCTTCTATAACGTCGTCCACGGTTCTCTTTTCGAGTTCAAGCTCACACTTCTCTTTCATCTTCTCAATTATGTACTCACACAATTCGTATTCTGTCATGCCCTTGAGCTCATGAGTCGTTTTCCACCCTCTGGTAACACAGCCATCCTTCCAATCCCTCAGCATAGAATAGTTTTCCTTACTAAAATTGAGCCGGATCTTCCGCTCCTGAGCCTGAATGAACCTTTTAGATTCAGCATTCATTTTGTCTATCCTTTTGCGTTGGGCCACATCCATACTGGCAATCTTCGCATCTAACAACCTCTTCAGAGCTTCCTCAATCAGATTTACCATTACCTTATTATCAGCGTAATCACCCTGAAGCTTCCGGGCAAGAATTTCATCATCCTCTATTTGCTTCCTCAACTCAATATACTCTATTTCCTTCTTAACCTCAACAACCTGAAGGTGACGGGCAAGAATTTTATCATCATCGACCATGATATTGGTGGTTTTGTTACTCTCATCCATGTTATCTTCAACAGACTGAACACTACTTGAGTCCAACAGATACAACTCTTGAGCAAGCTTCATTTCTGCATAGTTTCTCTTATGGAATTCCTCCTTCCAATGCCTGTCAACAATACTTTCTTCCTCCTGATTTTCTCCATATTTGTCGATGATGGGGCAGACAATTTGTCTGGAACAACATGCAAATTCTCCCGGTTCTTTGACAAAGGATAGGCGTGGGGGGTATCTGCAGTTCAACCAGTCGTCTTCCACCTGGTATTCGAGCATTGGAGCTTTTCCCTTCACATCTTTGTTTATAAGACATCCGGTTGGGCCAATGGGATAGAACCCATATACCTTAGAACTGAAGCACTGTGATGTAGTCCCTTCACTTCTTACCTCCTCCACCACCTCAATGGTATCAGCCGTGGGAGCATCGATAGTCCGTTGGATCGTCGTCTTTACCAAACTACACATAGTACCTAGCCTGACTGTCTTTATGTAAAGGCATCTATGAATGTTGACAGACACCCACTTATCTTCCATAGTGCCCATTCTCCTGATTGACTTAATCTGGAGCTCTGTCAAGTCAGTAACATATTTGGATAGCACTATGGGTTCAGCCGGATGAAATTTCTTGGTTGTCACTACCGGTTGAATGGGTAAAATAACCGGTTGTACAACCGTTTGAACGGGTAAAATAACCGGTTGTACAACCGGTTCAAGTTCCCTTGCAGATGATTCGTTCTCTGGTAATTCATCATTTGACTCATCCCCCGAGGTACCCCCATAGGATAGCAACACTTCACCTATTTGGGAATCCACCATGTCCCCATCCCATATAAACTCATCCGATGATAAATAACTGATTGTTACCCCAGGAGATATATGTGGCTCCCCCTCTGCCGTTTTGTCTTCAGCCTGAAGTCCAACATCCTCATCCTGAGGCTCGCTGAACAACACCGTCTCTTCGGGCTTCTCTGCAGCCTGCACGACAACATTGGTATCTTTTCCCACATCAATAATCCTTTCTAAACTATTTACTATATAAGGTAACAGAGGTTAGTTACCTCATTCTCAATAACCATGTCTGCCCCAGCATTCTTATCCTCAAGCTGTAGAGCAACAGTTTCAGTTTCAGACTGACAACCAACCACCTGAAATTCCTTTATCACTTCAACCTGCATTACATCAAACACAATCATCTATTTTCCCACACAATTAATTATATGCAATTAGATAACTAAAAAAGATAATTAAATGTTTGGTACCCCAGGCTCCTTTGCCACCACTCCCTCTTCCGGTTTATCTTCAGCATGAAGTCCAAAATCCTCATACTGAACCTCACTAAACAACACTGTCTCTTTAGGCTTCTCTGCAGCCTGCACGACAACATTGGTATCTTTTACCACATCAATAATCATTTCCAAACTATTTGCTAGATAACGTAACAGAGGTTATGTACCTCATTCGCCATAATTTGTGAAACTGCCTCTTCCTTCTTGTCAGCATCACTAATCAACAATGAATCATCATTGTTCTCTACCGCCTGAGTGACAACGTAATATTAGTGGCCACATATGAAAACATTAAACTACATAAGATAATGTGTATTAATAACCTCATTCTCTAATGCCTTTTCCTCGGTTGGATCATCCTGAACCACATGAGCAACATCCTCAGTCTCACTAAACAAGAATCCATCTTCATTCACATCTCCAAGAATCACGCTTTTTCCCTTGCTGGAACCAACATTTGTTGGTAAATTTTTCCTGTATTTTGGTAATTTCTTATACTGAATAAATTTATGTATGCTGTCAATATCCGAATGCTGCATTCCACCAAGCATTAGTGAAGCCGACAAGGTATCCTTTACAGTTACCACAGGAACTATCTTCATAAGTTCAACAACTGGGACCTCATCCCATGCTTGGTCCACATCAAAAGGTTCAACCCCTGCACTCCTAATATTGAACTCCCTTACATCTCTGGGTACTGATTCATCGTTTTGTATGAGTAAAGGAGTGTGTGTAGACTCTGACTCTCCGGTAGTTTTTGCAGCCTCTCCGGTAGTTTTTGCAGCCTCTCCGTGGACATCTTGTTGCAGCAACTTAATGAGACCCCCCTGTGCTGCCACAGTCTGTGTGAGATTAGAGATTTGAGACTGCATACCCTTGCACAAAGCCGTCAGTTCTTTTGGTGTCATACTGTCCCCACCTGGTTCTGTGACGGTTTCTACAGAGCATGATTGGTCATTTGTGTAGTTAACCATATTGGGTGTCTGGTATAAATGATCCTTTCTGGTTTTCTTATGTCTACACCTTTTTCCCTCAACGTGCCCCGTTGTTATGGCAGTCTGTGTTTGTTCAAGTTGAGGCGGGTTGGCGAGCTCAACACTTGGTGTTTCTTGCAATGTAGGGGAGCATGTTCTAAGAGTGGCCCTCTTCCTCTTTTTAGAAGTTGAATTAATATTGTCTGTACTAGAAGAGGCCTGATGGGTTCTTGGTATGGTAACTACATGCTCAGTAGGACCTACATCTGGTGTTGCCTGCCCATGAACATCAGTACCCCTCTCTGTCTGAACCTCAACTTGGTGAGGTTCATCAGAAAACTGACGTGGTTTGGGTATGGGATAGTCCGTATCCCTTCCAAGAAACTCTGTTCTGTTAAGGGACAAACGCGAAAAGGTTGTATCATTTAAAAGCCTTTGATATAAAATGTTTCCTTTAAACACAATAGATGGGTACTCGCTTTTTAGGATGTAAGAAAGAAACCTGGGGTACATGTAAAACCCATAATTCACGGCGTTTTCAAGTAATCCATTCAGTATCATCTTTGAGAAATTAAAATTCTCACCGTGTATGATGGCATAGAAGGCTGACGCTTGTTCAGCGGCAAGGTCGTCGTAACCTGACTTCTTGGGTGTTAGGCACGCTAGTAGCGTGTGTGCTAAGAACCTCCATTTGTAGGGAAGTTGCCCCTTCTTAACAGTTTTTACCGTCCTATCACCGCCGTAGCCGATCATCTCAAATGTCTCGTGGTACTTTGTGTGATCGACCAGCATATATCCTCCTTCATCTCTCAATCTCAAGTGTTTTCTAATGATGGATTCGTTGATGCACACTACCACGTCTCCAATATTACTCTCTAAGAACTTTTCCTTATTTTCATCGGCGCAAACACTTACATTCGACCAAAATTCTGACATTGTCGTTTCGTAAATATCCGCCGTAACCGTCAACGCAAAGTGAAGATGCGACTCTTTAAGAAAATCAATCATGCCATGAAACATCTCTCTTTGAGCAGGCTTGTCCAGAATTGCAGTGACATTATGATCTTTTGCAAATGGGGATTCTGGTTCTCCGCCCTTTTTACCCTTGATTTTAGCAGCTTTTGGTGCCATGGATGATTGTGGTTGCCTGAGTGATTAGAAGAGAAGGAAGTGTTTTGTGTTTCAAAGGAACACAAATAGGTTGGTTAATTTGGAATGGCGGGATTTTAGGGCTTTTATTGTTTTGCCGTTTTGAGTTTCAAAGGAACACAGTTTGTCCCGGACCCTATTATTTCTTCCGGTAGAAGCTTGGGCCGGGTGTCTATACAAAGAATTGGTACTGGGCCGGGTGACTTCAATTCAGATGGGGTAAGGTTCTTCCAGTAGAAAAGTGGGCCGGGTGTCTCTATAAAGCATTCACCCTGGTTTGGATCGGTAATGTTGAACCGTAAGGTTCTCCGTCTGAGCTTTTTGGTCAATATTTAAATAAATATCTATATCTAGATCTTTACCTATATATACTATATTATTTTGACATACTTTAATTAGTAGAAAAGACACTTGGCATCCCCAAATAAATTTTTGTTTAACCATACATTTTCAATAATAATTACTCAAATCCAAAATTTTTACATTAGGGTATTTTTTAGTTTATAATTTTATTAACTAAGATATAATTAGTTATTCGGATATAAATTTTTATATTAAGGTTATTAACCGTCATATAAATTTTATTTTATAAACAGAAGGTGAATTATATTTTATAACGAACATTTAATTTAGAAATACAAACATTTATAACATTTATAACATAGCATTTTAATTTTAAACCCCGTCATAACATTTCAAAATACAAAGGATGTTGACATAATTAAACATAAAAATAAAATTAAATAACACTATCCTAAACTGTCAAGAAAGGCAATCTGCAGATCGATCGACTTTGACACAACCTCTATGGCTTCAGAAGCTTCTTTCATAGTGTTGTGCTCCATCCACAGCAACTCCTCCAAATATGTGAGCATTTGATTACGACGGTCTGACTCAGGGAGACGCCTCACCTCATCCCTAATTCTTAAGAAAATACTGATTCCCTCGTTCATCCTATCAATGGAACACATGAGAGAATCGTGCACAAACATCTGCTCGTCCACTTTCTCTTTGACGAAGCTTAACAGCTCTTGCTTGGAGACCTTCCCAGAGGTGGTGTTAGAGGACGATGACGCCATTGTTGTGAGAAATGGAATATAGAGGGATATTGGGAGAAAATCTTGGGAGGAGAAGCAAATAACGAACTACGGGTCTGTCACGTATTTATAGGGAAACCATTTTTGGTGGACTTGTTAGGGATATTTACATAAAAACCCTTACTAAATTTAAAAATATCAAATTCACCAAAATTATTATAACATTTTTAAAATGTCACCATTTTATCCTTGATTCTTCTCAAACTTTAAGTTTCATATATAAAAATATAACCTGCGAAACATAATAATTATCCAAAACCAATTAATATATGTTCATGTGTATATAAAATATTAATGCAAAAACAAATGAAAATACAAACTCATCGTAAATTGGGTATATTTGCTATTTTTCACTTTTGTAAGGGGTATATATGAAATTATCTGCCAGCACAATCTACACGCAGTAATATCTGGCGATCTCAAAGGGTACATTCACCAAAGCTATTTTACAGTTGTAACAATTACCATAGACCTAACAGAGAATCTAATTATTACCTTTAATTGTAAAGCAAACGTCAGAAACGATTAGTGTTCCGCATGGTGATCGGGTTATAAATAGACAGGATTGAGCCCCATTAAAACCAATTCAAAAACTCACACAACACACATTCAAGGGTTATCAATGGAGTCAAGAGAGGAAAAGTTGTGGAATGACAAGATAGGAGAGACAATTAACAACCTGAGCAGAGAAGACTACTACATCACAAACGGGTTGAACCAGCTAAGGAAGTATGTGCTTGACAGATCTGTGGATACACAGAGGCTACGTGAACGGTTGCTTTCCAACGACAATGAAGAATGTGTAGATTCAGCCAGGAGGTACTGCAAGGACCAGGGCGTGTTGGATTCCCATTTGGATGCCATTCTGAGTCGGATAACTTCTGCAAGGTCAACTTCTATGCAGCTGAAGAAGAACTTCACCCAATGAGAATGTTTTTTTTTTTTATAATAGTTATTGTAATGCATATCTAGTCGGAAATGACAATCTTAACTTAAATTAGACCGGATGTGGTTAGACAAGGTATATAAATTTAATAGCAAATTATATTAAATTAAAAATTATATTCTAATATCCGGGTGAAATTTGAATCGGTAATGACAATAACTTCACGTCAGAATGATGGGACGGAAGCCTATCTACTCCACACTGTTCATCTCCGGGTGAAGGTGTGTAGCAGAAGGTTGCGTGAGAAGGTGGGGTGTAAACTAATTTCATTTTTTTATTAATATATATCTATATCTATATCTATCTATATATAAAGTATATAAAAAACATAATGTTTTGTGATACTTTAATTACTAAAAAAATACACTCGTCATCACCACAAAATTTTAGATTTGGAATTTACGACGGGGCATGATGATTGTCCAAATGCTCATGACACTAATTAAAGTTTCAAATCACCACAAAATTTTAGAGTTGGAATTTACTTAATCATTACCAAATTCCAAGTCTTACAATAGATTCAAATACACTTAACATAACATACTGATAGAGTTTGATTTATTCAATCTAGGTCCAAAACATCCTAGATGTAGCATAAATCGAGTATGGCTCACACTGCATGTCCTGAAACATGTATAAAATAGAGAGTGTCAACTAAAGATAGTTGGTGAGTAAACATAAGTTTAGAATATATATAATAGCTTGAAAGCGATTCACATGCCAAATGTAGACTCGTGAAACTTATAATAAATAATTATCCAAATACTTAATATCCATACTAGGGTTTATTTTATTTAAAGTTTTTGATTTGCTCGTCATATAATAATAATTTTTAAAAAAAGTTCCAAAATGACTAGCAACTCTACAACTCAACACTGTCAGAATCTTATTATTACCTATAGGACTTGAGTCGGAAGATTGGACCGGATGTATATCTATATTTATTAAAAGTATAAATTTATTTATACTCAATTTGTTAAATGAATTTCTTCCGGTAGAATTAATTTGTTGTGGTTTTAAATATTTTACATTTTAGTCGGAAAATGGGACAATCTTAACTTAACCGGTTGAAGATTGGACCGGATGTGGTTAGACACGGTATATAAATTTAATAGCCAATTATAATAAACTAAAAATTATATTCTAATATCCGGGTGATATTTGAATCGGTAATGACGATAACTTCACGTCAGAATGATGGGACGGAAGCCTATATACTCCACACTGTTCATCTCCGGGTGAAGGTGTGTAGCAGAAGGTTGCGTGAGAAGGTGGGGTGTAAATTAATTATTTATCAATTATTTTATATTAAGCTATATATATATATATATATATATATATATATATATATATATATCTATACTATCTAATAAACATAAAGTTTTGACTTACTTTAAGTGTTAGTCAAACTTATAATAAATAATTTTCCAATAAGTAAAAAAGACCATCTATGTGTTGTACTATAGGCTCGTCATATATTTATAATTATAAATAAAATTCCAAAACGTCTATTATATAAATTTATATTTGTATAATATTTTTATAGAGATACTAATTTTTTTAATAGTGAAAATATAAAATATATTAAAAGTGTAATCGGAAGTCCATAGAGTTATCCTCAGCGATATGAACATCTAAATATGATCTAATTTATTTATTAAATTTTGGTTTTATTTATTTATTTATTTATTAAATTTTTGTTATATAAAAGAAAAGTTGGGACGGGAACAACTGTAGTAAAAAAACTCCAGCTATAAGTGCTTATTATTAATTAGCAACTCTACAACTCTACACTGTCAGAATCTTATTATTACCTATAGGACTTGAGTCGGAAGATTGGACCGGATGTATATCTATATTTATTAAAAGTATAAATTTATTTATACTCAATTTGTTAAATGAATTTCTTCCGGTAGAATTAATTTGTTGTGGTTTTAAATATTTTACATTTTAGTCGGAAAATGGGACAATCTTAACTTAACCGGTTGAAGATTGGACCGGATGTGGTTAGACACGGTATATAAATTTAATAGCCAATTATAATAAACTAAAAATTATATTCTAATATCCGGGTGATATTTGAATCGGTAATGACGATAACTTCACGTCAGAATGATGGGACGGAAGCCTATATACTCCACACTGTTCATCTACGGGTGAAGGTGTAGTAAAAAAAATTTTGGTTTTATTTA
>JBCNJP010000014.1:8489855-8625228 GCA_039602395.1 Deinandra increscens subsp. villosa
CTTAAGAAAAGCCCCTCAACCTTTCAAATGACCAATATTTTTATAATTTGTTGGATAACCATTCATCTTTGACCCTTTGAATGATAGTATGGCATATTATTAGACACGGGTCGAAGTCTGATTTGATAAGGGTGATGTGAGATTAGATTTTCTAATGTGTTAATAGTAACGTACATTTTTTAAGAAAAAAAATAGCAAAATTACACAACAGAGTCCAGTCTAATCTTTTGTCTTAGTTAGTTTCTTGATCCAAAGAAACGTGGATGTTTTGATCTCCTCAACGATCTTTTGAGATGAGTATACCTATCCTTGAATATCTTGGTTTCACATTTGAAGGTATTTGAGGTCTCATTCTGGAAAAGGATGCCAGAAAGAGAAACTTGGATGAATCATCAAATAGTGAGTTAATGAATGTTGGTAGAAGTTGGGGAAACAACGTGAACAGTGGGAATCGAGGAAGGAGTTCGTCTAGAACTCGGAAGAATAAGGTGTTGGAGTTGCAACGAAGTGGGGCATGTAAAGAGTGAATGTCTAAAGAATGATCTAATATAATACACTTGTTGGGGATGTCTCTGATGATAAGTCGTTGATACACAATGTTGAAAACTATGTAGACTCTTGGGTCACGGATTTAGGGAATTTGTTTCACACCACGAACAAAGGGGAAACGATGGTGAATCTGAAACAAGGTGATATTGGAAATGTGCGTTTGGAAAATGACTACATGTTTGATGTAACGAGCATGTGTGATATTGATCTAGTTACTTCACTAGGAACTACATGAATATCTGAAGAATCTTAGGGTGATTCCGAGTTTAAAGACAAAATTGATTTCTATTAGTCAGTAGGGTGAACAAGGATTGGAAGTAATGTTTGGTAGTGACAAATGAAGGGTGGTCAATGGTAATCTTGTGATTGCTCGTAGTATGAAGCGTGATTCATTATATATGGTTGAGGTGGGATGTATGACCGTCTCAATTAAGCACATAAAAAATTGGTTCTTTAAATCTGATGCTAATAGAGTTTAATATACAAACGTGAAGTCTAGAGCTAGGATTTTAGCTGAACAAGTTTATATGGTAAACCATTCAGGGGATTCAGTGACAGTTGGAGCACATAACATGTTCAGGACACATTTATAAAGAACCGTTAGGTTTCATAGACTAGAGCTAAAGCATTCCCTCCTAATGGATGTTTGTTGTGTTTAAAAAGTGTCAGTGGTCCTTGGTATATCTCTTCGGTGGAGTGTCCAAACCTGCTGAGAAAGATGATAGGTTATTCATGAGATCAGACACGACCGAGTTAGAGCTCAGGGGAGCTTCAACTAGCCCTTCTGGTACTTGATGATAAATGGTTGCTACAATTAGGAGGATTTGATTGAAGTCTTTTCTTGTTTTGGGAACTAGAGGCTTGTAAGGCTTGACTTGAAGATTACTAAAGTTACTGATATAGGGTATACATTGATAGCAGTTTTGTGGATTATGCAAAGCCTTCAAGTGGGGGATTTTTAGGTTAGGAAGGCTTTTACAAGTAGATGAATTAACAAGAACTTTTTGTTTAAGTAGATGAATTCTCTCTTGTTTTAAAATTATATTATACTACCGGTGTGTTGTCGAGGATAGCACGAGCACACAAAATAGTTGCATTAATGCTAAAGCGCAACGTAAAGAAAATAAAAATACAAAATGACTACGCAACGACACTAAAAAAATAATAAACCATCATAAAAAAATGTAAGTACAACATGAGTACACAACTAAGCAAAAGAATAAAATAACTAATAGGATGTTGCCACGTGACGTTCAACAATTGGAGCCACGTGTCCAATCACGCAAATGAAGTATTTCTAATAGGTTGTATTTTGTTAATATAGGTAATTGTTTCATTTGATTTACCTGTAACCTTATGAAAATCAGAAAAGAAGCAGCCATTAGATGTTATGCTTCAACCTCATCTCATGTAGGTAGCTATTTCACTCTCGCACTTGTCATGTAATTTTTCGAAAGAACTATTAAGAAAGACTTCAACATCATCTCACCTGCAGGCCTTAACACATATAATAGGATGATACCAATATCTTACATGTGTTTCAATCTCTTGATGTGGTTTCTCACATATTGAATTGGACACCATTAATGTTGTATTAGAGGGTGTTTGGGATTGAGTTTCATAATGACTTATTAACTTATTGTTTTTTTTCAAAAAACCAATAAATTAAAAAGTGTGTGGACGAGATAAAAGTCCATTTCACTTTAGCATTTTGTAAAAAGTCAACAAACGGTTTACTAAAAGCCACAAAAAACTGGCTTTTTATTAGCTTTAACTTTTTGAACCTACAATTATCAAACAACCTCTTAATCCAATCAATTTTAAAAAAGAATGTTCTTCTTCGTAATTTTATATTAATAAGCTAAGCCAAACACTTTTTAAAAACAACTTATTGAGTTATTAGTTTTTATCACAATAAAGTTAATCCAAACATTTTATTAAAAACTTCATCTGAAAAAGTCATAAGGCAATAAACACTTTTATTTTATAAATAACCAATCCCAAATACCCTCTTAAATGGTGTTTCCACATGTTGAATTTTGCACTAGATTCATTGATAATTGTTTGGTTAGACGATCGGCTATAAATTATGTTGTGGAAGTACAAATTCAACATATTTACCTCATTCTTTATAAGTTCATAAATCATGATATGTCTAACATCAAAGTGTCTTTCATTAAACCCCATTGGGGCGATGCTGTCAAGAACCTCCCATGGACTAGAGCTTCTCCCTTAACACTTGGATTTTCTATGGCATTGAAAAAATAAGAACATCTTCCTACTCTAATAAAAAATTATAATTGTTGACACATGTCAACACTAAATTTATTCTCACAAAAATTTTCCCTCCCAAATATACTCCCTAATAAATTCTTTTTTATTGGAAAATTATATCCTATTTTATAATCATGATATACTTTTATCTATTTATATTTATGAAATTGTAACAATCATATATTAATTTACATCTTATTTTCATTTAAAAATAATTTTTAAACTATTATTATTTTCATTTTTAAAAACATTTAGAAACTTATAAAATACCAATAAACATTTATTTAGTGTGTTTTCAAATATAATTGACAAAATCATATTTAATATTTTAATTAATGAATACTTAATACTATTACAAATTCAATCAGCATTCTGTGGGGGTGATACTATTTATAGAGAAATTCATAAGCGATAAAAATCATGTTCATAATATCCAATATTAAATAGTTTTTCCTATCATATCAAATGAGCATGTTCATCCAATTTGGAAATTTTAGACATCACGACTAATACAATTGTAAGTTTTCTAATATATCAACATAACATTTTTTTATTGATAACATTATAATCTTTTGATTATAATTTAGATTCTATACTCAATAATTAGAGTGTGTTCTTTATACTCATCTAACTTTCTATACAAACTTTTAAAGTCTGAAGTTTATCAATTTATAATTCATGTTAGTCGCTATTGACGGTTTTATTGTTTTTTAAACATGATCACGTTTATCTTGCATTTTCCAAATATACAAGTAGAGACATACCCTAATTTTTTTTTTTTGATAGAGAGAGTAAGTCACCAATACCATATTATGAATTATAACTTTAGCGTTTTATTTAATGTAATATAATACGTTATTCTTGTAAGAAGAATATGCATGAATTATTAATTATATATATTTTTTAATGATTCAACCCGTATAACATACGGGTTGAATCCTAGTTTTTGAATAAACATGTACACCTTCTATGTGTAAATGTTTATTTTAAATCTTCATTTCATTTTAAATAAATTCAATTACATTAAAACGTTATACCAATTGAACCATTAATCTTAGGTTATCTGTAATCGAGCTGTGATAAGGCTAGTTACCTTCCTCATGCCCTAGAACACCATCCCCTAGACGTTATGGGGGCATGATCACCTCCACCATGACCATAAAAACGGGCTTGAAACTAATATTGGCGGGACCTACTCAACTATCCAACAGCTAATTCCATAAATATTTGCTCTTTTTTAAAATTAAGTAAAAGCAATTACTATAAACACCACATATTCACACCATTTTACATCAAAACAATTCTATATTCTTCTCTCCTTCTCAACTTATAATTCTACCATTCCACAAATATGAATTATCCTTTCAACTCGTGATGGACACTAATACAAGAGCTTTCAGTGGCTTGAGCATGAACTGACACATCAAAGGACTCATGTGTTGGTAAGTCTCCTTTGTACTTAATATATTTTACATAACTCGCAATCGAGAAGAAATTTTTGAAACCACGTTAGCATACATTTTCACAATGCGTTAGGATGTGAACAATATCGTAACATTGATATGATGATATCCAAATGGCGGGTCATGAGGTTAAAAATATCAAAGTTCATTAATATTTACAACAACCTCCTAAATAACCAAAACAATGACGTCGAAATTTAAAAAAATGACACATATTTTACCTTTTTACTAGTTTGTGAGATCCTTAGAGAGAATAGTATTAATTAGAGTTTGATGTAATGTTAAAAAGAAGTAATATTAGTTTTATGTTTTTTTTAATAACGTTTGGAACTACCCTTAAATCGTCAGTATTCGAGTGAGTATCTGAGACATGATTGCAACCGTCCATTCTAAATTTGACACTCAAATGATTGACTCACCGAGAAACACCATCAAAAAGGAAACTCACTACTTGGAAAACCCCCCCTTGAGACAAGTTTTATGTCCTTTTATATTTTATTTTGTTAAACGTCGTAAATCTAAGTAATTATTACAAACGCAAGTTCCTCTTGGAGGAATTGGCATGTGATGGTTGAGGGTTTGAGATCTTTGAGGTCTCAAGTTCAAAATCCGTCTCAAGGGGGTTTTCCAAATTGGTGAGTTTCCTCCTTGATGGTGTTACTATGCGAGTCAAGTATGAAGTATCAAATAAAGTATGGACAGTTACACTCTCATCTCAAGAAGACTCACTCGGGTATTTAAAATTTGGAGGTAGTTACAAACGTTGTTAAAAATGTTATTAATACAAACACATTTATCACTAACCCACTACATATATTTATCACTATTCATGCATATAACTTTTTTAAGGTTTATTAATATCATGTTAAAAATATGAAGTATTTTTTATATTTTTCAGTTTTATTGTTTAAGATGTTTATTGGGTTTATTGGCCTTTTGCAGATGTCATGGGCCTGTTGGCCCATGGCCCAGGTGAAGGAATAAAGTGCTGCTGGGCTTATGCTATTGAAAAGGTGGACCGGGTTGAAGATCAGTTAGAAGTCTGTTAGAGTTTGTTGCGGAGCTCCGGGGCTATATAATCTCAGCGTTAAGCTGAGTTAGGGTTAAGCGTTCACAACTTAAAAACGCCGCTCCCTTTTCTCTCTGCTGGTTCATAGCTGTTCTAGGGTTCTTGATTGATTCATACTCTCTGGTTGAATCAATCCCTGTTAGATCGTAGTTGTGCTTAGCGTAGAGAGTATTTTCTGATCAGATCATCGTGTTGATGATCTTGTACTTTGTCTTGTTTAGATCTGTTTTGTGTACACACAGATCTTCGTTTGTAATCTGATTCTTGTTTCTTGTGAGTTCGAGTTCTCATTATCATCAGATTACCATGTTTTTGACATGGTATCAGAGCTAGTTGCTCTCAATATCTGATTGTTGTCTCGATTCGACCGACTAGGGTTTAGGATCTGAATCGTCAATCGGTTCTTCTTGACCGATCTGTGTCTCCGACGACTCGATCGCAACTTCGGTTGCGATTCTCGTGAGGTGTTAGGGCTTCTCGTAGTCGCTACGGCGTTTCCGACTCCACACGGTACGAAAGTCCATCGGACCGCTGGTGCCGGTGTTGCAGTTGACTCCCCGTTTCTGACTCTCGAGTTCTTCCTCGCTTGAGGATCGTGGTTTCTTTGAGTTGCAGGTCAATCCGTGGAGGAGCACATCAGATCCAGCAATCCGGGTCGAAGCCTTCGGTGTTCGTTGGGAATAAGTGTTGCTGCGCTGATCATAGACTCTGTAACCCTAAGTGAAGGTTACAGGTCTTGATTTGGAAACCCTAACTTGGGCCGCTTCCGGGTGAGATCTTTCCTTGATCTTGTTTTTGTTTCAATAGATAAGTGCAGTTGTGGTCTGTTGTCTCCACAGCAGTAGCGGACTGCTGATTCCGCTTGTATGCTGTACAAGGGGAGACATCTGTAGGTCCGAAATCAACCAAACAACACGATATCTAAACTAATACGAGTGCGGAAACCTCGTACAAGCTTGATTCAAGAACAATAGTAGAAGAAAAGACTAAATCTCGTGTAAAGATGAAGTCTTGAATGATAAATGCTACTAAAGGAAGCTGATCGTAAATGGAAATGCACACAGAAATCGTAAACTGTCTTGTGTATTGAAAAGCTTAGACAATCATAAACATAAATGGGTTTATATACTACCCAATACAAACCCTAATATAATCGTAAATATGAAACCGGCCCACATGGCCCAAATCGTAAACTCTAACTAAGCCCAAATACATGAAATATAACAAGCCCAAACCAAAATACAATAAGCCCAATTACAAATGTTCATGCCTTAAATAAGCCTAGCCCAACAATCTTCCCCTAGGCATGAAGCATTTGAACTTCTCTTCTATGGCAGCAGGAGGTCAAACCTGAAGGTGTTCTGAACGTTGTTTGACCACCACTTGTTCGCTACAATCCGCTCTGCAGTCCCATGAAAAATTCCCACCCTCACAGCATTCTCCATATCATTTTCATCACCAAGTATAGGCTGTGAGGCGAGTAGCTTTATGTCTCTTTCTCCAAAACGCAGCAGATCAACTGGATCATAGAAGCGAAACTGCCGGAGACCTTTGCATAGAACCACTACCTCGTGAGTTGTTGGATCATAGCACCAGCAGTCAAAGTTTTTGACCAATGTACCGTCTTCGATTTCATCCAACATATTGATCACTCGTGTACGCTTGGTAGGTGGTCTTCTAGCTTCACCAATTGGATTCCCAGTCACAGGGTCAGTACCTGTCTCAACCCATCTCACCTGCTTCAGGTCAAAGTCAGCAAAATTGTTCTCCAGATGACTTAAAAGGTTGTTTCTGATAAGTTCCCCATCTGTGCTGTTCCACCTGTTGATGAAGGGAGCTCGGAGCAGACTCCTGATCTCAGGCTCAGTCCATGAGTGGAATTGTGCACGTGTTCTGTAATACTCAACTGGACTGAAGCCGTCACGGATCACAGCAAACAGTTTCTTCTCCGTATCATAGTGCCAGCACAGGATGGCTTCACGACTCCCCCTTTTGTCAATGGAGCTTTCACCAACATCGAGGGCGTATTTTGTGGGGGCTGGTCCTTGGTAGAATTCGCGGAACCAGTTGTCGTGTCCTTCAGGGGCCTTGGAGATGACTCTGCCACTTCGGGCGTAATCTGACATCTCTATGTTTTCATCTCCATCATCTGCCTCCACAGCTTCTCCAGCTTGAGATGAACTCTGACCTGAGGCACCTGTGTTGCTAGGCCCTGCACCACCTGTCAGCTCATTAACCTTCTTTCTCAGCCCCTTGATCATATTGAAGAGATATTCCATCCTTTCTTTGTCAGCTATCTCAAATCCTTTCATATAATCTCTGTTTGCTTCCTCCTTCTCTCTCAAAATTTTGATTTCATCCTTGAGAGTCTTTATCTCATTCTCTCTCATTCTGTTCTGAGAGATCAGGAAGTTAATCTGAGGATCAGAACTAATCCTCAGATCAACTGGAAGCTCAGCAGCCATTAACGGGCGGAAACCTGGAGCAGCGAGAGGTTGGCTTGTCGCGGTAGAGAGGCTAATTCTGACCGGACTAGGAACAATGAACGTGCTATCAACCTCCAGAAATTGCCTATCTTCACGTACAGGGCTTTGCACGTTCAGAATCGGACTATTGTGCTGCTCAGGGGCAGGTTGATCATCGCCACCTTCAGTCTGCGTCAGAGACGGTTGTTCTTGATGGGCTTCACTGACAGATTCTTCTTGACCACTGGCACCCGCAGAACTGGGTCCAGTTGGTTCTACAATCATTAGACTAGAGCTTGTCTTGGTGAACTTGAACCGTATGCTCCTAGGATCAGATTTCTTTCTTGGAGACGGTTCACGAGCAGGGACGGGTTCTTCCATGAACGCTTCATCAGTGTTTAACTCCAGCTCAGGAGGTACATCATCACTGCCAGATGACCCAACCATATCATCTCTTGATCTTTTATGAGTTAGCGGCTCCAAGTCCCCATAAATGTCATCTTCAGCAAAATCCTGGCCAGTCAGGATGTCATCCATGATATTTTCTTCATCGGATGGGATGACATCATCTTCTTGAACATTTACCGCTGGAGTGGTTTCAGCATCTTGATCTTCTGCCACAGTTGCATTTACAACTGGCTCATCACCCACTGGGTCATCTTCCTCCATCACTTGTTCACGGGCTACCTCTGGAAAGGCACCTCTCTTAACCCACTCCAGTCTACCTTCAAAAGATTTTTTACCTGGTCTATCCTGGGTTTGCAACCCAAACACCCCAATGTCCATAACTTTCACATCCAGCTTCTCAATCCTCTCCTCTATTGTTGGGTACTTCTTCATAACCACCATTTGAACAAATCTTGGAGTCATCAGAAACTGCTCTCTGGCACTCATCATAGCATTGCCTGCCCAATCCAGCATCATCATCTTTGAAAAGTTGAATTTCCAATCCAGTGCCAGTGCAACAAGAGCAGTTCCGTGAATGTAATTCAACTGATCGAAGCTGGTTCTCTTCCCTAGAAACGACTTCTGCATATAATGTGCCAAGCACCTCCAGTAGTGTGGCAGAAGTTTCTTGAAGATTGGCGGGAACTTTCCTTCGTAACCCAATAACTGTGCACCCGCCAAAACTGTTTCCTTTGGGTAGGTGATAGGGTCAGTAGCTTCATCTGTGATGTTCAGGCCCTGCCTAATATCCTCTTCCTCAATCACAATTGGCCTGTTTTGGATTGTCGCAGTAATCCTTGTTTTGTCTGAGTTGACTCTGGCAGACCCCCAAAACTCTCTGACCAGCATCTCGTCAATCAGAACATTCGTTCGTAAAGCATAGTTGATCTTGCACGTGTTCATCCCAGCTACCAGCGAGTAGAATAATTCCATGTGTTTTTCTGGTGGGTCCTCCAGAAAAGCCGGCATACAGTGGTCTGGTTCATATTTTATATCTTGAATCAGCATCTCTTCAGCCATCTGAGAAAGACAAGACATATGCATCAGCTTTGATCATTAACGAGCAATTATGATTATTAACCCTTAACGTTGTTCAATTGAAGATAAAATTTTACTTTTGAAAGACACACAATTTCAATTTGAACTTTTAGGGAAAATAATTGAATTTAAACACACGCTCACAAACATTTGATTTATCTCAAAATTGATTAAGTTTGATCAAATTCTCAAGAATTATAAGTTAATGATTTTATTATGTAAATAATCAACTGATTACGATCCTAAGTGAGGGTTTACGATTCCAGATTGGGTTTACGATTGTGTGAAATTTGGGTTTAATCGTAAACATCGAGCCCAATCATAAACGGTTAGCCCAATCGTAAACACATATCGTAAACAGCTTTGGAAACGACAATCGTGAACTTCGATCGTAATCACGGATCGTAAACTATGATCGTAATCCTTGATCGTAAACATCCAATCGTCGTCTTCATCCTCGAGCTGATCGTATACGCTTACAACCGCCATTTTTTTGTACCTGCAATTTCTCGTAAACATGTCAATACATCAAATAACCACACATAAACAACCATCACTACCTTTTAACGAGTTTTAATCAACAAAACGACTTCAACTCTCGTAAAAATGACTCAAACGGAGTAGAAACTGAGAACAGTCGCGATTTAGGGTTTGGAATGTAAAAACTGTGAATGAGTCGTGAACACACGAGGAAACAGTCGATTGTGAAGGGGCTTTTGGTCGGAAACCGATGGCGAGTGAGATGGTGTGGTCGGACAGTCGTGTGGAGGTCGGAGGTGGACGGAACAAGATTTTCCGGTGAGTCAGCGGCGGAGGGCTAGGGTTTCTCGGCGGATCGTAATCGGAAAGAGAAAGATCAAGTGATTTGATCGTAAACAACTCAGGGTTTTTATACCCTTTTTCAAAATTTTCATTTTTACCCCCTCAAACTTCAAAAATGTTTTTAAACATCACCCAAACCTTAAACAATGTAAATTCTCATAAAAAAATGTTAATCTTTGAGATAAAAACTTAGAATTTAACGAAGCTTCCCCTCAGACTTAGCCCCGAGTATCCGATCATGATCATAAAATAAAACTTTAAAAATTTAAGGACTTAAATTTAATAAAACACAAAAAAAAATTGATAAAACACAAACTTAAGATAATCTATAAACTAGATAAAACAAACTTACCTTGAGTTTGATATTTTTCATGGATCAAACCAGACAGATCATTAACCGAAGAACCCTTTTCAGCTTTCCGTTACTTGACGCTCTAAACGATTGCTCAAATTATTTTATATCATGTAAACTCACATCCAGTTAAAACATTTTAAGTGCTTAAAATTATGGTACATTGTTACCGTTATGTTTATCAGTCCCCACACCCAATTGTTCATAGCAAAACCTACCCAACCTCAGAGTTTATTGAGGATTCACAAACCCCCAACTTGAGGAACCATGCAATGCCACATTGACTACCACTTATTTTATAATTATCCGTTGATGATCAGGTCGGCCGCATAAGCACGCAGAGAAGACCAACAAAATAATTGACTTTATTTTCAACACTATATTTTTTAATTTTTGATTTTCAATTTTGACTTTTCAGTTTTTCATTTTTCTTTTTCTTTTGACTCTTTCTGTGGCGTTGTCATGTTAGCATAAACATGGTGTGTGAGAGAGTGAATACTAGGTAATACCACTCTCAACCCGTTTTTGCTGGGACTCAGTCTTTTAAACTATGTAAACTAGGATGGAAAGCTAAACACGTATAGAGTTTAAGATTATTGCACTTACATGGATGATCATAGTTTTTGATTTATCTTACCGAACATCATCTTTGAGACGTCTTTCACTTCTGCCTTACGCGTGTCAGTCTCCGATCGTCATGGAAATTTATATCACTTCCTACCGACTCAAGGCAAAACAAAAGACATCATAAAAACCTCAAACAGATATTTTTGTATTTTCTGAGACAATTATATTTCTTCCCCTGTTTTTATGAGGCTTTTGAAAAACAAACACTATTTTTGGAAATTTCCTGATTTTTTATATTTTTTTTTTTTTATTTTTTTTTTTTTTTTTTTTAATTTTCTTAAAAGATATTTACAAACACAAATTGATCAGATCATTCCTCGAAGGCAATCATCCGAAGGCCTTCGACGCACATTTCAAAATTTGGTCGTGGGAGGGGTTTTGTGAAGATATCAGACACGTTTTGGTCTGAGCTTACCTTTTGAAGCTGAATCAACTCCCGATCATAACAATCACGTATGAAGTGTACCTTGATGTCTATGTGCTTTGTTTTAGAGTGATGAACGGGGTTTTTCACAATTTCCAGAGCAGCAGCATTATCACAGAAAATTGGAGTGTTAATGAATTCCATACCGTAATCCGTGAGCTGATTCTGGATCCACACTACCTGTGAAGTACCGGCAGATGCGGCCACGTACTCAGCTTCTGCAGTTGATTTGGATACGGTATGCTGCTTCTTGCTCTGCCATGAGATGAGTCGATCGCCCAAATATTGACATCCTCCCGTTGTTGACTTCCGATCCAAGTCACTGCCTCCATAGTCACTGTCAGTATAAGCATACAATTGAAAGTCAGTGTTCTTTGGGTACCAAAGACCAAGCCGAGGCCTGCCCTTTAGATACCGAAATATACGTTTAACAGCATTCAAATGAGAAAGTTTAGGGTTAGCCTGATAACGAGCACACAAGCAAACTGCATGCATAATATCTGGCCGACTTGCTGTTAGGTACATCAGAGAACCAATCATGGAGCGATACATGAACTCGCTTACTGACTCCCCGTCTGCATCTGCTGACAAAAGAGGTCGGGATGCCATTGGAGTTGAGATCGGCTTTGAGTCTTGCATCTTGAATTTCTCTAGGATCTCATTCACATACTTGGCTTGATGAATAAGAATCCCAGATTCATCTTGTTTAACCTGCAAGGCTAGGAAGAAACTCATTTCCCCCTGATCGCTCATCTCAAACTTCTTCCTCATAATCTCTTCAAATTCGGTGCATAGATCTTCATTCGTTGATCCATAAATGATGTCATCCACATATACTTGCACCATTATAATGTGATCGTCCACCCGTTTTCTGAACAACGTCTGATCCACCACCCCTCTAGTATACCCATTTTCCACCAGGTGTGCTGACAACGTCTCATACCACGTTCTTGGAGCTTGATGTAAACCATACAATGCCTTATCCAGCAGATACACATGATCTGGATGCTCCTCATCTATGAACCCAGGTGGTTGAGTCACGTACACCTCTTCATTCATCTCAGCATACAGGAATGCTGTCTTCACGTCCATCTGGTGCACCGTAAAATTCAGATAAGATGCAACCGCAAGAAATATCCGTATGGCTTCCAATCTTGCTACAGGGGCATACACCTCATCATAGTCAATTCCATGTATTTGACGGTGACCTTGGACAATTAACCTTGCTTTGTTTCGAACGATTATACCCGTGTCATCTTTTTTGTTCTTGTACAACCAACGGGTGGGTATAACCTTCTTGTTATCTGGCCTCTTGACTAGTCGCCACACTCCCAGCTTTGAGAATTGATTCAATTCGTTGTGCATGGCCTCGATCCAGCTCGGATCTCTGAGAGCTACCATCACATTTGGAGGCTCAATCTGGGAGATAAAGCACGAGTACATGCAGACATTGATGTCTCCTGTGCGGCTTCTAGTTCTAACTCCTGACGTCACTGGTCCAAGAATATTGCTGACCGGATGGTCCTTGTTGATCCTTGAAACCTGAATATCTGGCACAGACACTGAAACAGGCAGATTAGAATTCACAAGATTATCATTTAAATCACTAATACCTGAACCTTGTGGAATTTCTGAATCAACATCACACGTTCCTGAAGTTCCTGAAGCATCTGCGTTGACATCTGCGGTGACAGTTGTTGGAACTGGAACTGGGGCTTTATCACAGACTTTTTCAACAGAAGGTCTTGATTCAGAAGGCTGTGTAATAATCTCTTCTTCTTCCCCCAAATTATGAAGATCATTCGAAAACTTAAATCCCTCAAACAGAGACCCATAATTAAATATCCAATCTGGTCCAGTCCCTGCATCCGTCGGGTTGTCTTCAAGCCAGTCCACATTGAATGCTTCAATAATCAAGCCGGTGGTCTTGTTATAGACTCGATAAGCACTATTTCCTGAGTAACCAACGAAATAACACTCATCTGCTTTCGCCTCGAATTTCCCTACGTCGGACTGAATCAGCACTGTGCACGGACACCCGAAAGTCTTGAAATAACCCACTGTCGGCTTCTCTTTGTAGATAATCTGATATGGAGTTTTCTCATGACGTTTGTTCAACAAAACCCGATTTTGCACATAGCATGCTGTGTTGACTGCTTCAGCCCAGAAGAAGATTGGTAGTTTTGCTTCACACATCATTGTCCTTGCAGCTTCAATGAGTGTCCTATTCCTTCTCTCGGCTACTCCATTCTGTTGTGGAGTGTAGGGAGCACTAAACTGTCTCTCTATGCCTTTAGCCCCACAAAACATATTCAACTCAGCATTCTTGAACTCCGTTCCATTATCTGATCTGATAGCTTTGACCTTCTTGTTCAGCTGGTTCTCTATAAGTGTGACAAACTGCTTCACTAGGGCTGGAGTTTCATACTTGTTTGACAAAAAGTAGACCCAAGTGAATCGTGAGTAGTCATCTACAATCACGAGGCAGTAAGAGAACTTGCTGATGCTCTGAACTTGCATAGGTCCAAATAAATCCATGTGTAAGAGTTGTAGAACTGACGATACTGAATTAGCTATCTTTGGTCGATGTGGCAACTTGTGCTGCTTCCCCTTCGCACATGCCACACATTTTTCAACCGTTGAGAAGTCTTTAATCGGCAGCTTTCTGACATGCTCTCCCTTCGCGAGCTTGGTCAAATTCTTCATATTAGCATGCCCTAGTCGTCGATGCCACAACATAGCCAAATTTTCATTCTGCTTCGATATGAGGCATGCTTCTTCTGACGTTGGAGGTTTGCTCATGTTGAGAAGATATGAATTTGATCGTCTTGGAGTACGCATCAGTACGCACTCCTCGGGAATCTTCACACCAGGCTTCAAAATAATACATTCTTTTCGATTGAACAGCACAGAATAGTCCTTGTCACAGATCTGAGACACACTCAGCAAACTGTGAGACAGTTCCTCCACATAGTGTACGTCAGAAAATGACAGATTTCCACTTCTCACCACTCCCTTCTTACTGATTCTTCCACCAACACCACCCGCAAATGATACACCACCTCCATTGAAGTCCTCTACATCTTCCAAAAGTGACAGATCTCCGGTCATGTGTCGGGAGCAACCACTATCAACGTACCAGAGATTGTTGATAGACCGTCTTGGCTGTCCCTACAAAAATCAGAAATCATTGAGATCCAGGTACCCAGGCCATAACAGATCTGGGCACACCTTTAGCATCAATGTAGTTAACTAGTTGGTGGATCATTTCAGATTTGAATTCAGACATATTTCCATTCTGAATGTTAACTTTTGGTTTCCAGGTGGTTGGTTTCTCTGGTTTCAACACAGTTGTTGATTTGTTCACTAACACAGGTTTCTTCTGTGGAGAAGTGACCTTTTTACCAGCAGGCTTTTTAACCGGTGTCCACTCAAGTTTTAACTTTGTATACACAAGTTGTTTCGTTTGGGTGACATTGTTTTGTTTCAAAACCTGTTGCTCGGCTTTCGCTTTGCCATTAGGTTGATTAATTCTTTTCACTTTCCACTTATCCACAACAGGCTTTGTCACAGGTGCCTTTGCGTTTGATACCTTAGACTGTTCAGTCTTCATTGGTTCAACACGCTGCTTCCCCTGAAACACAGCTTGTTGCTTCTGCTTTTGTTTCTGTTTTTCACCTGTCATCATCTTTTCCAACATACTAGTCCGTGGATTTTGTGGATAGTATGGTTGGTAAGGTCTGTTCACACAGTTAGCTGCAAAATGTCCTGGCTTCCCACATTGAAAGCAATTCATGAGTCTAGGCCCATTGACATGGCTACAGAGGTATGAACGTCTTGGGTAAGACGACTTCCACTCTGGCTTATCATCCCATTTGTGTATGACACGTTGTTTTTCCTTATCCGATTGTGTAATTAAACAAAATTGATCCGATTTGGATTTGTTGGTTCTATTAAAAGCTGACACAACCTGGGGATAAGCAACGAAGTCTTTGGGCTTAGTCTCACGACCAATTTTTGTGTTAGGCACACGAATTTTAAAACCAGACACTTTTTCATTAGATTCTGAAACATTTTTTAACATCGATACAGCTACTTGTTTTGACTTGGATGTTTCCAGTTCTGACACAAGTGCCATTACATCATCCTTAGGTAAACATAAACTAGAACTATTAGAACTACTAGACGCATGACTCTCATCCACTCTCTGACACTCTTCATCCTCCTCAGAAATGTCATTGATTTCTACTTCATCTGCACAAGAAACAGATACATCAGAAGTGCTCACACAGTTATTCATTGATGTATTGGATGGGCCTGCTTCACATGGGTCTGTCATCACTCTATTCATTTTACCCAACCCATAAGTCATGTGTTTTTCATTCTCAATTTCCTCCTCAGTCAAAGGCTTCACTCCAACCAAGACACTATCTAAGGGAGGTCCTTCTTCATGCATTTCCGATGCTGATCTATCTATCTGATCCTCCTCTAAGATCATTCCTATAACATCTCTAGTTTTGTCTTGAGGAACAACATTCTTGGTTGCAAAGCTGATTCCTATTCCACCTTTGTCTTTTCCCATTCTAACCTCAGTTATGCAATTGTCTAAGGATTTACTAGCCTGCAACATCCTTTTGCTTCTCATAAAATTGATATCAAGTTTAACCTGCATCTCATTGTTCTTATGCTTAAGTTCTTCTATCTGTTTACTTAGCTCAGCTATTTCTAACTTAGCATTGTCATACAAATAGGCATTTTCAGTTGCAAGGTTCTTATACTTAGCTATATCTAGTTTCTGGGCTTTAACCTTTTCTTCATTCTTATGCCATCTACCCTTAAATGAACTCTTTTCACATTTTACTTCAAACAATTCAGATTCAAAGTTTTTGCAATATTCTCTAAGAGTAGTAATTATACGATCACAAACAGAATTAGAACATACCTTGGTGTGATCTGCAGACATTGCTTCATTCTCCTCTGGTTCCTCTGGTTCATCATCAGTAACCACAAAAGCATGCTCCTTTTCATCCTCATCATCATCCAAAGTTGTCATCATAGCATGCGTCAAACTCAGATCCTTCAGCTGTGGGGTCCAGTCATAGCCACCACCTTCTTGCACAACTAAAGCACTTGTCTCTGCCTTTCCCTTTCCATCAGCTGACTTCTTCATCTCTGCTCTTTCCTTCCTTGGTTTGCTGCACTCCCTAGCAAAGTGCCCATATTCATCACAATTGTAGCACCTAAGCTTCGTCTTATCAAACCCCATCCTGATCTTATCTTGATCTTTCCAAACATTTCGCCCCGTAGTAGCCATGAACTTTTTAGCCCTGAACACTGCCATTGCCATTTGCCAAGAGACGTCCAGCATTTCCACGTCTTCTGGATTGATCTGATTAAGCTCCCCCGAAAGAATCTCAGAAGGAATTAGTGTTCCAGCCATTAACGCATGATAACTATTCATGAATCCCATACCCAGAGCAAAATTGGGATCGTTGTTTGCTTCAGAAGTATCACCTCCACTTGAACCTGATTGGGGTTGTGCCACAAATGCCTTCGTTTGACTCATTGAACTTGATCCACCTGCTACAGCCTTTCCTTTCTGCTTCTCATCAACCTCTTCAGACAACAAAGCTTGATTCAACTTCCCCGCCAAACTTAGAGAACTTATATGATTCAACTCACGCTGCTTATCATCAATCATCTTGGACTTCAACTTGTTGATCATTTCATCCAAAGACAGTTCACTCAGTTTGTTGTTGTCCTTAATGATTGAAATGTTGGTGTTCCATGACTTAGGCAAACTGTTTAGGAGCTTCAAATTTTTATCTTCCAATTCCGGTTCCACTCCATAACTTGACATCTCAGCCATTAGAGAGACAAATCTTTGCACTTGTGCTTCAAAGGATTCACCCTGGATATGATTGAACAAATTGAACTTTTGCTTCAACATCTGCTTTCGACTTGCCTTGATGTCTGGGTTTCCCTCATAAGCCACTATCAATGCATTCCACAGTTCCTTTGCCGTTTTGCAATGCTTAAACCCTTGAGCAATGTCCGGTGTCAATGCCATGGTCATTATCGCAAAGGCCCTCTCAGCCTTGTTACACCTCTCCCAGTCATCATCCTCAAATTCATCTTCAGTCTTTTTCTTTCCTGATTTAGGTCCTGCTTGATGAATAGGTATATGTGGTCCATTTAGAACTGCTCTCCACAACCTTAAATCAACACTCTTCAAATGGTTCTCGAATCTATATTTCCACTCTAAGAAGTTATCTGCTGAAGTTAGTCTTGGTGGACGAGTTATAGATCCGATCTCAAAGTCCAATTTCTGGTACATACTTGGCTCAAAGTCCATCCCGATAGCTTAGGAAACTTAAAACTAAAGTCCAAAAGAAAATGAGATTACGGTCAAAAGTCTTGATTACGATCGTAAACCTTGATTACGATCGTGAACACTTGATTATGAACCAAACAAGTCGCAAACTCCGATTACGATTGAATGAATCGTAAACACCTGATTACGATAACAGATTACGACTCCGGATGTCGTAAACCCTGATTCCGATAAGCAACAGTCGTAAACTCTAATTACGATCAGTTTTGATCGTAAACACCGATTGCGATCAGCAGATTCCGATAAGCAGAATCGTAAACCTTGATTACGACAAGGAAATGTCGTAATCTCCAAATGTACGGATCGTAATCACCAAAAGAACTGATCTTGAAGTCGTAAACTCCCTAAATGATGAAGATCTTCAAATGGAACACTCGTAAACGTCAAGAAACCCAGAAAAGATGATCGTAAACACCAAATCTTGAAGAACACCAGCAGAAACAGTGATCGTAATCACCTGGAACTCCTTCAAAACTTCGAAACCAACCCAGAAACACAGAAAACCTTCTTGAATCAATACCGTGTGAGCCTCGAATCAATGATTCTTGGCTCTGATACCAATTGTAGGTCCGAAATCAACCAAACAACACGATATCTAAACTAATACGAGTGCGGAAACCTCGTACAAGCTTGATTCAAGAACAATAGTAGAAGAAAAGACTAAATCTCGTGTAAAGATGAAGTCTTGAATGATAAATGCTACTAAAGGAAGCTGATCGTAAATGGAAATGCACACAGAAATCGTAAACTGTCTTGTGTATTGAAAAGCTTAGACAATCATAAACATAAATGGGTTTATATACTACCCAATACAAACCCTAATATAATCGTAAATATGAAACCGGCCCACATGGCCCAAATCGTAAACTCTAACTAAGCCCAAATACATGAAATATAACAAGCCCAAACCAAAATACAATAAGCCCAATTACAAATGTTCATGCCTTAAATAAGCCTAGCCCAACAACATCCCTTGTCTCTTGTGCTTATTTGATCTGTTTAATCTGTGTGATCTATTGATCTTGTGTGCATACTTGGCTGTGTTGTTTCAAACTGTTTGCATTTTCTGATAGTATATACTGACCTGGTTGGTTTATATTCTTTGCATTCTTTGACTGTCTCCTAATTGTCTGGTCTATTTGTTCTTTTGTATTCATCATGGGTGATACTGGTGGTGATAAACCAAGTTCATCTGCCACTTTAGTTAGTAAACTGGATGCTAGTGACCCCCTGTACCTTCATGCTAGTGATTCAAGTCATTTAACTATTATCAGTATAAAACTTAAAGGCACAGAAAACTACACTTTGTGGTCTAATGCCATGAAACTTGCTTTACAAGTTAAAAATAAATTTGGTTTCATTGATGGTTCTTGTGAAAAGTCTACTGATGATGAGATTCTTAAAAAACAATGGGATAGATGTAATTCTATTGTTTTAACTTGGATTCTTAACTCTGTAAGTGATGAATTGTACTTAGGTCATGTTTACTCTAATTTGGCTTCTGATGTATGGGATGAATTAAAAGAAACATATGATAAAATAGATGGATCAGTGGTATTTGATTTGTACCAAAAGATAAATGCATTTAATCAAAATGGTCTGTCATTGTCTGAATACTATCATAAGCTTAACATGATGTGGAAACAACTTGATCAAATTCTTCAAATTCCTACTTGTACTTGTGCTGCCTCAAAGAAATTCAATGATTTCTCACACTTAATAAAACTAATGCAATTTTTAATGGGCTTAGATCAAAGTTATCAAACTGTTACAACAAACCTGTTAATGCAATCTGAGCTTCCCTCTATCAAGGAAGCATTTTCTGTTCTGTCTAGGGAAGAATCCCATATGAATTCTTCTAGTTCTAAGAACCAAGGTAATTCCATGGGATTTGTCTCTAGAACTACAACTTCTTTTGATAATAAGAAAAAACCTGTTAGGACTCCTAATCCCAGTCTTAAATGCACCCATTGTAACAAATTGGGGCATACAATTGATAAGTGCTTCGAAATCATTGGGTACCCTCCCTGGATGAAACCCAGGGGTGGTCAACCAAGGAAGGCAAATATGTAACATCCCTGGATAAACCTCGAGAATCGGATTGGATTTTTCCAAGAAAAATAAAAAGGAAAAAGTTTTTTTTCTTTTCTGGAATGATACGGGGCGCATCATGTTTCTTTTGAAGCAATGCAGCCCGCATCGTGTAACGGGTCGCCGGGTCGGGTGCGCTACCCGGAAAAGATCCGCGAGATATCCTGATGACAATGCGGGGCATATCGCCCGCTGAAGTAATCCGATGCAGCCCGCATTGATCCCCAGGTCTATAAAAATGAGTTTTTGCTCATTTCTGCTCATTTTTCACTTCCCCCACTTCAAGAACTCTCGGTTTCTCCGTCCCCCTTCACCTAAGAGGGAAGAATCCGGCCAAGGGAAGCCTCGTGCGTCGAATTTCAAGCCTATACGAGTTCTAAAGTGTTCGGGTAAGTTTCTAACCCCCATTTTCATAAGAGTTTCGCTATAGTTTTCTGGGTTCCTCCTCTGATCTGTGAATCTTCATCATTACCAGGCATGCATGGATGATCAAGAGTGATCAAAGGCGTGTGGGAGTGCTCGTGTGGTGAACCAAGGTTAGTTATGATCGGGTTTTGCTCTAGATTGCATTTTTGGATGATCCATTGCCTAAATCTGATATGGATGGTGCATGCAAGGGTAGATTCAAGTTCTGGAGGGTGCTAGGAGGCTGGGATTGTAAAGACCCGCTTGGATTCGCTTTAGTACAAGTTTTCTTACACAAGGTACAAGCTACTTATGCATGCATGTGTGTTTTTCGGGTTTGTTTTTACTTCTGGGAAAGTTGGCCTAGGAAACCCACCATCTCAGTGTCCATATTGGCACCTACAAGGAGATTGGTAGATGGGTGGAGGCGGTGCTTGTTTGTTTTGTATTTTCTCACCCGAAAAACGAGTTTTTGGTTATGTTGAGGTAGTGGAATTGTTGTCAGTAATTTTCAGTGGGTTCAAGACCCCAAAACTTTGTTGAAATCAGTTTCTAAGTATGACGGATTTAGTGATTGTGGTTGTGGTGGTTAAAAACGACATTACGGGTGATATCGGGTTAAACCGGGACTCATAACTTTGGTTTGGTTCGGCCTCAGTGCCTAAAAATTGAGTATTTTGCTACTGGAATTGTTGGGAACGAAACCCCGTTGTCGAAACGAGCTAAAAATGCAAATTTGGAAAAAGTCACTAAAAGACAAAATAGTCGTTGCGGGGTGCATCGCCTTTGGATGACCCTGTTGCGGCCCGCATCGACCCTGTGACCAGAATTAGTGATTTTGTTTTGTGTTTTGGGAAATATCGAGCGACCCGGTTTGATTATTTTCACGAGTATGGGCATTTTGGTTTCTAGTAAAGATATTTCACTTCCCGGTTGGGGCCCTATGATCTCGTCGGGTGTTTGTTGTCCGCTCGGTATGTTCCCGGGAGTATTGTTAAACCTCCCATTTTGTTAGTTATTGTTGCTACAAATTGCTTGAGCATATATAATTGCGGATAGGTTCTGATATATTTATGTATATATCATTATAATAGACTTGCCACTGTGATACACTTGGACGTTTGGATTCTCGTGCCCTGTGACGCTTGCTTGATCCACCATTTGATATATGTGAGTTGATAGCTTTTCCCCTACTTTAACTTTTTAACGTTTTGGGGTGTACATGAACCATGTCAAACTATTGCTTGTTTGTTTGTTACTGTGCTTAGGTATTTATTACCATGTTATAAATTTAAACTCGCATGTTACGAGACGTTCATGTTGATTAGTATGGTGAATTTGGGCCTTAGTGTTAGGCCACAAAGACATATATTGCACCAATACAGCTGTAGAGGTAGATCAAGGTGTCTCATACCCGTTTGTTGGATCCATTAGGGGTCGGGTGATGGCGTATATGCCTAGTCCACAAAGGGAGGCGTGCGGCCGTAGGATCGTACCCCCGGAGTGCTGGTTTAACCATAGGAATTTATAGCAGGCACAGTATTGTTACTTGATTTGTGGAAACTTGGATTTGAGTCAAACGCGCTACGACTCACCAACAACTTTTGTTGTTGACGTATTTTTGGTTCATGTGCAGGTAAGTAAAGCTTTGGGTGGTTGTCACGTTTGGATGTTAGGGACGAGTTGGGTTTTGTACCCGTTGGGGTTGATTTGGTTGATTTTGGGATTTGTTCCCCGTCATGACTATCCTTTGTTATTGTTGTCTTTTTGCCTTTGACCGTGTTGGTAGCCTTAGGTTCTGCCTGGGCGTAGACTGATGTGTATCACTTAAGACTTAACATATTAAGTCCATTATGGTTTGTATTTGATTTTGTATTGGACGGGTCGTCTGTTTATGTGTGTTGACCATGTGATCTTGCATCTATCTGTTTGCTTCCGCGTGTTCTGATACGGGCGACCGGTCCCACTCTCCTCTCCCCCACGCCTGGCAGGGCGCGGTGGGGCGGGGTGTGACAAAATACAAGTAGTTTGACTAATACTTCTGAGAAATCTGATAACACTGGTTTTAACCCTGTCAGTTCACTTACTGCTGAGCAAATGACTAAGCTCTTGAACTTGTTGTCTGAGAAAAATGTTGATGGGTGTTCTGGGGGTCATGTGTCAGGTAGTAATTTCTCCTCTGTTTGTGCTGGCCCTAGAGTTTTCTCCTTTTCTAGTCACAATAACTTTAAGGGGAACACGGGGTGGATAATTGATTCAGGGGCAAACCAGCATATGGTCATGTCTGAGCAGGGCATGATCAATGTTGTTGATGTCTCTGAATACAATGTAACTGTTAAACACCCAAACGGCTCTAGTGCCAAAGTTTTAAAAATTGGTGACTTAAAAATTAATGACAAAGTGACTCTGTATGATGTTTTTGTTATACCAGAATACTGTGTTAATCTGATTTCTGTGTACAAACTTGTTAGAGATAGTCATTTGGTTGTTAAGTTTGATGAAAAATTTTGCTACATTCAGGATTTGTTAACCAAGAAGGTCCTGGTGACTGGTAATCAGTATGATGGTTTATACATGCTTGGTGAGTCTAGTATGTCACACTGTGTGCTTAGCTTGAATAGCAAAACTTGCGATGTTTGGCATGCTAGGTTAGGGCATCCCTCTGAAATGGCTCTTAAAATGTTAAAACTTCATTTTAAAATTGGATCTAGTGATTTGTCTGGTCCCTGTGATGTTTGCCATAGGGCTAAACAACACAGGGAGCCATTCCCTCTAAGTGAACATAAAAGTGGTCAAATTGGAGAATTGGTTCACTTAGATGTTTGGGGTCCTTACAGGACCCAAAGTAGGGAAGGTTATAAATATTTTCTGACCATTGTTGATGATTACTCAAGAGCTGTGTGGTTATTTCTTCTGAAACAGAAAGATGAAGTTTTCTATAACATACAAATGTTTTGTAATCTAATTGAGACACAGTTTAATAAAAAGGTTAAAACTTTTAGAAGTGACAATGGGTCTGAGTTTGTCAATAAACAGTTTACTGATTTTGTTCAAAACAGAGGTGTGGTTCATCAAACCACCTGTGCTTATACCCCTCAACAAAATGGAATTGTTGAGAGGAAGCACAGACATTTATTAAATGTTGCAAGAGCCTTAATGTTTCAGAGTAAGTTGCCTCTTAGGTTCTGGAGTGAGTGTGTATTAACTGCTGCTTATCTGATTAATAGAACCCCTTCTTCTGTTTTAGGTGGGAAGACTCCTTATGAACTTGTCTATGGCTTCAAACCTTCTCTTAGTCACCTTAGAGTCTTTGGCTGCCTTTGTTTCAGTACTATTTTAAATGATTCTAACAAATTTGGCTCTCATGCTGAGAAATGTGTCCTAATTGGGTATTCTAATACAAAAAAGGGGTACAAATTATGGAGTCTTGATAGTAAAACTGTAATTTTTTCCAGAGATGTGCGATTTTATGAGTCTATTTTTCCTTATAATTCTCAAACTGGTTCTTCCTCAGTGGAAGAACCTATTGTGACTGATACAGATGCTACACATTTCTTTGACCTATTTGATTCAAATGGTTTTTCAAACTCTAAGGGTGACAGGGGTCCCAATGATGAGGCTCCTGATCCTGATAAATCTCATCATGGACCTCAGTCACCGGTGGTGTCTCCTGCGTCTACTGCAGGGGGGGTAGGAACAGATACTGGCAATCCTTTACCCAGTAGCTCAGGGTCACCCTCTGGAAGGGCTGAGGGTGATGGGATTCGTGAAACTGAACATGAAACTGTTGCTCCTGTGTCTGAGCAAACAACAGTTCTGTCTGAGGGATGTGTTGTAACACCAACACCAACACAAACACCCTCTGTTGCCCTTAGAACTAGGTCTGGTAGAGTTTCTGCTTTACCTAAAAACTTAAATGAGTTTGTTGTTGAAGGTAAAGTTAAGTATGGTTTAGAAAAGGTTGTCAATTACTCTCATTTGTCTTTTCAAAATATGTGTTTTGCTACAAGTTTAAATAAAAGTAGTGAGCCAAAGAATTTTTTTGAAGCTGTTAAAGACCCTAATTGGGTTGCAGCTATGAATGATGAGATTGAAGCCCTTAATAGAAACAATACTTGGACCTTAGTTGAGTTACCCAAAGATAGAAAACCAATAGGCTGCAAATGGATTTATAAAATCAAATATAGGTCAACAGGAGAAATAGAAAGGTACAAGGCTAGGCTGGTTGCTAAGGGGTATAGCCAAAAGGAGGGGATAGACTATGATGAAACTTTTTCTCCTGTAGTTAAGATGGTTACTGTTAGGTGTGTCTTGACTGTTGCTGTATGTAATAAATGGCCTCTGTTCCAACTGGACATTAATAATGCTTTTTTGTATGGAAATTTAAATGAGGAAGTGTACATGGAATTACCTCAGGGATATTTTTCCTCAAAAGAGACTAAAATTTGTAAATTGAATAGGTCTCTATATGGGTTGAAACAGGCTCCCAGAATGTGGTATGAGAAGTTAGTTGAAGTTCTATATGAACTTAACTTTGTGCAAAGTAAATGTGATCACTCTCTGTTTATTATGTCTTTGAAAAATGTATTTGTTGTTTTGTTAGTCTATGTCGATGACATTGTCATTACTGGGAATAGTTTGTCAACTATAGATCATGTTAAAAAATGTTTGAGTGAGAAATTCAAAATTAAAGATCTTGGTCAACTGAAATATTTCCTAGGAATTGAGGTCATTAACACTGAAAAAGGATTGTGTCTGTCTCAAAGGAAGTACTGTCTTGAGTTACTTGCTGAGTATGGGCTTACTAGTAGTAAACCTGTCAACTGTCCTATAGAACAAAACTATGTGTTAACTAGTTTGTGTGGAAAAAACATGACTGTGTTGCAAAATATAACAGGCTATCAAAAACTAATTGGGAAATTGATATATCTGTCTCACACTAGACCTGACATAGCATATTCTGTAAATTTTTTAAGCCAATTTATGCATGCTCCTACCAATGGTCATTTACAAATTGCTCTTAGGTTGCTTAGGTATCTCAAAAGATCTCCTGGAATGGGAATTCTCATTAGTCCAGGATCTTTAACTGATCTTAAAGTATATACAGATGCTGATTGGGCAAAATGTTTGCAAACCAGAAAGTCTGTTACTGGGTACTGTGTTTTTTTAGGGAACACTTTGATATCTTGGAAAAGTAAAAAACAAAGTACCATATCTAGGTCTACAGCTGAAGCTGAATATAGAGCAATGTGTGCTGGCACTTGTGAGATTATGTGGCTTATAAACTTGTTAGGAGAATTAGATATTTCAGTTTCTCTGCCTGTTTCTGTTGTGTGTGACAATACTGCTGCCATTTCTATCTCTTCTAATCCTGTTTTCCATGACAGAACTAAACATTTTGAGCTTGATCTTTATTTTTTAAGAGATCAAGTTATGAAAGGCTGTATTAAAGTTGTAAATGTTTACTCTAAGTTTCAACTTGCTGATCTTTTTACTAAGGGATTAACGGGTCAGCAGCATGACACCTTGTGTAAAAGTCTGCATATGATTGATGTTTTTAACAATAAAACTGAGGGGGGATGTTAAAAATATGAAGTATTTTTTATATTTTTCAGTTTTATTGTTTAAGATGTTTATTGGGTTTATTGGCCTTTTGCAGATGTCATGGGCCTGTTGGCCCATGGCCTAGGTGAAGGAATAAAGTGCTGCTGGGCTTATGCTATTGAAAAGGTGGACCGGGTTGAAGATCAGTTAGAAGTCTGTTAGAGTTTGTTGCGGAGCTCCGGGGCTATATAATCTCAGCGTTAAGCTGAGTTAGGGTTAAGCGTTCACAACTTAAAAACGCCGCTCCCTTTTCTCTCTGCTGGTTCATAGCTGTTCTAGGGTTCTTGATTGATTCATACTCTCTGGTTGAATCAATCCCTGTTAGATCGTAGTTGTGCTTAGCGTAGAGAGTATTTTCTGATCAGATCATCGTGTTGATGATCTTGTACTTTGTCTTGTTTAGATCTGTTTTGTGTACACACAGATCTTCGTTTGTAATCTGATTCTTGTTTCTTGTGAGTTCGAGTTCTCATTATCATCAGATTACCATGTTTTTGACATATCACACAACTTAAACGCCTATAGATGGCTTTAGAAATTAGAAGTATATTAGGTGAATCATAAAATAAAGCGAAAGGACAACCATCACAAAAATAATAGAAACTATGGCTTGTTTTGGACCACCTTTAATATGTTTGGTGTAGTTAAATGATAAAGATGTCTAAAGGACAGAGAATAGCCATCTGGGATAGTGCTAACTAGAAAATGATATTTGCTTATTATTTTCAAAATTTACAAAAAGAGAATAAAATTAAGATAAAATGTCAAATGACACGTCTTAAAATCATGTATGTGAACAATCAACTTTTCCATGTCGCGACTTACAAGTCATTTTGCTAACGTATTAACCGTTTTAGGAAATAAATTGCTTAGGTGACAAGTAATGTCATTGTACTTTTTTTTAGTGGCAAATTCTTTTTTCTATTTATAAAATTTGAACTTTGAACCCTTACCACTTGAAAAACAAAACATTACTCAAAGCCAATATATCATTAAGCTAAAGGCTCTTTGGTAACGTGATAATACTAACATGCATGATATTTTCTTACTTTTTGAAACACAACTAAAAACAACTCATCTAACTTACAGTTAACTCTTAGCCTCGTTTGCTTTGCTCACTTACTACTTATTCGGTCAGGACTTTTTACTCGGTTAACGCGTTTAATTTACCACACTTATCCATGTCTTACCCCCCCCCCCCCCCCCGACTTCTGTTCCAATACGGTTTGAACTAATTACTCACCCCTTTATAAATGTCAGTAAATATGTCACATAAGTTTTTATCTTTATAATCATAATCAGTAGATATGTCACATAAGTTTTTATCTCTATAATCATAATTAGTAAATATGTCACATAATCAATCTTACTCTTATTTCTAAATTACAACCCAATATATCCCAATATATGTCTAGATTTAAACCAAATACCTTCCCAAATAATGTTACTACAGACAAAGTCACTCCTACTTGGCAACTAACCCTAATGGTCAATTACTATTTCTCGACACCCAGACTCATCCTGGGAAATAGATCATCTTTCCGTCTAAATATGAAATCGTGATAACCAATCCACTCCACCCAAAAGAAAACTCACGGCTAAGGAAAAATCATGGCTCAACCCTTGCCTCGGGCCAGGATGTTTATGTTGAAGAATCATTAAAATTGGTGTGCTAACAAGTTTTAACCAGGAAGAACAACAATAAAACATTTAAATCCTATGTGAAAACTATGAGAGCCGATAAAAAAAATCCAATATAGAACATATTCCCCATCAAACTTTTGAGGTTAGCCATGAAGGAAAGGAATGTATGATTGTAGTTGTTAAGTGTTTGGGCCCCCACTAACATCATAAGCGCATGCTGCCTTACGAATAATTCAAAACATCCTCCGATTTCCTCTCACTTTATGTTGCCACGTGATTCCCCCCACCTTCCTCGCTGCTTTTCCACGTCACCCACCTATAAATTTTGAGGCCGCTCAAACCAAAAAAAAAAAAAAACTTATAAATTTTTGGGCTTTTTTGACTATGGTAAACCTTACATTTTATTTTTAACCAACTGGAAATATGTTGCTATGCCAGAGCTTATTTGCTAATGAACAAACCGTTAAGAGATGTTAGAGATCAGAGTCTCTTGTACTTCTTGACGCCAAAGATAGCATATTTCTCAAATATTGATCCCTCTCTTTGCTAATGCATTCCAAGTTGGTATTCTACCAAAACTTGATTTCCAACCAAAAACATTTATTTGCCCCTGTAACAGGTATATAGCCCAATTCACATTCAATCCACTATTCCTTACAATAGATTAAAAAAAAAAAAACTATATGCCCCTGTAACTGGTATATAGCTGATTTTCTTTCAAAATTATTTTTTACCTATAACAATTTCACACTTTTCATACTACAATTTTGTAAACTCTCAATTTTTATCTTAATCTTGTTCTACTCAAGCTAAAAAAATGGCGATGGGCATCTGTAGAAGACTAGGACTTACAGATTTCTCGGCTCACTATCCTTCACCAAAAGAGGTTTTGAGAGCGAGATGGACGACATTTATTGGGAGACCGTTCGATTCACAACTTTGCTCTAAGTGGCGTGAAATAAGTACGAGAATGAGAAAATTTTACGGTATTTACAACGAAATCAACGACGATCATGAAATATGTTTGAATGATAACGATAATTTGAGGATGGCTCAATGTACTTACCATTCCACCTGGTAAATATTTTGGAAATCTCGCAGCTTGACTCGTGGTTAAAGATTATCCGAAGTGATCGAGCTAGTTAATTTTAATGTCTTGTTTATTTTATTTTAAACCGAGTCATGTTATTTTTTGTTTTTTTTTAAATTATGTTATGTTTTTTACACTCAAATAATCAACTCTCAAACATACTCTTAGTGGTAAATGACTAACAAAGTGTTTTTCAAAAAAAAGGTTGTAAGAGTATTCACAACCCATTATCTATTTGTATCCCTATAATTTAACTAAATAAGACTATTTTATAGATTTATTACTCATTTACTCATGTTTTAAAAATATCTTATCACATTCTCTATCTCTATATCATAACAATTAAATAATAATATTTCTTTATTCTTTTTTAAATTATTTTTCCTTTTTTACTAACCACATCCACTCCCAACAAATAATATAAAATAGATGATATAGAGTTAAATAGTATCCACGAGTATAAAAAATTACTTTTCTCTGGTTTTAAATTGTAGAGATGGAGTATAGGTATAAAGAAAGAAATAAAGTGAATTTGTTTTTTTAGATTTTTTTTATAGTTAGTGATAGAGATATATAAGAAGTGAGTTATGAATGTTTCGAGTATAATAAAGTTTATAATAGATTTTATATTAGAAAATCTATGCATTTGCTTTTCAAAAATCTCCTCGCGACTCCAGTTTTGTTTGGATATACATGGAGGACATGAGCATGCTGAACTCCCAATGCATGGTGTCACAATCTACCTTTCATAATTAATTCAAATCATTAATTTATACCATTTATACCGATGCTTTTATGTAATTATTATTGAGAGGATAGGTCGTAAATATATATTTCATGTCGTAGTGCATTCATATTTCATAATGTATGAGAGCGCACTTGCGATAAAGAATAATATATTCATATTTATTAAAAAGGTATAATACATTAATTCTATTTGAACTTAATCTACTACAACTTAACCGTGACTATTTTTTCTATAATACATTGCGACGCAAATACATTGCACTTGCGTCCAGTCATTATGTTTTATCAGTTTTTTACTCATCATTTCAAATCCTTTTTATAAACAGATTTTAACCACAAAATTACATTTTCCACAAACACCCTATATTTATATATGTATATGTGTATGTGTATGTGAGAGGAATAAAAAAGAAAAAGAAACGGACAAGCTTTTGTTCCACACGTCGAAACGAACGGACGGAAAAAAACCACCCGACGGACAAAACCCACATCGTAGCATGTGGGACAAACAACCCACATTGATTGACACATTAGACGGACATGCGGGTTTACTCCCCCGGTTGTGGTTGGTCTAAGAAAAAAAATTTTACTTTTGGTTGATTTTGATTAAAATTAATAGTAACATGAAACATAAATTAGAGTTGAAAATAGTAATAATAAAGAATGATTACCCTCATGGTTTAGGTTATAAAGAACTATAACTTAGTTGATTATTAAAATACAGTTACATAGATATAAATTAGTTACAATTTCTTACCAAGTAATCACAATGTATAACGGTCCGAAACTAAATAAGGACACCAACTAGGATGTTATCTCAATGCAATTCAATCGGCTTAAATAAATGAAACCCATAATTAATGGTTAATGATTCGTCAACAAATAAAATATGAAATACTAATTAGTTTTAACAAAAGCTAATCTTTAATCATACAAATAAACCTTAAATTTGGTTCAATAAACAAAACTGAATAACTAAAACAAAAATATTTTAAAAAAAATGAGTTACAAATTGGGTAGGGGTTTTTTTTTTTTTTTTACCAGTGGTGAGTTTTTTCTTATGGGATTGAAAATGATCAGATGGGTGATGTAGTGTCCCCTTTAGTGATTCAAATTTACCGTTCAAAAATAAATAAATAAAAAAACAAAATTCTCAATCTTGAATGTTCATGTTGGATCTTTAATTCTTGATTCGATAACGAGCGTCACGTAAATTGCCATAACAAGGTACTTGCGTAAATCTCTTTTACCTAATTTTATTTGACCCTTATGCCATCCTTTAATTTGCTGCCCGTTTTAGTTACTTTTATCGGTTCGTCTTTAGCGCAATCCAAGCCCATTTGTTTAGCCTAAAATCACATATAAGCCCAATCAATTTTTTTAACCTGCACTTTTTTTTTTGAACGGCAACTTGAAATAAACGCTAGCAAGGAGCTAGAAAAAGTTTACAAAGAAATATTGAAATTACACCAATCCGACCATTCGGTTAACGAATATTTTCCTCTAATTCTAATCCAAGAGAACGATAAGAGCTTGATTTCCCCGATGATTTCGTCCACTCTTTTCGACCGATTATTGAAATGCTTGTCGTTACACACTTGCACATATGAATTAACTAAATAGATTCAATTAATTGTGTCATGGAATTTTTTTTCTTTGTAGCTCCCCAAACTAGCGTATATGAAAATTACATATTTGATTTTTCCTTCAAGTCATATTTCCTATTGATTTTTATTACAAATTCATCATTTTAAACTCATTTCTACTACCAATTTTTTTTTTCTGGTAATAGTATGCATTGATTACTAAAAGCAATTACAAAGAAGTTGGGGGTAGCCGGGCAACAAGCTGCGCTGCAACCCCCTTTTGGATAGCTAAGTCAATCCTACTGAAAATAAAGTTTTGAGTGTTAGGTGACGACAAATTACAATGTACGACCCGTTGAACCCTGCACAGAAATTCAACCGCCTCCGGGGCAAGAAACCTAAAGGTGTCGAAAGCAAAGGGGATAAACACGTGTTAATTTTCAATGCAAGTTTTTTTGTGTTTAGCGACTTTGCCGGATTTCGCCTTCAAAGCCGCTTGTCCTGCAGTGAACCCATTGTCCCGGAGCCTAACAAGAGGAGACACACCAATAAGGTCAACGCATGCGTGTTTCCCTCCTGCCCAACCAAACACAAGAACATCGGCTGGTCGTAAAGTAGATCTCCCCTCACGCGATCGGTCAAAAAGTTCACAGCAGCCTCTATTTTAGCAGAGATCCCCGCACGTTTCCAGAACGTCAAGCAAAGCATCCCTAACCCAGTCATATCGGTAGTACTCAATAATATGTAGTACTCAATCAACTCATTACTACAATTGCAAACATACTTGAACAACAAATGAGTAAAAATGAAGTGAAGAGCAAAATGAGACAATAAAATTACTCGATTACCTGGCCCATTAAGAGTATTCACAGCATTTTCATATCCTTATCCTTATAATTTATACTTTTATTATTACTTTTTTTCTCTCTTCCACTCACAACCATAATTAAATAATATTTTTTATACATTTATCATTACATTTTTTCTCTTTTCCAATCCTCAAATTTTAGCAAATCACCAAACTTTTTGTCAAATATACAGATTTTATAAAGTTTTTCTCTCTCCTATACTCACAACCACTCACAACCAAACCTTAAATTATACAGATTTAAACTCACATATTTTTTAAGAAACCTACCGTGAATGCTCTTATAAAGTTAAAAAAAGATAGACTAAATCAAATTGATAGGTAATATTGAACCATAGACTTCTCATAGCTTCATGCAACAATAAAAGACCATGAATTATTCTAATAAAAGTAAAAAGTTGTGTCATTATAACACTAATGTTGGTGGTTTACAATACTATTATTCTTTTGGCCTTCATCTATCAAGCTACTTGGGGTTTTTAAGGTGAAACCGCATATGGATTTAAAGACCTAATAACCAAACCATTTAAAATCGGAGTATTCGATAATTGATTAAGCATTATTTATCATCCAATCTACCGATCTTAGGTACCCAAATGACAATTGGATCGATCTTTCAATAGAATTCGGTTATTTTCGACACCCTTAAATGGGTTTTTTACACCTTAAATCAGATGTGTTTAATTCTATTATGAGTTTTCGACGGTTATATGTCGTAGTATCATACCAATTTTTATAGCCCAGCCCAATAAGCTAACTAGAGAATGGGTTGGGCATTTACAGCCTACCAAAAAGATTAAATTTTTCGCTAGTGTATTTATATGGCTAAGGTTTTATCAAATTATTGTATTTCTGGGAAGAACCTTCTAGAAACCGTTTTCTAGTTTTGTGTTATTTGTGCTAGAATTGTTTAGGCCGAACAAGCTCCAAAATAACTACTTTGGGTTTGGGCCTAATTTTCTTTATTATTTAGTGAGTAGAGTAAATTTTAAGTATAAATTTTTTTTATTATGTCATTTATCATTTTTTTGAACTTTGTTTTACATTGAATATAAAAGTTATAATACATATATTCAATAGGAAACATTCAAATAAAACGATTTAATCCATCGATTAACGTCCAAATAACAAAATCATTCAAATTAAAATTCGTACTAACAAATTGTGTGACAAATTTTTGTATTTAGCCGGTCGGCGGGTAGAGTTGCTCGGTCAGGCCGGGCTGCTCCGTTCGATCAATCGGGCCAAGAGGTGGGTCTTGTCAGTTTCGTCGGGCCGGGTGGCGGTTCATATCATGACAGTTGAGTTGGTAGATCCGAAATTGCAGGACATGTCTGGTTGGTCGGTCGGGGCTAGGTTGGTTGGTCAAGTCGAGCTGGTTCGTATGACGAGTGACGTCACATGGTAAATTGTACGGTGGGTTAATGTGGCGGCAACATGTGTCTGGCCCAGTGACTCAGATTGGGAGGTAACATTCATCCGTGTGAAATGAATGTGAAATACTTCATAATTAGGCATGTGTAGTTATCACCCCCTGAAAGGGCTTATGGGACACGTGACAGTCTGATTAGCATATGGAGATTATGACTGAAAGGCGTGTACTCATAACACTTAGTTATAACCCCTCATAACCTCCTTTCTTATCATTACCTAATTATTATTTTTCATTTATTTTCTATTTAAATAACAAATCAACCAAACATAAATTCATTAAATAAATAAAATACGTAATTCCATTAAAAATATTTAAAAAAACACTTACAACAGAAACAATCATACACGGTAAAGTACTACGGTAAAGTACTATTGGGAAAGTCTAGGGAGGGTGGGGTGTAAGCAACTTTACCTCCACCGTAAATGATAAAGAAGTTGATTCCAAGAAGACCTTCACCTTTGAACCACATTAAGGCATTAAAAAACACTTAAAAATACAAACAAAAAAAAAAAAAAAAAAACTCATCATCCGAAGATGATGAATCGTCGAAACGATAAAGTTGTAGTGAGAAAGAAAATGCCATATTTTATAAAAATGGAGAGGAGAATGGTATAAAAATAGGAGTGGAATTGGATGGAGTTATATGTTTGAGTGTGTTTGTGTTGGTTTTATATATATATAGATAGATAGGAAAAAGAGGGGAAATTTAAAATTATAGCTGTTGCAAAAGCTAATTTTGATATGTGAAATCTTTGGCATCAATCCTATCATGCCATATTGCCATGGATGAATTTGAACCCATAGCAACCACATCCGCGCGCATGAATATTTGGCTCATCACACCCATTAGATAAAGACTTAGAAAAAAAATGTGAAATTTATTAAATAAAGAAATTTGATGGAATTTAATCAAGTTCCAATTTTAATTCATTTATTAACCAAACAAATTAAAAATGAAACTGGTATTTTAATTCTAACTAACTCCACGAATCAAACATATTATAAAATGAAATTCAAATTTTAATTTCACTTAAATCCCACAAAATCAATGTAGATATTTGACATAAACTTAGCGATGGTTTACGAACAATGGCAGCTCGTTCTAGCAAAAGCTAGAGATTGGTTAGAAAAACTCCGGTGATAAAAAAAAAATCAACTATAAAAGGACAACGGGAATGGATACGAGTATACGACGAAATTGAAAATATCATTGATGAAACTTTAATAAACACCTCTAAAAAGTAATCAGTTAGTTCATTTCAAAAGCAGTATTATGATTTTCAATATATATTTATAGAAGTCTTCACTTTTTTAATTAATTTATCAACCAACTTGTCAACTCGGCCCCCTTTGAAACACTATGAAACATGAACCACAATCATGTTGATAATTGAGATGATCGATCTACCTGTAGATACTTGTCTTCAAAAAAGGTGTGTAACACATGAAGTTTTCACACTACGGTTCAAAAGTTCTTCACATCATTTCAAAGAAAAGGTTGCAACTTTTTCTAAAGTTCACTGCTCGATCATGAGTTTAATAATTCTGTTGGAAAATAGTACGTTGGATGATATAATTAAAGTTACTATATATATTAACTTTACAAAAAATTAAGTGGAATTACAATATGTATTTTCACCACTTGTAAATTACATAAACCGTATAATGATTACGATGTATTGTATTCTCATTCTATAGTAATGAGAGACTGAGAGTTCTAGATTTATAAAAGACATGTTGACAGATATATGTAAATAATGTAAGTAAAGTAAATTACATTGTCGTTTTCCATAGAAAGGCATTACCATTTAATATATTAGAGTTATCTTTCAGTTTAACACTTTAACTTTTTTTTTTTTTTTTTCAAAAGTTACATAAGCGGGAAATACACATGACATCAAGTCGTCATGCCGGGAAGGCGGGCAACAAGCTGCGCCGCCAACCCTTTTTGAATAGCAAAACCTAGACGTATAAATACAAAGTTCTTCATTCTAGAGTTTGTACTATTCCCGTGTATGACTCTTTGGATGCGTTTCAGCGTGGCCACCGCCTCCGATTCAAGATGACCGAAGGTATCAAACGCGAAGGGAACAAACACATGTTGATTTTCAATACACGCTTTCTCGTGTTTGCTCACCTTCCCAGCAGCCGCCCTGGAGGCCGCTTGGCCAGCCTTGAAAGTACTCGCCCGCAACCCCACAAGAGGAGAAACGCCCGTAAGATCGACGCAAGCATGTTTCCCATTCTGCCACCCAAAAACGAGAACGTCGGCTGGTCTGAGAGTTGAACGACCATCCGAGGGATCAGACAGAAAGTTAACAGGGGCTTCCTTTTTGGCTGAGATCCCCGCTCGCGTGAAGATGTCGAAAAGAAATTCCTTACCTTACTAATCACAATCTAGGGATGATCAAACCGGGTTTCCCGACCTGAAATCTTAAATACCCGACCCGGAACGGTTCCTGAAATCGGAGGAAAAGGTGACCGAATCCCGCCCCAAGTGTAAGTTTCGGGTAATCGGTTTCTTCCTATTCAGTCTCACCCGGTTTTCCAGGTTTCACGAAATCTCTTTATACATAACACCATCATCCGTGATTTCTGTCTCGGGTCCAAAATTGTTCAAAGTATAACAACTTGTTCTCAAATTTGTCATTCCCCCAATACTTTTGAAATTTGTCCTCCATCATATTACCCATAACCTTAAAAATCGCATCACCAGAAGTTTTCATGTCCTTGATCTTTTTGTCAATACCCATCACTTCTCTAAAGTAGCCATGAACATTTACATAATTCAAGGCTGATGCATAAGTGGTCTTTCGTTTAAAAAGCTCTAAAACGCTTGATATCTCTCTAGCATTATGCCAATCTCCAGGGCTTGGGATATTATTTTCTAACTCTTTTCTAAAGTTGGGATCGTCCAAATCATAAGATTTAAAGGCAGCCTCAAATTTTTCAACCCCACTAAGCATATCATAGGTTGAATTCCACCTTGTTGGGCAATCTAAACATAGTAAAGCCTCGCTAGCAAGGTTGCAACCTCCTTGGAGACATTCTTATATACCTAATCGCACTTTGGATACATTCAACGGATTTTTCTCTACTACTTAGTATGTCCTTCACGATGAGATTGATAACGTGTTCCATGCAACGAACATGTAAGTAGTGCCGGCCCCTCAAGAATCTGGTTTTGCAAGGTACCTTCAATTAAAATAAATTCGAATTTCATTAGTGGATGTGATGTTAGTGATAAAAGTTAAAAGAAATTGGTTTGTCACATACCTTTTAAGAATGAAATTGTAGTGTCGTTGGATGATGCATTGTCGGTTGTAATCGTTAAGACATTACTATAATAGAACACCCGTATGTTATACAGGTTTAATCATTAAAAAATTATATAAATGATAATTTCATGCATACTCATCTTATTACCGAAATAACGTATTACAATAAAAAGCTAAAATTATAATTAATAATATGGTATTTGTGACTTTACCCTCTTTATCAAAAAACAATATTTAGATCATGTATCTACTTGTATAGTTGTATATTTGAAAAATACAACATAAATGTTTATTGGTAAATAAGTGTTTATTGGTATATAAAAGTTGTTTAAATATTTATTAAAATAAAAACAATAATAGTTTAAAAAATAATTTTAAATAGAAATAAGATGCAAATTTATATGTGATTGTCAAGATTCCATAAATATAAATAAATATAAATATAACATGATTATAAAATATGATATAATTTTCAATCAAAAAGAATTTATTTAGGGAGTAGATTTGGAAGGGAAAACTTTTGTGAGAATTAATCTTGTTTTGACATGTGTCAATAGTTGTAATTGTTTATGTTTATTAGAGTAAGAAGATTAATGTCCCAATCCGATAAACACTTTTACAAAAGCCTTCCAATTCGGTCTCCTTTATGGGAATCTATAGGCTTGAAGTTGATGATTCTCTTATGGTAAACCCAGTTCTCGTCAATAAAATGTGTTGTGATGCACATGTAGTTGACCCTTTGAATGGAGGTCCATGTATCCGTTGTAAGAGAAATCCTTGTCTTAGTACTTCCAAAGAATGATTTCAACACCGCCTTTTGCTCTAAATAAACTTCCCCGCAATCCCTTGCAATTGTGTGTCTACTTGGAACCTTAAAGTTTGGACACACTGTCTCCATATGACTCCTAAACCCCTCATGCTCTACGGCCTGAAAAAACATAAAATACAAATCAGATCACACCTGATATAGCAAAAAATAATAATAATAAGGACTATTAGCAAGTTTGAAAACTATAAGATTACTGGATAGACATTAACACAAACAATAAGATTATGGGCCTCTATGAGATAATTAGGGTTAGATGGATAGATTGTTCTCCAAGTCGAGTGACATCTATAAATACATGACTAAGCATACGGGTTGTGTATGGGAGTTGGTTGTAACTATATTTTCAGCATATTTTTCTGGTTATAATCAATTGAGAGTTTACTCATAATATCATGTGTTATTGTTTTTGTTGATTCCGATTATTGAAATAAGAGCTAGTATTCTTAATCCGAAACATCTAACATAATCACTTTAAATAAATATCCGGTTACACACTTAGCAAAATAATTATAAAAATAATTATCCCAAAACAAAAAAATAATAATGTTAACTTAAGTAAATGAATATGAAAGAACGTAAACAAACGAAATAAATGAACATATTACTAGACGTTCACAAATGTAATTAATCGAAGGCGACCTATATGTTGATGCTCATACATTATATTGACCAAACGTAATTCTATATTCATATTCGTTCATTTAATAAATAAACCTTCTATCTAACGTTCACGAACAATTCATGAAACATTCAGTTCTGTTTCCAACCTTAACTTCTATTTTTATCGTATGCATTTAAATTATTAGATGATAGGATGGTAGTTTCGCATTAATAATACTATTATTATTATTTAAAAGAAAAACTGACATTATAGACATTATATTATATATACGTTGGAAAAAACCATTGAAAAAATAAATATAAATAATGCAAACGTTAATCACGTAACAACTCATTAATAGAGCATGTTACAAAAGAAAACAATTCAAAAACCAATGTAAATTTTTTTTTTTTAATAATAACAATGGCTTGTTACGTGACAATCCATTATTAGATAGTAAAACATTATTCATTGTAACATACATCTTGTTTGAGTAAACTATAGTTTACTTAGCTAGACAGAATCATCATCTACATGCTCCCCATCGGTGAGCTCAACATTATCATCTAGAACATCTTAAATGATCGCATAAAAAATATCAGGCATATCCTCATAGTACAAACAGTCTAAAGGAACGTAATTATCAGATGATATAGGAAACTAATACATCGTAACAACAAAAATCTGTAAGCTTGCATGACATTCTTCAGGATTCTTCAGGTGATAATCGACAACACAATGAATCTAGAAGCGGTGCGGTGATGGCAGTGATGTCTGGTGTGAGGTTGAACATATTTGATCAATTGCAGGTTGGGTGTTAGGATGACGAAGCTGACGGTGAATGCACGTGGGGATAACGCCGGTGACGGTAACATAAGGTGGGGATGACAATGACGACGGTGATTGCAATCAGGGTTGACGATTTAGACGGGCAATTATGGGCAATGGTGGATGTAGCACATTGGCAAGGGTAGCACCGCTACCCTAAATTTGCACCGCATAGTGGAAAATTTGCACTGCGTAGTGGGATTTTTTTTAACTTTTTAAGTATTTAATTAGCCTTGAAACGATTTTGCCGTTGGCGTTACCCCTGAACTTTTAGTCTAAATCCGCCACAGATTATGGGACAACGAGATTGATTTACGTAAGGCGGTGGCGAGAAGTGGTGTGACCTAGAGAACTATTCAAAGACGAGGGAGGGGTTTGACCTACAACACTACTAAATGGTGATGAAGGGGATACAAACTGATGTGAAAGAAAAATATTGGAGGATGCGTGGAGCACTCAACAAAATTTAGGGCGAAAAATCTAATTTGCCCCTCATACGAGTTTCACATTGGGCTTCCTTAACGATTCTGTTGATTTCGCGTTATAATAGTGACGTAAAGTATTAAAAGACGTCTCACAGATTCGCAAGAACGTTAATAACAATTTTAAAATTCTAGGGATGTAACCTGATTTTTTAACAAACGTGAGAAAAGTAAACTACGTTCCTGCGAAAACCCTTTTTCTAACCGGAACCGGTTAGGAAAAAAACTGGTTAGACCCAAAGGTCAAAGCGGTTTCGGTTTGCAACTGAATCGTCGTTACATATACCGGTTACCTTTATTTGGCTCCAAACTGATTTTACACACACCGGTAAATAAAGCAATTGAAACTAAAATAAAAACTAGTTAACCGGTCTTTAAACGGTGCATCGGTTACATATGTTTTCCTGTTAAACCTGTTACTAAAAAAACGACTATGACCAAGCCTGTACCGGTTACAAATCGGACCCTGTTAGAACAAAAAACCAGTTTGTCATTTGTGCACCTCTACTCCATTTTGTTTGTAGTAAAATACTTTAACGTACTTATATTGTGATATAACATCAAAACGTACACCCTCCTCTTTTATATTTTGATAAGTAGTCAGCCGTGAAAATAAAAACGTGCAACTATTCACAAGTCACTTAAAAGGCCAATAAGTGATCATTCTATCTTCTCACCACAACACACTCCCTCCACCACAACTCCCTCTTCTCTCACCTTCGCCACCACCCACCATGGGAAGAACACCCTGCTGTTCAAAGGTGGGTCTACACCGTGGCGCATGGTCCTCCGAAGAAGACAACCTCCTCATCAACCACATTCAAGCTCACGGTGAAGGTCAATGGCGAGCCCTACCTTCCAAAGCTGGTACATAATTACAATCTAACCACCCATCCCCAATTCTAAATCGAATGCCGTACCGATTTTACTCATCGATAGTACTGATACTTCTGAAAATACCAGAAAAGTACCGGTACTTATTAAGAGTACCGGTACTTCTGAAAATACTGAAAAGTACCAGAAGAGTACCGGTACCGATTGATACCGGTACTGATACTCGCCACAAAAAGCTCATCAATTCTTACTTACGCGTTACTAATTATGGTTTTTTTTATTTTTTCAATCCGCTAGTCTCTTGTTGTCACGATCTACTGAGATTCAGTACTGGGTGGCTCTGATTTGACCCGACCCTCCAATGAGCTAGTACCTTTGAAAATACCGGAGTACGAAAACCTAAAACATTAAACAAATTAAATAGTACTAGTACTCGTTATTGAGTACCGATACTTGGTACAAAAAGCTCATTAATGATTTAGTTTTTTACTAACTAGTGTTTTTTTTTATATGGACTTGATTAGGGTTGCTGAGATGCGGGAAAAGTTGCAGGTTAAGATGGATGAACTATCTCCGACCAGGTATCAAGCGGGGAAACTTCACGTCGGAAGATGATGACGTCATAATCCGGCTACATTCCCAGCACGGAAACCGTTGGTCCCTCATCGCCACCGAGCTTCCTGGTCGAACCGACAATGAAATCAAGAACTACTGGAACGCTCACCTCCGGAAAGCGGCGGGAAACGCCGGCACCCACCACTCCAAACCGCCGCCGAAAAACAAAAAGGTCAAGAAAGACAAACGGAAGTCAAAATCCGACGATCAGAAACAACAAGAGTTAGCCACGAGTCAAGAAAAGTCAAAATCGGATGAGCAGAAAGAAGACGGCACGAGTCAAGAAAAGTCAAAGGAAGTCAAAACTGTTGAACCTGCTGTTCCTGATTCTTCATCGTCGTTTTCATGTGTGTCTTCTAGCAAGAATGAGAGTTCATCGAGTTGTACGATTGAGATTGGAGATGCTGATTTTGACTTTTCATGGTCAAACTGGTCGCCATTTTTGGAGGCAGGAGGTACGAGCATAATCGACGGCCAAGATGATGAGTGTTTTCTGATGGACGATTGCGATCTGATTGTGGCAAAAGAGGATGAAAGTTTGATGTTTGAGAGTCTGTACCATGAGTATCTAGAACTGCTCGATAATCAAGAAGATGTGGGAGAATAATAATAATTAAGGTAGGAGGATGATTTTTAATTAAGTAGGTAAATAAGTTGGTGAGTTTTAGCTCATGTTTTGTTTATGTGGTTACGTATTCATGAGTTGAAAATAATGAGAAGGCTTTAAAAATCTTGAAATTCTTAAAAAAATAAAAAAGGGGCAAAGGTACCCGACAATATATTAATTATTTGTACCTGTGAAGTTTAAATTAGTTAAAATATAATATGTTTAAACTACTTATAGAAGAAGTATGTTTTGAATAGAAGAGGATGTGTGATACTATGATGCACTTATACATCTATATATCATTGTCCTAAAACATATATGTCCTAATTAGATCATATGTAAACTTTGCACGTAAAAGTCATTTTATGTAGTAGTCCATATATCCATATATGTATATGTAAATACATGTAAAAATGTAAAAATACGATTGTGAGGTTATCATGTATATTTTAATCATTTTATGTTATCTTTCAGCTCATTGTGTAATATTTATTTATTATTGTGTTTTACATTATAGATTATTTTGTCATAGTTTTTACGTGTTTGATAAATTTGTATTTTATCCATGTTATTTTATATAGTGCAAGTACACAATGATGTTATTTTACCATTGTGTTTTTCAGAACTTATCATTTTAGAAAAAACATATTTCAGGTCATGTATTTATCATTGTATTTTACGTTTTAGATCATTTTCTATAATTATTTTCTTATGGTTTTTGTTTAAAATGTTGTTGCGCAATCCTTTTGTATTTGTGTTTTCTAAACGATAATTCCTTTTTTGTTTAACGCAACTTAGTCATTTTTTTTGTTATGTTTTCTTTACGTTCTGTTTTAACAGTGTCACTCTTTTGTATACACGCTTTATTCCTATATGGTAACATGCGAGTAGTAGTTAAATCTAATTAATACTAATCGAAAAGATATATAAACCGATTATAATAATGTGTTTGAACAAATACTTATAATAGTATGTTTAGAATAGAAGTGGATATGTTTAGGAAATTAAGATCATTGACCGGTTACTAGTCCACTCGATTATGTTCATTTTCCGAGTACATGACTCGAATACCACATTCAGAAGGAAACCATCATATGTGAGAAAACCCAGGCCCAACCAAGATTTTTGAAATGTTTATATTATCTTCATGTATTCACTATGAATAGCGAGAGTTCAATCCTTGGTGATACCCTAATATTCAAAAATTTGAAATGTTTAATATACTAATATGAAATTCAATTGTCATGATATTTCATATATACATTAGTTTATTTGTTTGTTTTTTGTGAATTAGTTAGTTAATCAATGATTACACTAATATGTGAGAGGACTGTTAGATATTTTAGTGTAATTTGAGATTGTGTGTGACATTTAAATAAGAGTGTCGCACACTTGTTTGAATGTCATTGAGACTAACGAGGCTTCGGGAGAGAGAAGTGGGGTCCAAGGGGCGGTAGCCCCTGGCAGTGTCCAATGGGCAGAGCCCCTCGTTGTGATCGAGCTGAAAATTCATCAGAATTATCAGAATTTAATATTGGTCCAAAAATGTCATTACTAAAACCAGAAAGACCAAATGTGAAAATGGGTTCATATTTTGAATTTATGATAACTGCTATTGTAGTTATCATATACGCTAGATCTCTCTTCATTTATCTATCAAGAAAAATACGTATATCAACTCTCTCAAAAGAATACAACATACACAAATCCATACACAAATCATGAAATCAAAAATCTAATTTTATCTAATCAAGAAATTTGGTACACTCCAAATTGTTTTGATCTAAAAATGAATCAGACACGACTTCAGATTCTACCTAGTTATTGCTTCACAAATCACGAATCCCGAACAAAATTGGCCTATTTGTCGGAGTTGATGACCAGCGGTTTGTAATTAGTCGGCCAATTTGATAATTATTTTTCAAATCGTCCATTTTGATAAATAAATAAATAAAAACCTTCGTTACTTGTCCAATTGTTAACACATTTGTAAAAAGCAGACATAAATTGTTATTTATTAAAGTTAAAGCTCAGAATGTGTCATTTCACTTAAACATAAAAGACCGAAAATGTAATGTGCCTTATAGATTTGACAGCTTACGAAAAACTCGCAATGCAACAAATGTACGTAAGTAAATTTAATGGGAAAGTGCCAGGCATCATTTAGCTACACATGTTTTCAAACAAGTGATCGAAGTCGGAGGAATCATTGTCAGACTTTTAATGTTGGATGCATCGTTGTAATGGGTTAGATATACGTAATTATCAAACATTCAATATACGACAACATATAAAAAGATACACATGATTTTGTCCTTTTATGTTAGATCGGTTATTTTTAAATCTTTATATGTATATATGCTTATCAACGCCCTTTTTTTTTAACAGTAATTCCAACTAGAGTTTTATAAAATATATGCATCGCATTGTATCCCTAACTTATAGGATTTAAACCTTTAATATTTTTATTATGAGTCTTACATCTTAACCGCCAAGAGCATATATTTACGGATTAAATATGCAACATGAAAACATCTTAAATATGTTTTTTTTTAATTGTAACATATTTTACTCATACTCATAAACTACATCCATAGTCATATTTATACGTGTTCAGTTTTAAACCTCTAACTTCCAAAATATACTTTTAGAGACAAATTAAGTCTCTCCCATTAAGCTCTCAACCAACCCCAATGATAAAACGTCTTAATATTAACATGGAATGAAAACGTCATTCTTTAATTCTTTAATATATAGCAAAGCTTATGAAAATAGAATTATAAAGTAATTTGTAGAATAATAAAATTACTAATTGTATGGTAAAGTTTTTTTGAAATAATAAAACATGTTAAAATAATAGAAATTGAAAAAATGTATTAAAAAGGTCAAACTAGCCAGAGGCGGACCTACTTGAAGGGCAGGGGTAGCGCCCGCTACCCCTGAACTTTTACTGCGATGTGCAATTTTTTTGATTTTCGGTATTTCGTTACCCCTGAAACGAATTTTCCTACACCACGAATAAATTTTATGGTTTTTAGTTAGATCCTGACTTGAAAATATGATCAAAAGCCCGTTAATTACCTAATTTTTTTTCGGGGGCGCTGCCCCCAAACCCTCGTTAGTCCCGACAAGTTTTTTTTTTTTTATTATTATTTGTCAATACACTCAAATTAATGTTCTTTTAAATAAAGTTTCAAGTGTGTTGGTTTTTTGCGCAACTTATTTTGTCAAAATGAACGTGTGTTCAAGTAAAGATTTTGATTTATTAACCATTTTATGATTTTACTCATCACAATGCTCGGCTCTCATCTAGAGAGAGAGAGAAGCATGATGCAGGTATATATGAGATGCGGGGTGTGGACTTGATCACGATTATAGATAACCTTATAAATATCATTGCACAAATGTCGTAATGGTATCTCAGTGATAGTTTAGGGTTGAACAACTTCCTCCTTGGATCCCCAGGTTCGAATCTGGAGAGAGGAGAGTTTTACCACCTGGCAAGTGGGGGGGGGGGGGGGTGTTTCTCTCAGAATGGTGTATGGAGGTGGTGTCTCGGCTTTCCCAAATGGGACATACCGCCGACCGGGGCACGGTTAAGACACTCGCGTTCAGACTGGTGTCTGGGGACTAGATTCGACTGAATTCGCCGTTCAAAAAAAATAACCTTATAAATTAATGACTTTCTAACCTAATCGTATGATGTTTGTCTTTTTAAAATATAATGAGGGTTAAAACAAATATTTGTTTCACCAATGGCGTGCCTCGGGGAAAAAGAACCTTGGCATCACGTGAAACGTTGAAACCGAAAAGCAAGCCAAGCCATCAAGTTCTCTCGACCATATATATATTTTCTCAATGACAAATCACTTCATCTCACGTGCTAGCTTGTCAATCTTTTTCATTCCAACTTTCCAATTAATCTATTAATAATATAAAGTTCCTTTACTTTTTTTTACATATAAACTATTAACACACTTGGCAAAGAAATCATAAATGTTGTTTCATGGTTTAGCTGGTTGCTGACACTGGCACCATGAGAATATATTAGAGATGCGACATAACATGGTTTTTATTATTTTACGGGGCTTATATTTTTTGAAGTTTTATATATATTACAAACTATGAATACTTAATCAATCAATTTGCTATTGAAAATGTTAGAAGATATGTACGATTTATCGGTTAAATACTTAGAATGCCATTTTTAAAACTATAATTTTCTTGTTTATTGAAAATGTTACGGCCCCCTTATGATAATTGTTTAAGCTATTGGCTATGGCCTTTCGGTTTATTCCACCAAGAGTAACCCCATCAACCGGTTTACCACATCATTCTTCAAAAATCTTCATAATATATCATACGTTTTTATAACTTTGTTTAAAAGAAATAATATTATCTGTAGAAATTTAAGAAAAAATAATTTTGCTATGATTTAAATATAATGAATCTAATTTGGGTTAAATATAGACACGTTTGCTAAAATTTTATATATGATACCCTTTTATTTATTAAAAAAAAAAAAGTTAAAACATCTAATCTAACTTTATTTCTGGGACAGGGAAGCACGTGAGCTCCCAAGTAATGGCAATCCTAAGAAACTAGTGGACCAACTTAGTACAATGTTACCGATTGCGACAACGCCTTGTCGTACCACTCAATGCTTTCTGAACGGACGAGTTTATTTTGGGTATTTATTTGATAAATAATAATATAATATATTTATTTATTAAAATAAATGATTGATTGTTGAAATAACAGTACAAATAACTAAATAAGCACTGATGTTTTCATTTCACAGTGCATTAAAGTAAGATTTTTCTAAAAGAATTATCACTGATGCGCTTTAGTTATTATGGCTCCCCTTTAAGTTTAAAAAGTTCTATGAACCAAAAATATATATTTAAGAAGAGGATTATAGGGTTTATGAAGAATATCATATAAAAATGAGAATTTTATGTACACTTTACAAACTTTATTATATTGCATTTATTCTTAATTGTAAATCAAATCTTAATCCTAATAAAGCAATAAAATTTGTGACACGTGTCTTATTTATAAGGGGTCCATGTCACCAGCGTCACATATCAAGCTCACAATCAATTACCAATTTAATAAATTATCAATTAACATCAATTACCAATTATGTCAAAACTAAAATTTTATTTTAAAATTTTGATAAAATTAATGTAGATTTGATTAATCTACTCAATAATTTTAGTATTTTTGTGTAAAGTAATCAACAATTAATCAAACCTAATAAATTTCTTAAATGTATTAAATTATTATTTAATTTATTATAAGAATTTTATATCAATAATAATTTTCAAATTTTTAATCATTATTTGTTTTTTGTGTATTTATCTAATATTGTGAATATATATTCAGCGCGTGTAATACACGGGTTACTAATCTAGTTACACATATATAATATAATTCCTTAATGAAATTCTAATTATGCCAAAATATAGCATTAAGAAAAACGATTTATACACTTTTCATATTAGGTTTTGATGTTCAACAATTCCTACAAAAAAAAAACTATTTGTGACTGTTCATCTATATCTATCAAAGGTGATCAGTAACTGCTTTGTTCGTTGTAAAGGATCAATGGGTGTACTGGAACATGAAACAAATTGTTGTAAATCAGAGATGAAATTGAACAAATCTATTAGATGCGAAAACATGAAACGATTATTATTGATTACAAGAAATGGAGAGCAATTTGATACAAAGAGATTGAATCGAAAAACTGAACTACACTACAGCCTAACCAGCTGTTTATAACCCTTAACGGTCATTAACAAACTATTTGGCGACTTAACACTCAGACCCCTCAACTATCCAGCTTATTACACCGCAAGACAAAAACTTCTTCTAAGTGTACAAGAGTTACACAATTAGTCCTCCAAGAATATCTAGCCTTCTAATTGCACCTGAACTTCATTTCTGTTAGGATTTGAGATTCATATCCAACATTCTCCACCTTGAATTCAAATCTGACATTTAAAGGAAAAACCTATGATTACATTCATAATATCCCAACATTAGCAATGAGCAACATTGACTCCATGGAGTTTGAATACTCTATTGTGTTGAGATACCAATCCAAATAACCATAGTAAAACCTCAACAATCATATCAGTCAGCCCACACCTATTGCCTCTATGCAGAAATCAAATTTCTTACCTGGCAATACTTTAGTAAGCATATCAGCAGGATTTACAGCAGTATGTATCTTTTCCACCACTGCTTCCTTAGAATTCACAATATCTCTAATAAAATGCCACTTAACAAGCACATGTTTTGTCTTGTCATGAAAAACTGCATTCTTAGCCAAATGCACAGCACTTTGGCTATCACAAAATACCACAGTCTTATTTACCTCTACTCCTAATTCTGTTATGAACCTGCTTAGCCATAATGACTCCTTCACACCTTCAGTCAATGCTATGTATTCAGCTTCTGTGGTACTTAATGCAACCACAGGTTGTATTTGAGCCTTCCAACTTACCAAGCTTCCAGCAACTTTAAACAGGTAACCTGTAATTGATCTTCCTCTGTCCAAGTCTTTAGCATAATCTGCATCAACATAACCAATTACTTGATCAACATTATCAGTTTTACCTCCAAAGATCAAACCTTTATCTCTGGTTCCTGCAAGATATCTCAAGATCCATTTTACAGCACTCCAATGCAACTTTCCTGGTTTAGCAATATACCTACTTACTAAACTCACAGCATAGCCTAAATCAGGCCTAGTGCATACCATTAGATACATTAGGCTCCCAACAGCATTAGCATATGGCACATTCTCCATATACTTGATCTCACTTGCAGTCTTGGCAGTATCATTAGCAGACAATTTAAATTGTAGACCCAAAGGAGTTTTCACAGTCTTACACTGTTCCATTCCATAATTTGACAAGACCTTCTTGATATACCCAGTTTGAGTAAGACTCAGTTGCCTATGACTTCTCTTTCTGCTGATTTCCATACCCAGTATTTTCCTTGCCTTTCCAAGTTCCTTCATGTCAAACTCCTTCATTAAAAACCCTTTAGTATGCTCAATCAATTTTTAATCCCTGCATGCTATTAGCATATCATCTACATAAAGGAGTAAGTACACACAACTATTCAGATCATAATACTTGAAATACACACAACTATCATAAGAACTTCTCTGAAAACCTTGTGAGATAACATGATCATCAAATCTCTTATACCACTGTCTAGGAGATTGCTTTAAACCATAAGGGGACCTCTTAAGTAAACAAACTTTATCTTCATGACCCTTTACTATAAACCCTTCTGGTTGGTTCATATATATACTCTCATCAAGATTCCCATGAAGGAATGCTATTTTCACATCAAGTTGCTCCAACTCAAGATCATACAGAGCTGTTAACGCTAAAATAACCCTGATAGAAGTGTGTTTAACCACTGGTGAATATATTTCATTAAAATCAACTCCTGGCTTCTGAGTAAAACCCTTTGCTACAAGCCTTGCCTTGTACCTCAAAGGTTCATGTTCACTCATCCCTTCTTTAAGCTTATAAAGCCACTTACAAGACACAGGCTTCTGATCTTTAGGCATATCAACTAATACCCAAGTGTGATTTTTGCTTAAGGATTCCATCTCCTCATTCATAGCCTTCATCCACTTATCACTTTCCTTTGAGCTTATTGCTTCATTAAAGCTTATAGGTTCAAACAGATTTTCTTCTTCTGCATTCAAAAATGCTACAGCAGTTAAGTCATCTTCATCTCTAAACCTGACAGGTTTCACTATCTTTCTCCTTGACCTTTCCTGGGCTATAGAATATTGATGATTTCCTGCACTGTTACTTTCCTCCATTGTTGGCTCCTGCTGAGACCCAATAACACCAGGAATCTCCACCTCAGGCTCAACATCAGTCTGACTTACACTTTTATTAACCTGTTTATCTCTACTATCACAATCAACCTCAACTTGTGATTTTGAAAACACATCTTTATACATGATATCTTCCTTGAATATAACACTTCTGCTCACAATCACCTTAGGACTATCCTCACTCACCTTCCAAACTCTATACCCCTTGACCCCATCTGGATATCCTAGAAAAATACACTTGTAAGCTCTAGGATTTAATTTACCTTGACTTACATGTGCATAACACAGTGACCCAAATATCTTTAGTTCACTATAATCTTGCTTTCCTCCTGTCCAAATTTCCATTGGGGTCTTGTTTTCTATAGCTCTAGAAGGTGATCTATTTATCAAGTAAGTAGCAGTATTTGCTGCTTCAGCCCAGAATCTCTTTGGCATACCAGCAACATTTAACATACATCTTACCTTTTCTAAGATAGTTCTATTCATCCTTTCTGCAAGCCCATTCTGCTGGGGTGTTCCAGGAATTGTTAAGTGTCTTGCAATTCCATGGGCTTTGCAGAAATTATTAAACTCATAATTGCAGTATTCCAAACCATTGTCAGTTCTCAATTTCTTTATTTTCCTCCCTGTTTGATTCTCAACCAGAGCTTTCCACTCCTTGAATGTCTTGAAAGCATCACTCTTATTCTTTATTACATATAGCCACACCCTTCTTGAATAATCATCAATCATGGTCATAAAGTACCTAGCTCCTCCTAATGACCCAGACTTTGTAGGACCCCATAGATCAGAATGAATATAATCCAACACACCAGTTGAAATATGTTTCCCTTTTTGAAACTTCACCCTCTTATGTTTACCCATAATGCAATGTTCACAAAAAGGAATTTCACACTCATCTATCTTTCCTATGAGTTGTTGTTTATTTAACTCACTCAATCCTTGACTACTTATGTGGCCAAGTCTCTTGTGCCATAATAGAGCTATTTTACTTCCTTCTTCAGTGACCATAGTAACAGACCCACTTTCAACACACCCATCTAATAGGTAAATATTATTAGACTTTCTTGAACCTGACAACATCACCATTGACCCCTTTATTACCCTGGCCTTACCATTTTTCAAACTCACATTGTACCCATCCCTTTCTAAGGTACCTAATGACAGTAAATTTCTTTTTAGTCCAGGAACATACCTCACATTTTGCAGTTCCATGGTGCATCCATTCTCCAATTTCAATATGACATCACCACTACCTGTTACTTTGCAAGGTGTATGATCTCCTAATTTCACAATTCCAAGATCCTCCACCTTGAACTTGTGAAAATATCCCTTATTTGGAGTCATATGATATGAACAACCACTGTCCATAACCCATCCTTCTTTAATAGTTTCACTGTATGCCATTAGAACATCAGAGCTTTCATATCCATCTGAAACATCTTCTTGCTCATTACCACCATGAGTATGTTTCTGATTTGAGACCTTATATTCATTCTTTCTCCTCTTCCACTCAGGACAATCCTTCTTGAAATGCTTCTCAGATCCGCATACAAAGCACTTGAAAACCTTCTTGCCCTTTGACCTTGATCTCTGATGCCCTTTCTTTCCATAACTTCTTTGTTCACTCCTTCCCCTTGCATATAATCCTTCACTTCCATCCTCTTTTCCATCTTCAGACTTCTTCTTTAATTCTCTTGACATTAATGCAGCCAGAACATCCTCCATAGTTAATGTCTCTCTTCCATACATTAAAGTATCCACAAAATTTTCATAACTAGAAGGCAATGCAGCAAGAAACAATATAGCTTGATCTTCATCATCTATTTCCACCTCAATATTTTCAAGATCAATTATGATCTTATTGAACTCATCTGATGACTCACTTAAGTTCTTCCCTGTGGTGATTTGAAACGTATACAATTTCTTCTTCAAATAGAGCCGATTTGAGAGGGATTTAGTCATGTATAGACTCTCCAATTTTGCCCAAACTGCAGCCGCAGTTTGTTCCTTTGCAACCTCCCTCAACACACGATCTCCAAGACTTAGCACAATAGAACTATGTGCCTTATCAAGCATTTCCTGCCAATCATTATCAGAAATTCCCTCTGGCCGCCCTGGTTCACCACCTAATGCATCTGAGGTACCCTGGTACACCAAGAACGCTCGCATCTTTAGTCTCCATAGACTAAAACCGTTTTGGCCATCAAACTTCTCAATTGCAAACTTGCTTGACATCATTCCTTCAAATTGACACACAGACGAAGACCCTAAAACCCTCAATTTGATCACCAGACCGAAAATCAATAGATGATTTCTTCCATCCCTAATTTGCGATTAACGGAGCCGATCGATGGCTCTGATACCAATTGTTGTAAATCAGAGATGAAATTGAACAAATCTATTAGATGCGAAAACATGAAACGATTATTATTGATTACAAGAAATGGAGAGCAATTTGATACAAAGAGATTGAATCGAAAAACTGAACTACACTACAGCCTAACCAGCTGTTTATAACCCTTAACAGTCATTAACAAACTATTTGGCGACTTAACACTCAGACCCCTCAACTATCCAGCTTATTACACCGCAAGACAAAAACTTCTTCTAAGTGTACGAGAGTTACACAATTAGTCCTCCAAGAATATCTAGCCTTCTAATTGCACCTGAACTTCATTTCTGTTAGGATTTGAGATTCATATCCAACACAAATGATACAAAAAAAAACAAATGACGAGCCCGAAAAAAGACAAAGGCGTTTGTGTTGTTGTGATTATGAAAACATGAAAAATAAAATCTAGCGTCTTAATATTCCAATCGATCAACATCAACTATTAAAATGTGAAATCGCAGGAGAAAATGTACAAAAAACCTCATGAAAGGGGTTGAAGAGAGAAAGTACAAAACCTAATGAAAGCTCTGGCATTTTTTTATTTTTTAGCTGACATTTTGATATGGTTAAATGACAAGGTTTTTGGTATGGTAATGGGCTAAAAACCAAAACAATTAGTTTTTCTTTCTGCATTTTGACGATTCAGGAAAATATATATATAATTTTGGTTACAACTAAATGCCCTATGTTTGTGTTTTATATTTAGTTTTCTAAGTTTCTAAGAAGGTCTTCTCCGATGACATGTGTTTTCTTACTATTTTTAAAATATAAGTATTTTAGTTTTGCTAAAAAAGATACCAAGATTTATCTTGAAAAATGAAAAAGGTACAAATATTCTTCTTGAAAAATATATTTTTTAATTTTCGAGATGTATTTATTACATCTTTTTTAATTTTCAAGATGCATTTATTGCATCTTATATGTGCCCTTAGGGCACATGTTACACCATAAAAACAAGCAAACAAGCGTTTTTTTCTTTAAAATGCGTACAGTGTTGCTATATATAAAATTTTAAAAAAATTACTCTTTCGATTTCATAGTGCGTCATTTCGTCATTATGTCATTGTGTCTAATACTCGTCATTGTGTCTTTTAACATGTCATTTGTGTCTCTCTGTTGGTTGTTTTGTTTTTTATAAATAATAAAAAGACAAATTATGTCTTACCTTCAGGTTTTTTTGTCTTATGTTCAAATCATCGTGTCTTATGTTTCAAGTCATTCTGTAATATATATTTATCATTGTGTCTTATTTTTAGATCATTGTGTCTTATGTTTCATGTCATTGTGTAATATGTATTTATTATTGTGTTTATGTTTTGAATCATCTCATGTTATTTTGTTATTGTTTTTATTTTTTAGATAAATTTGTCACAACAATAGCATAAAGACAATACTCACCATTTGGGGGATTGTATACACTCTTACCTTCCAACATGGAGGTCAAGGGTTCAAATCTCATTAGACACAAAAAATGAATGAAAAATTATAGAGGTGGGTCAGAGGTTTTACCACAGTGGCATTTGGGCGGTTGGTTTCCTCTGGGATGGATGTGCAACATAGAGGGTCATGGTTACTCGCACGGCCTGTGGTCGCAGCGTGTCATGGGTAGCATCGTTTGCCATGATGAGACCCCCGAGTAACCGGGTGTTTGCCGTTCCAAAAAAAAATAGCATAAAGACACAATGACGTAATGACGCACTAGGAAATAAAAAAAGTAAATATTTTTAATTTTATATATAACAACACTGTACGGGTTTTTAAGATAAAAAACGTTTGTTTTTATGGTGTAATTTTTAAAAAATAATAATAGCGTATTAAAAGTTATGAAGGTTTAGAAAAATTAAGGGAACTAGATAATAAAGTCAATAAAAATGCCTAAGATTAAATGTTCCTTCATCATTATTTTTCTTCATCAATTTTATTTCAACCGGTGATTGGATAATCTAATAGCATATGATCTTTTTTAGTCTTCTTAGTATATAATCATCCGTAGCATACATGTGTTATAATAAAGTTTATAAGATATGTTTTCTTCATAATAAAAAGAAAGTGTCTTTGTCCTATGATTATACGAACATAGGACATCTATGACTTTTTGTGTTGAAATATGTGGAGCTTATATAATTATATATTAAATGCGTGCTCAAAACAAGTACTAGTGGTATAGGCTAGTGGTAAATTATATAACCCTTATCGGTGACGGATTCAACTCTCTCCTCAGACTTGGAAGAGGATGTTTATTCAAGGATATAGTTGAATGTTTAGTAAGATCAAAACATCACACTAAAGGGTTTTAGTCCATCTGTGTTTAAACAAGGTGTCATTTTCTTAAAAGTTGATGGTTCAAATACCACAGTAAACTTAAAGTTTATCTTTTTTTATTCATGATTGTTTTTTTTAATAGGAAAATTATTACCAAATTAGATAAAGAGAAGATTATTTGATAATCAATTTGGTTTTAAGAACTATTAATGGTTAAGATTTGGTTTTGAAAAGTTCTTAAAACATACATAAAGTTCTCAAACAGGGGCGAAGCTTGACGAAAAAGTCCGCACGGGCCGAAAGTTAAGGGTCAAAAAAACATTTAGGCTATCACTAGGTTTTAACAATTGGGTTATATGTTCGGGTCGGGTATTCGGGTCGGATATTCTATTCGGGTCGGGTCACACAACAAAATCTAACTATGAAATTTGATATTTTACCTAATTGAAGACTTGAATTGGAAGAGACAAAAGAAGGGCGGAGCCGCAGCCACAACAGCAGTCGGCGGTTGCGGGAAAGGGTGGTCGACCGGCGTCCGGCGCCGGTGGAGAAGATCGAAATTCCAATGGAGGCTAGAGCAGGGGTGAGGGGCTGGAGGGGTTTTCTCTCAATCACGTGAACAACGATGGATTTGGGGCTGGAAACAGGAAATTGAATGTAACATATTTTTTTATTAACTTATTTACATTTAACCCCCTTATACTTATCACTAACTTTATTAAAAAACTTTTACTTAATGGGGGTCTAAATTCTAAAACGTATTAAGTATTGTAACTTTGTAAGTTTTCAACTTTATTAGATAATTTTTTTTTAACTCATAGATGGGCCGAATTGGTATATACATTTTTTTGATTAAAAATTGGAGCGGGCCGAGCTAACTATATAAAAAAATTCGGACGAAATAGATAAAACTGGTACTTCTGAGCGGAAAAACGGGACGGGCCCGGGCCCGGCCGGGCCCCTTGTATACTTCGCCTCTGTTCTCAAATGAACCTAACCTTAATTAAATAATCATAACTTTATAATCAAGTTATTCCCTTAAAGATAATTTATTCACTATTGAATGTTTAGTAAAATCACATCACACCAAAAAGCTTTTAGCCTAAGGCTACCCGTAATGGGGTGTTACTGGGCCCGAAATCAGCCCATAACGCCCCCCATAACGCCCACCCCCACTACGATGGGGCGTTATGAGGCGTTATAGGTGGAGAATCTGGGAGGGGCGTGAGGCCAGTAACGCCGAGAAGTGGGGGAGAAAACCAAAAAGAGCCTTTCAACGACTCTATTTTAAAAAAAAAAAGTTAAAAAAAAAGTTAAAAAAATAAATAAATAATTAAGTAATGATGGTGGGGCTTTATGGGGGTTTTATCCAATACACCATAAAGCCTCATAAAGCCCCTTGTCCAGTCAGCGTCCACATGGCGGATAATGCCCCATGTTAAACTTTATGGGGCTTTAAGCATTACACATAGCCTAATGGTTTATATGAGTGTTTAATAAAACGTCATTTCCTTGGAAGTTGATTCATATACCATAGTAAACAAGCGGTGTTTGAATATGTTATTAAAAGGTATATAAAAAATATATGAAAACATAATAAATGAAATAATTAATGTGAAAAAACCTTAAAATCTTCGCAAGAGAACAACAATACCGTTGGCAAAGTAACATCTACGTGCTAAAGTGATGTAGTTCAAACAAAAAAGTTGTATGAGTTTGATTCGTGTAATTATATAGCGTGTTGGATTTTCTAAAAGAAACAAAAAAAGGATTTTTATGCGTTTTTCAAAAAAAAAAAAAAAACAACAATAAAACCAAAATGTTATCATTATTTTCGTTATTTTACCTTTTTTTATTATAAGATAATCAAGTGAAGAAGTGAGACAAGGATAATAATCCAACAATAAAATATAAGTGCACAAATGATTAAAATAAATGTTCTGACTATTCGTTGAGTAATAAATATCAAGAAAGAAACTGAACATAGAGAGGACAAGCTCAATTAAAACATGTCCTCCTTAGAAGCCTTCAAGTCAAGTTGATTTGTTTAGGTTTAAGCTCGGCTCGTTAGAAGTCGTGATATAAAACCGTCATCTTTTTTAAACCATTTAGTGTTTCAAATATACAAAACCTAGATCAAGTTTTATGTAAGTCAAACTCAAGCTTAAATTTCCGCTTGTTAAAAGCTTCCAATCCAAGCTAACTTGTTTAGTTTCAAGCCCGTGCTCGAGCAAAAGTTAGCCTAGCTCTACTCATTACGAAGCCTTTGTATAAAAATATAGCACAAACTTTCATTAAAATTACAAAATATTTTTACCACAACTCAGAGCTTACGTGTCTTTAAGGTTAAACTTTCACCTGCTAAAGATGGACAAATGTGTTAAGATTGTAGTGGTGGCGTTATGGTGACAACGAGAGGAGGGAACACCGCCCCTAGGGCATGATATGGGGGTGTTTTCCCCCTTTCGTGACTTCCACGGTGTTTGCAAATAGATTTTTTTTTCTTTTCTTCTACGTCACTCAAATAATCACATTTTTTCTTTGAAAAAAATAAAAAAACTACATTCACACAATCACCATTCACACTTTCACTAACACACTATCACTAAAAAAAAAAAACTAACACACTACACACCTCTATCACTATCCCGAAATGGGTCAAATTTTTTTTTTAACTACAAATGGCTTAGATTAATTAAGTTGCAATTAAATATAACAACAATCTTGATGCAATTATCATGATAAGTGATATAAGAAAGATTTACATGATGAAAGGTACAGATCTTATCTTTATCTTTTCTTTTTACCCATGATGCAATTATATATTAACTTTTTGCCTTATGCTATTAACATATTTAATAGGAGCATGATTAAATCATGTGGAATTGTGGGTTTCTGTCAGTAGTATAGCAAATCCATTTTTGTATTAACTGCTCAAAATGGATGTATTGCCTTATCTTAATGGTAATCTGAATGCTTTTAATTAAAACTGAAGAACACATTCAATAAAATTGATGAACACCTCAATCAAAGCTAACTTTGTTCTTGCCTTTTGATTATAGGATCCAATATGAGTTTCATTTTCAGATTTGGCTTACCTTGTGTTTTATCTTTTTAAAGAGTGAAATTGATTAAATAGCTTTAAAGGAAGCAGGTCAAATAGGTTAAATTTATACATTCAGAAATTTGACATTGTGTGCTTTGGTGTCATTACACAATGCATAAAAAGGTTTCCACTCCAACTATATATATATATATATATATATATATATATATATATATATATAGGGAAAAGATAAATTGGAACCCTTGTTGAGTTGGAGAACCCTTGGAACCCACTTTTTAACCATTGATCAAGTTTATCCAATGGCTCTTATTAAATTTCGAATTTTGATTTAATTATATCCCTTAATTACTTAGCAAAGTTGCTTTTAGGGGTAGAAAGGTAATGTTAACATGATTTTTTTAATTATTACTCAGATTGTCAGTGTAATTCTACAACTACTCTTCTCTATTTCCTATATTCATTCAAAATTTTCATCAGATTTCAACCCAAATCTCCTATCAATTACTCTTGCATCTCAACTAAACCATGAATTTCCTTCAAGATCTGCATTCATCGTCACCGCTGTTAAAGACCGGAACCATCATCTCCTTCAAGATCTGCAACCGGAGCTACCACCATCTACTCGCACCGTTCATCGTCACCACTGTTGTCGACCGGAACCATCATCTCCTTCAAGATCTGCAACCGGAGCTACCACCATCTACTCCACCGTCACAGTCACTGCCACCTCCCACCTCCGTTGTTCCAGATCTGGCTGGATTACTATTTGCGCACCGGCGAAGTAGGAGCTCCGGGAGCCGCCGCTGTTCGAGCTCCGGTGACGTGACTCGGATAATGCTCGGAGTGAACGAGTCCAGCATCAAAGGATATCCACACGCTTCAATCAGTAGCAAATCGGCGTTCGATTGGACTTTAAACAAGATCATTCGCTCCAATACCGCTGGATTCAAGCTCCTCTTTCTCCAGGTCCAAGTTCCTGATGATGACGGTATTGTTTTTACTCGATTCGCCCTTGTTTCTATCGTTACTACGGTCTGATTTGTGGTTTCGTTTGTGTATCGAGTTTTCCACCGATTTTAGGGTTTGTGAAGTCGATTTTTAAAATCTAACTTTTTAGGGCCGATTGGATGGAAATATTTGTTAAAATGGACTGATTTTTTGTCATTCCTCCCCCCCCCCCCCCCTTACGAAGCCTGTCTTTGATTAATGAGTTGTGAGAACAGCATAAATACATGTGCCTATTGCTTTTGAGGTAAAAAGTTGTTGATTCAATACACAATCACTTTTGAATATGTGATACATAAGGTTTGTTATGTAACCGTATAATTCACCATCATTCTCTCTCCAATTATATCTAGTCAACACATACAACTATACGAGTGCTTATGCAGGTCTCTACTTAAGTTTGGTTTTTCTATGGCTATATGCTACGAAACGGTATTGGACATTGGATGATGCTATATGCTACGAAACGGTATTGGACATTGGATGATGTTAAGAAATGAAATCTAACTTAACTTTTTTGATGTTGATAATGCTACATGTGTAACTTTTTTGACATTGAATATGCTACATGTGTAGCTTAATGATAAGTCTAATATTGTTCATATACAAGTTACATATGTAACTTTTTTTATAATAGTACATATGTAACTCTTTTTTGATGTTGAATAATGAAATTGTTTGATTTTTTTTATATGTAACTTGTTTTATAATGCTACATGTGTAACTTTTTTAATATTGAATATGCAACTTTTTTATGTTACATGTGTAACTTTTTGATATTAAACATATGTAACTTTACATGTGTAACTTGTTGTTATGTTTAATATTGTTCATACAAGTTATATATGTAACTTGTTCGATAATGCTACATATGTAACCTTTTAAGTTAAATATATAACTTTTTTATGTTTTTTTTAATTTCTGTTTATATACCATGTGTTAAATGTATATATCAATTAAACTTGTTTCTTGATTTTTTGCTAATTAAAAATCATAAAAGTATGCTAAAGTGTCTTGTTGATATGTTTAAACTTGTTTATAAAAGTTACATATTTTTTTGTTTGATAACGTTACATATGTAACGTTTTTGATGTTCAAGATGTAAGTTGTTTGATGTTTTTAATTTTTATTTTTGTCTATATGCCATGTGTTAAATGCTTAACATATATTTCTAATAATATATAGAGTTAACTTCGCTTTTGGTCCCCAAGGTTTATACATTTTAACACTTTTAGTCCAATTTCAAAAAATATAACATTTCAGGGCTTGTACTTTCAATTTCTTAACAATTTTAGTCACTTTTTGAAATCTCATCCAAATTAACGGCTGAAATCTGTCAAATGAGGGCTATTTTTTAATTGAACCCTTTTCCCTTTTATTTATGTGATACACGGGAAAATGGTTCAATTACAAAAATAGCCCGCATTTGACGGATTTCAGCAGTTAATTTGGATGAGATTTAAAAAATGGACTAAAATTGTTAAGAAATTGAAAGTATAGGCCCTGAAATGTTATAATTTTTGAAATTGGACTAGAAGTGTTAAAATGTGCAAACCTTAGGGACCAAAAGCGAAGTTAACTCTAATATATATGAGTTATATATGTAGATAAAACTAATGAATTTTTTTTCTTTGTAGGTGAATGTATTTTTTTTGTCAAATATAAAGATAATTATCAAGAACTGAAGAATAAATAGTTTTAGATGTTTATGTAGCTTGTTATATAATTTTTATGACAATTTTTTATTTGTTTTATTATACTTTGTTACATCAAAATGTATATTGTTAATTGTGTTATATTTGGTGTTAACTGTAATGTTTTTAATTAGGTATATTTGTCAATTTTTTGCTTTACAACAGATAATAAAAGCTACGTATGTAGCATTTCGCATCTGAGAAAATAGTTACACTCCCACCCGAAAACATTTTAAAAGGAGTTTTCAGTAGTTAAAAAATCTTTTTTTTATAATAATTATTTTCAAATTTAACTTGTACTCGCGAATATATATGCCATTGATTGTAATATTTTTGTTCAGACTAAAAAAAGTTAAGTATGTAACATTTCGTATCTGTAAATACGTGTTTTATATTCTTGTTATTTTAAAAACGTTTTAAAGGTAAAAGAAAAAAATCTGGAAAAAGGATAAAGGATGGAGAAAAGAGGAGAGAGGAGAGAGGAGAGAGAAAAGAAGTTAGAGGAGAGAGGAGAGAGATTGGGTAATTTACTTTGTTACCCTTTTATATATGTAGATGTGGACAATTGTGAGCCATAGATTTGGGTTCCAATGATTCTTCAACTCAACAAGGGTTCCATTTAACCCCAACCCTATATATATATATATATATATATATATATATATATATATATATATATATATATACATGTAGCTCTTTGGCTTGCATTTGTTTCAATCCGGTTGTAGATGTGAAAGAAAGATCGTTTGCGTTGCGTTTTCTATTTAGGTATATCTCTGGGTGTTTTTAGTCAATTCATATGCTCATCAGTTCAAATTAAAACTTTCTCATTCTTATTCCGGTTGAAATAATAATAATAAATTGTTTGAATGTTCGAGGATATGGTTATTCAAGAAATAATAGATTAAATGATAAATAATGGCATTTATATAAATTGTGAAAGGAGGATGAACATATATGCATAGAGACTTGGCATTTATAAGTAAGTAAAACAGTTCAAATTTACCACTTCACACTATAAGTTATGGACTACATTCTAATTTGGCTATAGTTTATTTGATTGATCTTTTTATATTGAGTAAATTACATAAAACGTCCTTTATAAAATATATGGATTTCAATTTACATCCTTAAACTTTAAATATATCATAAAACATCCTTTATGTTCATTTAATTATACACGGTTCGTCCACAGGCCAAACGGCCGTCAATTTTTGGGGTTAACTCAACCCACGTGCATTCCATGTGAGGGCAAATATGTCACATCCAGTTTTTCCTATTTTATAAAAGGTAGAGAGCCAACGTTAAAAAAATTAGAATCTCCACTTCACAACTAAATCTAGGGTTCATCGCCCCCCTTCAAGAAGCATCATCCGTCGTTCATCAAGGCTGCAAAATGGTGTACTGTTGGTGCGGGAAGCAAGCTATAATTCTGACATCGAAGACACCTAGAAACCCAGGTCGTCGTTTTTATGCTTGTCCAACCCAGGTAAGTAATCTGCCCTAAATAAATCATCATCTCCCTCAATTCCTCCCCTAAAATATTTTTCTGATATGTTAGGGTTCAACTTGCCCATTCATTGGATGGTTTGATCCTCCAGTATGTGAAAGGTGTGTTTCCATCATCAAGGATCTCAAGGATTCAAAAAAGATTTTAGAGGAGAAGCTTGAAACGAGCAAAGCTAAAGTTGAAGCAAGCAGGGCTAATGTAACAATGTGGAAGAATCTACTGATCATGACTGTTGTAGCTTTCGCAATTCTGTTTTGTGGTTTCAAAGTTTAGTAATTTAGTCATGGTTGAAGTGATGCTCTGTTTTGTGCTTATGTAAGGTGTTTTGGCAATGGTGAATGTATTTTGGCTACAATGGTAATGTAATAGTGATGGTTTAGTTGTAATGGACTAATGGCAATGTAATAGTTTAGGTGTTGTAATGAAATATAACTTCTAGCCTACTAAACTTCCATGATACAGTCTCTGTTATAAACATACATACATACTAAATTACCATTCCAAATTTTCAAAACCAAATTAAGCAGATTGCAAATGAAAATGTACCAATCTAATTAACCATTTCAAATCAAACAGTGGCTGATACATAGCAAAAGCAACCACATAGCCATTCAAAGTTACCAAAACAAATAATGGCAGGTACATACTACAAACCAAGTAGTTTACTACATAACAAAATAAAGATAGTAGTTCAAAAGACAAACTGATCAAGTTCAGCCTATATAACCATCAAGATACCATGCCCTATCCCTGTGGCTCTTGCCCTTTGCATGTCCTACTGTTGTGTCCCTTTTTCTTGCATTTACCACAAGTGACTGTGGTATTTTTCCTCGATAACCTTCCACCCTTTGTCATATCCTCCATCTCCACAGCTGACCTTTTCCTTGCCTTCTTGGGTCTACCCACCTTTTCCTTGCCTTCTTGGGTATGAAGACCATAATTCAAATCCTTACCAGGTTCCTTGAAATGATAATAGATTGGCACAGCATTTTCTGTATAACCTAACCTTAACATAACATCATCAAGCTCGTGCAGGGAGAAAATATCAATGTCTATCATGTCAATGTAATCGACCTTTCCTTTCACATACTTGCGGTTGGGGACCTTAGTAAATGTTCCTCCATGGTGAAGTTTGATTGAAAAACGGTTTGGAAATCCCTCTGTGTGTTTTACAAAAGAAGCGAGCATTCAAAATCGAATCTTGAAAAATCAGATTACACACAAATGCGATTAAGGGTTTGATTCTTACCGTAAAGCTTTAGAACTTCCGCGTTATTCATCGCTTTTCGTACAAACATTCCATCATCGTCCGCCATTGTTGATGCTTGAAGCTTAGCTCGAGGGTTTTAGTAAATGAGGAGTAAAGAAGAGAGAGGGGAAAGATAAAGGGTATTTGAGGTTACCGATTGTTTTACACTGGATGTGACATATTTGCCCTCACATGGAATGCACGTGGGTTGAGTTAACCCCAAAAATTGACGGCCGTTTGGCCTGTGGACGAACCGTGTATAATTAAATGAACATAAAGGATGTTTTATGATATATTTAAAGTTTAAGGATGTAAATTGAAATCCATATATTTTATAAAGGACGTTTTATGTAATTTACTCTTTTATATTTGTTGCAGAGAAATCTGCGAGTGAGGTTATGGATCAAAGTAATTTTGAGAATGAAGCTTTTAATGAAGTCTTTAGTATAGCACTTGCCGGAAACAAACCACTTTATTATTGGACCATAAAACTATATTAAGTTTATTATCGTAGCCCACGACTCCAGTTTAGGTTAACTAGGGTTTAATATTCCCTATATATAGTGTAACCTTAGTTATCAATGAAAGCATTCAGTTATTCCATTATTCTTACATGATAATCAGAGTCAAAATCCTTAAAATACTAAACCACTTCGCTCTACTTGTTACCACCGTGTTCAAACCATAAACAAGGCGGTGTGCCACCACCATCACCGCCATGTCCCAACTTCGTTTTTTCTTTCATATTAGTTTCTTTATTTTTTTAATAAAGCCTCGTTTTCGATTCAATATCCCAACCGCTACTCTCAACGAATCCTATTGTGACATCGTTTTATTGATTTTTTGCATAACCATACGTGATCCAATTTGTTGTTGCTAAAGTTCTTGTCCTTGACAAACAAAAAAATATTGGCGCACTATTTTTCGTTCATCTTCCGAGTATTGGACTACGGTATTTTATAATTTGGAGATCCAATTTGGATTGCAAAATTCAATCCCTTTGTCGTCGTAATTTACAAATTCAATCACTTCTAACATCTTCTAACATTCTCTTCTTATCTCATACTCCATCCCGTCACCCCCTCCACCTGCAGTCGTCCTCCAACGGCCAACGCTCTCCACCTGCGGTCGTCCTCCATTATGTCGCCCCTTCCACTGACGGTCTGCAGAAATTAAAAAAACATACAGTCTTCTTCTTACAGACTGCAGAGGTTTGGTCAACCTCTTCTTCTAAAAATATGATTCGCAGACTGCAGACATTTAATCTCTTAAAAAACAAACTCCATCTTATACTAAATAAATAAATAAACAAAACAAGAAAAATATGACGGGTATATAATTGGTTAAACGTGTATTTATCGTCGGGTAAACTGGTATATGTTATCAGGTAATCGGGTCGGCTAATCTGATATATCATCAAATCTCATACCCATGAAAAAATTCAGAAATAATCTTATACACGATCCCATACTCAATTACATAATCCCATACATGTCTCATATATGTATGCTTCAGGTATCATTTTCATCCTTATTCCTTAACAACAATAACGTTGGCAAAGTAACAACTATGTGCTAAAGTGATGTAGTCCAAACAAAAAAGTTGTTGGAGTTCGAATAATGTAAATTACAAGTCATGTTGGATTTTCTAAAAGAAAAAAAAATGATTTTTGGTGTCTTTCATGAAAAAAGAAAAAGAGGGAACAATGAAACCAAAATATTATTAGATTTTTCGCTATTTTACCTTTTTTAACTATAAAAGAATCAAGTAAAGTAAAGAAGTGAGACAAGGATAATAATCCAACAATAGAATATAAGTGCACAAAACATTACAATAAATGTTCAACTCTTCCTTGAGTAATAAATATCGAAAGAAACTAAACATAGAGAGGAGATGCTCAATTAAAACATGATTTTTTAATATTATTTTTTAACGGCCAAGAAATTTGTTAGAAAACATAAGCGAGACACTAGATTACATGAAAGATATAAATGAGAAATTACGCCAAGAGATCCAATCCAAAAAAAAAAAAACTTACTCCTTATATATACTTTTTTACGGAAATTTTATATCTATGTGTAAAAAATATCTCCGGTGTAAAAAAGTTAGAGCTTTCAAGCCGAGTTGAGTTGTTTAGCTTCAAGCTCATGCTCAAGCTCTTTAGAATAGCATATTCTTTCATCAAACCCCCGATCTTTACTAGACCATATAGAGTTTCAAATATACAAAACCTAGACCTAGTTTTATATGAGTCAAACTCAAAGCTCAAATTTCCGCTTGTTAAAAACTTCCAGACCAAGCTTAATTGTTCAACTTCAAGCCCGTGCTCTAGCTCTACTCATTATGAAGCCATCATAAAAATGATAGCACAAACTTTCATTTAACTTAGATATTAAACTCACAATTGGGCCATTGCGGTTAAACTTTCAACGGTTAAAGATGAAAGATGGACAAGTGAGTTAAAGAATCTTGTTCTGTTATTACAAGGTTATGTGTAGTGGTGAAATTATGGTGATAACGAGAGGAGAAACATCACCCCTTTGAGAAACATCACTCAAATAATTACACCTATTTTTTCTTAATCTACATCCACACAATTATCATTCACGCTATCAGTAATATAATCACTGAAACGCATATAAACCTACCTACGTAACATCACTTTTTCCATTGCACAATCTTTCAACACTACTACCTATAGCCTAAAGTAAAAGCAATGTACCTATTTAACAGTCCAATATCAATTATTACTGCAACCTTCATCACATCACATTATTGGATTCTGACCCCCAAGTCCACAGTGACAATGCATTCAATAAAAAAAAAGGGTGTCAGAAATCCTTTTCAGTTTCATGGTTTTGGAAATTTATTTAATGACAGATGATTCAAGAATTCAAGTACCCTTCAATGCTTTAAATGACTCGTTCAGCCAACCCACATGGGTCAATGATCACCTAGGATTTTCAGTCCAATTCACCGGGTTCAATAAGCAATCCATATTTCAAGATCAAGGGTGTAATACTCTTTGTAGTAATGGTCCTTCTATATCGTACTAATACGAAATATAAGTTTTATTTTTACAAATACCCCTTAAATTTACATAAACGGTTCTTTAAATCAAAATGGCCAGAGGTCACCCCAAAGCGATCTTCGGGCTTGATGATGCAGTGTGGGGTTTTTGCTTTTCGTAACAATCACCCTCTCGAAACAACCCTCGGTTCCCTCATTATTGGTGGCCCGACAAACATCCATTTCGACCCGTTTACCCCTTTTTATCGGTGAGAAAATGATTCTTCCCCAACCACTTCCAAGATCTGCACGAGTTGTTTCTTGTGACGTTTCTTCCTCTGCATCGCTTTCTGACGTGAAGTAAGGTTCATTGATATCGGATTCATACTTGATCATCTTTTTATCGTCAAATATATCCTCAGGTTCTGAATCAATCTGGTCATCTGTCACAAAAATTATATAATCAAAGAACGAAAAGGGGACCTTAAAGATCATAAGTATACAATTTATTTCGATATGGTTTGCGTCCAATATTATTGGTTAAATGGACCCATTTTAGACTGACCCGCTCATTTTGCCAGCTACAGTTGAAATCATTGATTAAAAGAAACGACACTAAAGTAACTTTGGTGCATGGGCAGGTCCAGAGAGATTGGAATGGGGATATTCAGCTAAATTATATCAAACAATTATAAAATTTTTAAATCATGTTGTTTCGGCCCCCCTTACCTTATGGTTCCTTTTTTTTCACGGTACAATAATTAGTTTGAATAAAAATAAAAAAATAAAAAGATGGCAACGAGGTACGCACCATAGTCGCTCTCAAAATCCTCGGGGTTCATCTTATCACGTTGCTCTTTCAGTGTATCAAATTTCATACCGTCAAGTGGCCACGCTTCACTATAAGAATAAAACCATATATTCAAAAATAGTTAAAGTGTCATGACATAAAGCTGAGATTTGCTGCTATGGCTACCATTCAAGTGAAAAAAGTTTTTGACTTGCATGTGAGATTTCAGGTTTTGTTGTGTAAAAAAGCACAACATGTACAAATTAATGCATCCAATGACATACTATATGACTCAATCACTAGCAAAAAAGCTGCAGTAATTTAACATTTTGCAATGCGTACTGAAAATGACATGTCTTCCGGTATAGAAAGTTTTCGAGTTACGTTTGGGGTTCACTTGTTTGCCATGTCGCATCGTAAAACCATGTATCTAATCAAACATGCAAGTTCCAAGAAATGAAATTGCATTTTAAATACCTACAATATGCTTCAAATTTGATGCATTTATATTTTTTATAAATGTTGGAGGAAAAGAGTAGGTGCTTGCCTGGGTCGAGGGCCACGTCTGAACACAACATAAGAAAATTTCTCATCTTCAAAGCCTCGTAGTGGTATACCATTGGATTGCTAGGAAAAAAACATATAAACATAATAAATAGTCGTTTTATTTTCTTAACGTCATTAAAGCAATTGTATATCTCTAAAAGCAAATCAGTCTTATAAAAAATAGCAAATTGAATGTAAAATATGTTATCAATTGCTTTTCGCAGCTTGAATGTAAATTTTCATTTTTCGTGTAATGGCAATGGTGAAATTAGTCTAGTATAGAATTTTAAATGTTCATTTGATATACATAATAGACAAATAACCGTATCTAATGAGCATGAGTGAAATAGAAACCTTGTATGCAAGCTGTGATGTAGTCCTCTGCAATCGCTGAACAAAATGACAATATTTACCACTATTGTCCAACGGACAGACTCCATCATGAGGACACTGAAACAACAAATGATGGCATAAGTAAATGAAGGCTAGCCACATTTAAACTGAAAGATACAAAATGAATGGTGTTGCCTTCTGAACTCACTGGTGCTACTATATGCGCACCACATTTTTCTGTCATTATATCCTTGGAGCCTTGATTAGATGACTTCGCTAATTTGCGACTTCTCTGAGAAGTAAAAAACATAACTAATGAATGCTTCAAGACATATTACCAAAAAGAAAAAAGAAAAAAAAAACTCATGCAGAATACCTCCCCTTCAGTTCAGAAGTAAACTCACTTACTCTTTTCTCCATCCATAGGATGTGAGACCGTGCTTGAGATATGATATCTGATCCGTGTGGTGTTCCAGGTTCCATCAAAACCTGCATCAATTTTCGTGTTTTGTTCGGATAGCAATAATCACACATAAGTAGAAAAATAGCACAAGACTATTAACTGCACTCATGATGGAAAATAAAAAGATTTCAAATAAGAATATTTGTTGAGCATGCTTACGATATTGTTTAAAGCTTATCATGGGGATAAAACTTACCAAAACATCTTCTGTAAGATCCCACAACTGACGGACAATGGTTATTCTATCCTTGAATGATGGAATTTCACCAAGTACATACGACTACAATAAAAACGGTCAAAGGAAAAAGAGATAAGAAATCAGAGATGACATTAATTAGAGAACTTACATTGGTTATATACAGATGATACAGAAATTAATTATAGAGAACTAAATAATGCTTACAGCAATGACAAGGTTGTGCTTTCTATTCTTCTTTCCGTCCTTTCTATTTTTTAAATTTTGACTCAGCGACTGAATGCTGCCATAGCTCTGTATGTCTGGCAAATTCTTCAAATCTGAAAGACAGAAAAAAGTATCCATCCAAACCCCACCATCAGCCCATCAGCACAGCCAGAATAGTATGAGTTTAATAAGTTTATTACAGTGTAAAAAAGATTGGTGATGAATCAAAACCCACACCTTTTATAAGGCTTAGACCTGCTCGTTGCATGGACTGGGATGGCTCGATTAAATTAACGCTTTTAGTTACATTTGGCCATACTTCACGCAAAGCCCTGAACAATATCATTGCGCAAACAACCAAATTACCATTTATGCCTTTCTGTTTCATATGATCATATGCAAAAACGATGTTGTAAAAAGTTGCACCTCTTAAATTACCTTGTCTAGAAATAATTCAAAAATAACAGCCTAATTAGAATACCTCTCTATAACAAGTGTATTACAGCCTTAGTGCCTTACTGGTAATGAAAAACGATCTTGAACATGGTTGTAACAATTTCAAAGATAATGAGATTGGTGTAGCAGATTCTCACCAGAAAGCAGATCCAGTACCAGCCCCAAAATCCAACACTCTAGTCGGTTCAAAATTGGGTAGCCTTCTTTTGACCTAGAATAAGATTCAGTAACATCCAGAGGAAAAAAAAAATCAGATTCTATAATGATTTAGTTATCAACATGAAGGAGGTAGGCGTGCTATATCACACACAATGGCAAGAGAAAACAAACTACAAGAAAATTAGAATTAGTTTCTTGCGTTCTATGTTTATGCTTACTGGGATCTTGAAAACAAGAAGTGCTAAGTCGAGACACGTAGATGACTAGATTCTACCTTAAAACAAGCTCCATGCAAATAAAAAATACCATGTTATCAGATGAAACAAAAAGAATCAACCAAGAGTATTCACTTTAAAGAAAAATACCAAAAAATAACAATAAAAGAACTAAAAATGATTAAGCAGAATGAATATAGATATACCTCAGTAAGGACTCTATGGCAAGCTGAGAAAACTGCAGGCATCCGCGAAGCAACATAAGCAATCGTCTGGTCATCTCTGTATTTAAGACCAATGTCACCATAATTGCTCTTAATTTTCCATCTTTGTGAGCATCCAACATACTTAAGAGGATCTTCAATTAGCTCCCTGGCTGTAGACGCAGTTAACTGCAAATTAGCGTCTTTAATAGCATTGAAAGATTCTGATAACCTCGACACATTCCTCTTCATGTGCTGATCTTCTTGATCTGCAATTCCCACTCAAAAATCAGATTTCTTTACTTCTTGCTATGATCTTCACAATACTTACAAATGCCTCTAGAAACCAAGTTGATGGGAATCACGAGACAAGGATCGTCAACGTTGTCACAACTATGGTAAGAACATACAAGACTATTCCTAGTGTACTCCACATTAGACTAAGAGTAGCAATAACCTTTTGAGAGCCTCATGTGACAATAACACCGAACTAAAGTCAAAATGTACGCCAGCAATGCCTACTATGATCCATGGTATAATGCCGAGAAGATAATGTACACAATACAAGCATAGTAACAGCAATTGCAACATTACATGAATAACATTAGATGTTCTTCCACCCTTCACTTTCCTTATTACAGTTCCACACTATTAGACAATATTTAGTATTAAATAATATTAGAGGGTTTAGAGTGTAATTGTAACTCTTATATATGCTCTTTTACAATATACAATTATCAATCAATACAATATACAACACCATTTTTCTGTTGTCTTATTGGAAAATCTTCCAAACTTCATTTGTTATCTTCTAATTATAAAAGTTCACATTTTTTGGATTTAGTGTTTTGTAATGTTTGGGGCCTCGCTCCCATTACATCTTTTGATGGTCATCGTTATTTTTTGTTATGTGTTGATCATTAATCTCGTCTCATGTGGTTTTTCCCATTAAAACAAAAATATGATGTGTATGATGTCTTTAAACAATTTGTGGTTATGGTTGAACAACAATTCAATACTAAACTTATATCTGTTCAAACGGATTGGGGAGGTGAATTTTGAAATCTATCTACCTTTTTCTCCTCAATCGGCATTATTCATCGTCTCTCGTGACCACACACGAGCGAACAAAACAGGTTTGTCGAACGTCGTCACCGCCATGTTGTCGAAACTGGTTTTACCTTGCTTGCTCAATCTCATGTTCCCCAAAGGTTTTGGCACTTCGCGTTCGACACCTTGGTTTATCTCATTAACCGGATGCCCTCACGAACAAATTCCACAATTTCACCTTTTGAACAAGTCTTTAATCGTCCACCTGACTTCTCTTTTCTTCGGGTTTTTGGTTGTCAATCCTATCCACATTTGCGTCCATACAACAAACATAAAATGGACTTCCGATCTATTTCGTGCGTCTTTCTTGGATATAGTACCTCCCACCATGGATATAGATGTCTTGACCCTCAAACCAATCGCATATATGTTGCCTGACACGTTAGATTCGCTGAAAATGTATTTCCTTTCCACAAACCTTCTCAAAGAGCTCCTCAAAAACCCCCTCCACCACCCTATGTTTCCTATTATCTATCTCATGTTTCTGCTCCGGAACCGCCTACCCCGCCCCCTACACCACCTTCCTCTACTCCACCAAACAATTAAGAGTCTACTTCACGTCTTCACCTACTTTCCTTACATCAAACAACACTTCCCCCACCCCTTCCACTGTCCCTACTCCCTCCACGGCCTCACATCAGGTCGTGCCATCTCCTGCCACACAACCCTCTACAGACCCCACTCCGCCCTTCGCACCGCCCTTTAATCAACCACCTCTTCTTTACACTTATAGTCGCCAACCTCACCTCATTACCACCGCTCCTGCTTCTACCACAACCACTTCTGCCAACAAGTCCACAACCTCATGTATTCGACTCTCTAACCTGTGCCAACAGCCCAACACCTAAAACAATCCAGACCATATAATGCCACCTCTTTTCACACTTTTGTCTCTAATCTTCCCACAAAACCTGCCACGTTTATTGTTGCTAACGTAAGTCCTCAGTGGCGTAGCGACATGGCCGATGAATATTCTGCACTTATGAGAAATGGCACGTGGTCATTAGTTCCTCATGTTTCGTGATCCAATGTGCTTGGTTGTAAGTGGGTCTACAAATTAAAGAGGGAATCAGGTGCTGTGAAACGTTACAAATCATGCATGGTTGCACAGGGTTACCGCCAACAAGAAGGGATCGATTACTATAAGACATTCAGTAGTCTGGTGGTCAAAGCAACCACCATTCGTGATTCGTGTTGTTCTATCCTTGGTTGTTGCACAAAAGTGGCCTTTGCGACAATTAGATGTACAAAATACCTTTTTACATGAGCATTTGGATGAGACAGTTTATCTACAGCAACCTATAGGTTTTGAGGACCCGACAAAACCTCATTATGTTTGTCTACTCCACAAATCCCTCTACAGCCTCAAACAGTTTCCTCGGGCCTGGTTCAATCGCCTGTCCACTTCTCTGCATGCTCTCGGTTTTAAGGGATATAAAACCGATCCCTCCCTATTCATTTATTCTTCACGAGGTGTTCTCCTATACATGCTTGTCTATGTTGACGATATTATTTTAACATGTAACAACTCTATGGCGATTAGTAGTAGCTCTCTTGCAGTTCAAGACATGGGTCCATTATCCTATTTTCTCGGTCTTGAGATTGTTCCATAGGGTACTGATTTGATCGTGTCTCAACAAAAGTATATTTTGGTTTTACTTGAGTGTGTTGGTCTCTCCAAGGGCAAACCTACTACATCTCCTATGACTACTACTGCCAATCTAGCCCTTGGAGATAGCCCATCCTTTGCGGACCCGGTCAAATACTGACAAACAGTCAGTGCACTTCAGTATGTTACACAAACACATCCGGATCTTACATTTGCAATTAACAAAGTATGTCAAATCATGCATTCTCCAAGAAAGAATCATTGGTCAGCAATCAAAAGGATACTTCGCTATTTGAAAGGCACGGTCACACATGGTCTATGCCTTCACCAACTCAGATTGGGTTGGTTGCCTAGATGACTGTTGATTCACGAGGGGATATGCCATCTATCTTGGATCTAATCTTGTCTCTTGGTCTGCCAAAAACAACGAACTGTCTCGAGGTCATCCACCGAATCCGAATACAAGGCTTTAGCAGATACAGACATACAGTTGCCGAACTCACCTGGCTTCAGTCTCTTTTGAGGGAACATCGTGTTCCTATACCTTCAGCCCCTACTTTATGGTGTGATAATCTAGGTGCTACATACTTGTCAGCGAATCCAGTTTTCATGCACGTACAAAACATGTAGAAGTGGATTTTCATTTTGTTAGAGAAAATGTTACTCAAGGTCAAACTCGGAGTTCAGTTCATTTCAACACATGATAAGCGCAGATGTTTTCACAAAGCCGTGACCTTCACAAAGATTTCTTCTTTTACGGTTTTAGGTCGCTTCCCGCCCTTAGCTTGCAGAGGACTATTAGACAATATTTAGTATTAAATAATATTAGAGGGTTTAGAGTATAACTGCAACTCTTATATATACTCTTGTACAATATACAATTATCGATCAATACGATATACAACACAATTTCTCAGTTTATTTCACATACACTGATAAACAACAGTAAAATGCAATTCACCAATTCCTACAAGCAATTGTTTTGCTCTAGCTAGGATTTGATTAAAGCTCATTCATATGCTAGGTAGAATGATTTGCATTTCTTGTGAGTTGTGAGATCATATCAAACAAACAACAAGCAGTTATAAATCATTCTAATCAAGGCATCCATTGGACTTCCTTTTTAGAGTCTAAACATGTTGGTATAATCTTCGGACTGGATCGCATACGTTCCTACAAACCTTCGATTAGCCCTAGATAAGCTCCTTTTTCAATCAAATTGTTTTTTTATTAACCGGTTTCGTAACGATTTCAGTTGAGTAGATAGAAGAGATTAGGGAAATGACCTCGAATATAGTTTTTGATGGCTCGCCGGAGACGGAGGGGGACGACGTAGCATCCTTTGGATTGCTTGCTTGCTGCTTTCAGCGTTTCGGCGGTGAATCTCTGAACCGTTTCCGATACGGCGGCCGCCATTTTGCAGGCGGTGGGTGGTTGCGGGAATCCAAATTTTGGAAGTCGAATTACCTCCACCCTCCAGCAGGACTCTGTGAATAGGGTTTATGGCTTTCACTTTACTGTGTTTTTACTAATTTTTTTTTTTTAATAAATTTAGAGGTATTTGGGATTGATTTAAACTAAGGTCATCGGGTATATCGGCGTGAACCATTTTCTCTCTTGCGTGATGGGGTGTGGTGTTTAAGGCGTGATGTTTTTCATGGCGTTTTTATTAAACTATGTGTAGTCATAATGTCTCATCATGAGGTATTATGTGACATGTGACGCTGATGTGGCAAAGAGGGGTTATGGGGCATGGGTGTATAATCATAAAGCCCCTACATCATTACTTCAATTATTAAAAAAAAAATTAGTAAACTGCAGAGAGAGAAACAACTCTTTTTTGAAAAGTGAACCACACAAGGGCGCCATGCCCCTCACGCCTCTCGGCCAAAAACCCTAACATGGCGCCCCGGGGGGTGCCAAGGGCGCTATAAGGGGCGTTATAGGCCTGATTTTTGCCCATAACGCCTGATTACACATAGCCTTAAGGGTGTTGTGAGTTTCCTCCAATCAAAACATTACATGTAACTTTTAAAAGCTTTTTTTTTTGTTTAAACTAACAAAAAACAACTTAACACCACACACCACATCAGAGCATGTATACCACACTTGGTGTTGAAAGATGATGTTATTCATTCATTGTCTACGTGACATGATAACACCAAGTTATCACACAAGTATACCACATGCCCTAAAAAGTGTGTATTGATTAATTAGCCAATGACTCAGATAAATATTCGGGTTGTAATATAAAAAATAAATAATAAAATATAGTATGGAATAAAAATATGGTAAAAAAATCATTAATAATTACAAATTAAAACCAAATTAGAGTCAAGTTACACATTTGAAAAAAAGATATAAACACAATGTTACATTACTTTGACGATCGTCTTCATCCAAAATCAAGATTTTTAGACCCTTCTTGCTTTTCACATTTGATAAAACAGCATGTAATTGTCCATGAAAAAATACCGGATCTTTTTAAAACAATCAAGCTCTTGAAAGCGATTGACAATGGCTTTTGTTTATGGTCATTGCAAAACAAACAAAAATTCGAAATTGAATTCTCTGGAACTTAAAAGCATCTCGTTTATCCGTTGGAATCAATGAAACTCTTGGAATAAAAGTTCTAAAACTAATATTGTTTCCCAAGATGATAACTGCTTCAATAACGTCTCCCAAGATGATAACTGCTTCATTTTAAAATAAACAAACGAAATTTTAAATCCAATATTTTGCTTATTATTATTTTTCAATGAAATGTTATAAATAAGTTATCTGTTAGTGAATACCTAATAAACAAAGAAAGCTCTTACCGTTTTAAACCATATTATTTTAAGAGTAAACTTCTATTATAGTCCTTGATGTTTGCTATTTTAATCGATTTTAGTTCAAACTTTCTAAAATTTTCAATTTGGTGCCTCACATTTCGTTTTATAATCAATTATGGTTCAAGTATTAGTTTCCTTTTAAATTAATCTCTTAGTTGACTTTACTTGACCCCACCTTAAGGGTATATTTGTCCATTTACATATCCGAAGACAAAAAAAGAACCTTTTAAAAAAATATCAACACAAAATAATCTTTTTTTAAAATAAAGAATAGAAACATCATACTTTATTGTGCGTTTATTTAAATAATATTTTTATTTTAAATATCAACACAAAATAATCTTTTTTTAAATAAAGAATAGAAACATCATACTTTATTATGCGTTTTTTGTTTCAATAATCTTTTTTTTTAAATCAACATAAAGTAATCTTTTTTTTTAAATATCAACACAAAATAATCTATTTTTTTAAAGAGTAAATTACGGATTTCGTCCCTGAGGTTTGCACAAATTTCGGATTTCGTCCCTAAGTTTCATTTATTACGGATTTCGTCCTCAAGTTTTGCAAAAACGTATCGGATTTCGTCCTTTTGACTAACTTCTGTTAAAATTTTCTGTTAAACGGATGTAAAAAGACCTTAATACCCTTATATGTAAAAACAAATAAAAAATTATAAGAAAAAACAAACTTAATTAAAAAAAGGAAAAAAAAAAGGTGATTTCAGTATCCACCGGGACCACCGCCGCAATTCCCTCGCCGCCCATTTCCTCCTCCAACCATCGCTCTCGCATGACGTCATTCTTCGGCAACCCCGCACCACCCGACGACCTCCCCGTCCACCTCCCTTCTGGAAACCTGGCAACCCAGCCTCTCTGTCGTCGTTCATCGGCAACCCCGCACCACCCGACGGCCTGCAACCCCTTCCAGCGAGGGTAAAACAGGAATCTAAGAGAAAAAAAACTTTGCTCAATGGTGGTGGTGATGTGCTGGCTGGAGGTATCGTTCGGTGGTGACTGGTGGCCGAGTGGTGGCGGCTTAGATTTGGCCGGAAATTGTGGGTTTGTGAACCTCGCCGCTACCGGTGGTCGAAGGGGGTGGCCGGTGGTTGAAGCAGTCGCCGACGAGTTCAATTGTTGTTGCCGGTGGTCGAATTGTCGCTGCCGGTGGTCGAAGGGGGTGCCGGATTTGCAGGGGAGATCCAAACGTTTGTGCGTCTGTGGGTGGGGAAGAGGGGGGGGTGATTAGGTTTATTATTTTATTTTTTGTTTAGATATTTATATATATTATTTAAAGACAAGGGTAATAAGGTCTTTTACATCCGTTTAACAGAAAAATTTAACGGAAGTTAGTCAAAAGGACGAAATCCGATACGTTTTTGCAAGACTTGAGGACGAAATCCGTAATAAATGAAAGTTAGGGACGAAATCCGAAATTTGTGCAAACCTCAGGGACGAAATCCGTAATTTACTCTTTTTTAAATAATGTCTTAATATTTTTTTTTTAAAGGTTTTTTTTTTGTCTTTAGATATGTAAATGGACAAATACACCCTTAAGGTGGGTTAAGCAAAGTCAACTAAGAGATTATTTTAAAAATAAACTAATACTTTGACCAAAATTGATTATAAAACGAAATGTGAGGCACAAAATTAGAAATTTTTAAAAGTTTGAATTAAAATCGATTAAAATAGCAAACGTAAAGGACTAAAATAGAAGTTTACATTTATTTTAAAGTTCAAATATTATTGCATTGTAAAAATTATTAAGCATAATACGATGGTAATTTTATTCAGAAAATTAGAATAAATTTTTGGTGATTGCTTTCATATACGAACATGTTAAAAGTAACTTAAATAATAAAACTTCAATTGATATTTATTATTCTCTCAAAAACAAACCAACATAATAATTCAACATGAAACCAAGATAAACCCAAACAAACTCTTCTTCATTTTTTCTTATTTTTTTAAGTAAATTACATATTTTGTCCTTTAACTTTACTAATTTTTCAACTTTTCGTCCTTTATCTTTTTTTGTTACACTCTCTGTCCTTTAACTTTTTTTTCCTTTCACCTTTTGTCCTTTTTAACGAATTCCGTTAAAATCCACCTTTAAGTCAAGGTTATTTTTGTCTTTTTACTTTTTAGGGTAGAAAATATTACATATTTTGTCCTTTAACTTTGCATGTTTTGCAATTTTTATCCTTTATCTTTTTTTGTTACATTTTTTATCCTTTAACTTTTTTACTCTTTCACCTTTTGTCCTTTTTAAAAGATTCTGTTAAAATTCACTGTTAAGTCAAGAGTATTTTTGTTTTTTTTTAACTTTTTATGGGTATTTATTGTACTTAAATAAAGAAGGAGGGTGTCTTATTTAAATCTGTATTTTTTCCCTCTCATCTCCGAGCCCTCTCTGCCCCGACAAAACCTCCGATGACCCTCCACCGTCTCCTCGCCAAACGTCGGCGGTCACCAGGCCACCTGCTTCACCGACGACCACCCCTGACAAACCCGATGTCAGGTCGATGGGAGGTCGCCGGAGGGTCGTCAACAGTGTTCGTTGGGATGTCGTCGGCCGACCGACAGTGGGGGTGAGGTTTTCACCGGTGATGGTTTAAGGTTAGGGTGGGGGTGGGGTGATAAAGAAAAAAAATACAGATTTACATAACACATCATTCCCCTTTATTTAAGTATAATAAATACCCCTAAAAAGTAAAATGATAAAAATACCCTTGACTTAACGGTGAATTTTAATATAATCTGTTAAAAAGGACAAAAGATGAAGGAATAAAAAAGTTAAAGGATAGAGAATGTAACAAAAAAAAAAGATAAAGGATAAGAATGGTAAAACAAGAAAAGTTAAAGGACAAAATATATAATTTTTTCTACTCTAAAAAGTAAAAAGTCAAAAATACCCTTGACTTAACGGTGAATTTTAACGGAATCCGTTAAAAAGGACAAAAGGTGAAAGAAAAAAAAAGTTAAAGGACAAAGAGTGTAGCAAAAAAAGATAAAGGATAAGAGTTGAAAAATTGGTAAAGTTAAAGGACAAAATATGTAATTTACTCTATTCTTTTTTTCTCACTGTCATTTTCCCTGCTCTTACAATGGGTATTTGGAAAATTTATAATGGGTCACCGAAAAAATTATAAGGATGCTATTCTTGTGGTTTCTTCTCTATCTCAAAATTTTATGGGAGTTGACAGGTAAAATTTCTTGGAGGTCAGTCAAGATCAGATCATATATTTAATAATAAGAAGAAAATATCCATGGGTGTCAGATGAACCCCATGGCTAAGCCATGTGTTCGCCCCTGCCGAGTATACCTCACCAATACACCTATTAGTTCATAACTGAAACAACTTGACAGAGAACAATTAGCAACAATAGCATCATCACCATATTAGTTCATAACTGAAACCAAATAGAACATACGACAATTTAACATGAGACCAATATTAACATTTTTTGGAGTAAAAACCTCAAACTAAATATATTTACAGGCAAAGTTACGAACAAATCCTAAGGAGGTGTAAAACTCTAAAAAGGATAATAATTAATCAGAAGGTGTAACATACAATTCAACCATAATCTATTAAAATTCAATGGTAACAAGAGCATACGATTTGTTACTCATATAAATCCTAGAAAGTAACACTAGAGCTCGATAAGCAAAGCTGCTTATCTTTTTTAACTCGACTCCATGTCTCCATTTAACCTTTCAACAAGCCGATTCCAGTAACTCGCAACATTAGAGAAACCTTAGGGTAGTATTGGCATCTAATTAACAGTTCAGGGTAAAACTGTCCATATTTTTCATTTGGTAGCCATTTGAAAATATAGCAAAATAACAGGGGATCTTTCTTCACCATAATAACTTTACCAAATACCAAATTTCCACATAATTCAACGCGCAACCGCAGGGAAGTGACGGCGAAAAAGGTCAATCGGTCGTCGTTTCCGGCAACATCTCCGGTAACATTTCCGGCATCTCTCTCTCTCTTGTTATGTTTTCCTCTATACTATATCTCTCTAGAAACAAAGGTTTGAATCACAAACAAGCAGATCGTATAAACCGTAGATTCGCACAAGTTTGAATTTCCAATTCCTTTATAGAATTTGATTTTTTTTTTTACAATTATCGGAGTATCCAGACTAGTTAGTTATCCTGTGTTTCTGATGTTGCTGATTTTAGTCGATTGATTATCGTTAACTCATTTTCAATTGTGTTATTTCATTGGTAATTGAAGATTTGAAGGTTCAATTTGGATCGAATACACAAAATCGGTTCAATGTTCGTTACGATAATATGTAGTTCATTTTTCGCGTGAAAATTGCGTTATGAAAACTTTGTACATTGGTTTTTGATAAGCAAGCATGACTTTGATGATGAAATTAGGTAGATCTGAAAGTTGAAATCATTTGAAATAACTAGACCAGAATAAAATTGAAGCCTCCTGCAAATTATAAGGAGCCTAATACTTGAATTATTAAATATGAATAAATCATTCGTGGATTAAAGGCTTCTAATCGCTTGTGTCTACTTTTTGGAGTGAATAATGGCTTGTGTGTCCCTTTTTGTAAGTATTGTTCCTAATCTGTAACTCTGAAGCATCAAAATGTTGGAGATAACCAAACATCTCAAACAGTTTATGTAATTATCTTAGCTTTTTTTTTTTTAACTGTTTTCTTCAAATGCTTATCGTGGCACTTAGCAACACAAACCGTAGAATTTACCATCTGGCTTTTGTGTGAGCGTTGATAATATGACCTCTATATACTGATTTGTAGCTGACATTTTTTATTTGTTGTAGCCTTGTTGCAATATGGAAAGCATCTGTCACATGTTTTTAAGTTTGTTAATATGGCATCGTTCATAACTTATAGATACATTCACATACATTGTAGCAAAGAGGATGAGTGCCATCAGATATTTAGATTAGTTTATGTGTTATCAATTCTGAAAAAATGGCAACTTGTTTCACATTCAAAATCCTAGTTTGAAATGTATTCAAGAACCAATGGAGCAAGAACCAGCTCATCAAAAGGGCTGTTTTTAGTATGTATCAAGCTTGATCAGATGGAGCTCACTCCGCTAAGTTTTTTGTCCCCTTTTTAAACAAATAATTAATGAACAATAATTCAAGCCTTGAATTATAACTATTTATGAGGTTGTATACATTAAAAATAAACTTTAGGACACTTTCAACATGTTTGATATGTTCGAACCATGCCCCTTGTAGCCAATACATCTCTTCTGACTCCTTTGACCCGTTTGAGATAAAAACATTGAAAGTGCCACATTTACTCCATACGCCAAAACAACATATTTGTTATTTTCCCTTTAAATTTTAATGTTCTCAAATACTATTTATGATTTGCAGGTTTTGAGTAAAAGGTATAATGGGTGGTGGTAGGGTTGCTCACCCGGTGTTGAAAGGCCCCAGTGTGGTCAAGGAACTGGTCATCGGGGCGGTGCTGGGGTTAGCCGCTGGTGGTTTATGGAAGATGCACCACTGGAATGAGCAGAGAAAAACAAGGGCTTTTTATGACCTGCTGGAGAAGGGGGAGATCAGTGTGGTTTTAGAAGAAGAACAATGACCATTGCCATGTAAGTTCCTTGCTCATATCTGATGTCAGACAGTATACATAAATCAGAGATGGTTAATTTCAAATTTTAAAAACATAAATTAGTTGGCTTTGAAATTGAGCTCAAATTGATCCTTTGTTAAAAAAATGTTGGATTGATGCTTGTTGGTTTATCATTGTTGTTATGCTTTGCTCTTCATGGAATCCAGTTTACTGTTTGAAACACTGAGTTGATTACTTGCTTGTGATGATTATTTGTTGCAGTTTTTCCTGTAGTCTATTTAGAATATAGTTCATAATTTTCTGACATCTTCTAGACCATCATAGTAAGGCACTTCCAAACTTGCACCAACCAATTAACTTAAGATTTGACATCTCATTCACCTTAATGAAAATACACACTTTTCTGACATCTTCTTGGATGTGTGAAGAAGGGTTCCCATTTTGCTAGCCGTTATGTTTTTTAGTTGGCTTTGGTGATGTTATTGTTGTTGTCGACTATGTTTATAAGTTCATCGCCACCTTAAATGAATAAAAATAGTTAAAATTTACTCATGGTTATTGATGAATCGATAGGATTATCATTAACAAAAGTTGTTATCATCACCACCTTTTACTATAAAACTAGAGATCAACCGCGCGTTGCTGCGGTTATCCGGGTCAATCAGGATACGAACTAATAATACATAAAATATGAAAATTCATAAGTAGATTAGGTTACACATATTTTACATTTACAAAACAAAGAAACTACGAACGGACGAATTTGATTGATACAGACTATTTTATCATAAAAATTTGATCAAGAAAGTACACGGGGTCTGAAAACATCATTCCAAACGTGTGGTCTTACCACATCTTTGGAAGTTGGACAATCACTAAAAAAAGGTCAAAGAATTTAATAATATAATAGCGAAATTTAAATATGAAATATAGAACAAAATGTACAAAATGCAATGAGAGAACTTAGATTTTATAATTTGAAAATTCGAAATGCAGGCAACGTAACCTTTTGGTTTCTTGCGACCTGCTAACCAGATTTAATAAAGAACATGGGGTACAGTAATTAGTAGAAGTGTGTATCGATAAATGTAAAAAAAAAATAGGTTCTTAATAGTACATAAGAGCGTTTAAAAGAAATCTATTGTAAAATAATAACCTATGCCTCAAATTTAATGTATTGTAAAATAATAACCCATGCCTCAAATTTGTATCAATAAGCAAAATCATATTCTATATTCGAAAAATAAATTGATTCTATTCAAAAGTTTTTTTTAACGGCTAAATTTCACATCATATACACCACTTCCAATTCATGAGTTTTATTTAATATCTTATTTTTTTTCTTTTATGTCTTCACTTGATATCACTGTTAGTTGTAAGCAACTGATGACCTGTCTATATAATATATAAAAATAAACAATTAGATTTACCATTTTCAATTCTAAACAATAGTAACTAAAATAAAAATAATATTATGATCACCGATTTTATTGGTTTCTTTTTTTTTTCCTTTTTTCCTCTTGTTAAACAAACACTTATGTGATATTATAGTTTCCAGTTGAAAAAAAAATGATAAAAATTCGTAAATTTAACAAAAAATAACGATCTTTCGAATCCCAAATCGGGTTGGGATAACATACCCATTTAGTAGAGCTCTGAATCTTCGGTGTCTTGATTAATGTAAACATACTCGGTAGCTGTTGAGCCTAATTGGAGGCAACCTAATATTTATTAGTGGTGGAAAACTAAAATATAAGTTGAGATAAATATTTCCTTCAACCTATCACAAATAAAATCTATGTTAAGCAAAACAGTGATTACAAAGCGGTCACATTCCATTAGAATTGCAATCCAACCTTCAGTTATGTTTAGATGACATGTTTAGTGTGTTTCAACCGAAAAGCACAAGGATTGAAATTTGTGTTTGCTTTAAAGTTAGACCGTTAGTGTCTATGGCTCGAACCGGCGTCACTGTGATGCTGCTGTAAACTGTTGAATCTGTGTTTCTTCGGCCATTTGTTTGCTGCACGATATATGTACAATTGAATTTAGTATAACATAAGCATTTGAGAAAATTTATATCTAAATAAAGTATAATAAATATGACAGAAATGTTAATTATATACATTAGGTGTTTGGTTATTTTGTGAAGTGATAACCTTATTTAACTCAATTTCTTGTAAAGAGTCTGTATAACCTAAGGTTTGTGGACGTAACTCTATTATCTTCTAGAAGATTTAATATAACCTAAGGTTTATAAACTTGGATTATTTGTTTTGGAAGATAGTTTTTTTTCTTTTTTGCTGTTGAAGTGTTTAAGTTATGGATTGATTAGGTTATAGTACATTTTTTTGCATTATATGAAGTTCTTGCTGTAGCTAGCTGCTGTTTTTTGTTTTTGTTAATTTTTAGTTATAATAATAGTTTTATATTTTGTTATTGTTGTTGTTTTGTATCATGTTTTTATTTCAATTTGTTGGTTGATGTAATGCTATATCAGTAAAATAAGTTGGTTTAAACTCAAGCACAGTTCATATACTACCATATGAGTACAATGGAACATTGACTTAACTAAGCCTACCTAACTCATTAAATACCAGAAAACATAACGAACATTATAAAACTTAATCTAACTATATAGAGCCAATAGCCTATGGAAAAATAATAAATGAAAGAGAGTAGATATACTTGCAACTAAGACAAATAGCATGACCACCTAATAACCATGCCACTGGATAGAATAATTGCATAGGTATATGCTATCTTTTCACACAAAGTAATCTCTATTGGCTTCTCACTGTCAAAAAATAAAGTAATGTTTACTGTACTTTTATAAGAAAAGCAACTATTGATTAAAAGCAGCTCTTTATTTGTTAGTTATTTTCTTAATGGAATATCTTTGTAATAGTCCTTACTAATTGCATTTCTAGGATGTATCCCTTAGAGTATATAAACGCTTAGTGTTTACCTTAAGTCGATGACCATCATTCTCAGAAGATTGTTGTCTTTTCGTTTTATGACGGTGCTATTGCTCTCTATATGGCAGAGGTAATCTGTATATGATTGGTCAGATAATGAATATAAGCATATAATTGTATAGTAGAAATAAGTCGGTGATTGTTACCTGAGAGCAAGGCATTTTTGTTGCATTTGAGGGATTTATGTGGTGCAAAGCTGAAGTATTGTTTGGGTATTGGTATGTCTGAGATACCCTCAAAAGTAGTCCCGTCACCAATGATGATAGTAGTGGCTTGATTTACAACCTTACCATAGGGCATTGGCGGGTCAACAACGTAGCCATCCATTTTGTAACATTTGTAAAGGAATACCTGTGAGTCAACCCTTTTCAGTCTTGTGTCCACCCTTGCTTCAACAACATTACCCTTCAAAAGTATAAAAGATATAAGTTAGGTTCTATAAGAAAGAAAGTCTCAGTGGTCAAATGAGGGATAACTTACATCTATATTGATGAGCAAATAGAATTGCATTTTGGCATCATTTGGATTCCACTGGATCACATACTTGCATATGACACGAACATTTATAGGGAGAGGACTTTTGTATGGCTTCAGGTCAGTAATGTTGTAATTAGGCTGCAATTTTGTTTCTGAAAGAGGATGTATATTTTCAAATGTAACATAATACAATTATTTACAATTATGTATGTAACAAACACATGGTAGAGAATATAAATACACAAATGACTAAACATGTTTTCCAGAATGAACATGAACGAACATCTACATTAATATAAACTTTAGATACGATAATCAGTTGCTGCAGAGAGTTGATGAAAGTTGTTGTGTTCATTGTCTAACAATGTATATCCAAAATACCTAAAAAGTAACAATATTAATCTAATAACAAAGTCTCTGACCACTAAACACCCAAAAAAATCAATTTCACAAATTTTAGTACCACCTTTTAGTACTTTGTGGCACTAAAATACAAAGTAAATAAGACATGAAATAGATACACATTTGACAGAGTAACTTGACTACACTAATAATATAAATAAGAATAAAGATGAGAATTCATACACAGTGATAGGTATAAGAAGCATGAAATGGATATGTACAGCAACTACTTTTTGCATTTTCAGTTAATAAAGTGACCACTAAATAGAAGAAAATGTGGCTTTACCAGAGATTTAGAAGACAGTTGCTCCAACCAATGCAGTTAAAACCTAAAGAGAGACATTACCGAATCAAAAGCTTGAAATTGGATACTTACTCTTAAGATTAGAGAACATATTTAGATTCACGAATCTTGACGTTGATGAATGTTCCTTATGATACTAAGTTGGAAGAACAATACATATGATATAAAAAGTCAGGATTCAATTTAAACATCCTCTCACCTGATTAAATTTACCAATCTCACCCCAAATCATCACGAACCCTAAAATTTTCATAACAAAGAATTGAATTTACATAACAAACAAAGTGTACAAATAAACCTATAACACCCACATAAAAACCAATAGATGAACATACCTTGAGATGGAGAAACACATGAGGTTTTTTATTTGTGTAAGCAAACGTGTTTTAGGTAGTCGCCATCATAGGCTCTTTGTCAAAACTTAAACAAATCTACACGGAGCAAAGATAATTTGGAACTTGTGAAGATAATACATAACATGACATTAGATAATATATACAATAAAAACACTACAAATTGATATGCATAAGTTCAAACGACACATAGATGATTAGCTACTATCAAACTGATTAAAGAACTTTTATAGGAAAAGAAAAAGAAATTCCCAAAAAACAATCAGAATCCATCAAATCTATATTCAGAGTAATTCAATAAAATCTATAGCACTTTTTAATATGAAGACAAAAAGTGCTGAAGCTAAAAAACAAACATTTAAAATATTAGATTGAGAAACGCATCCTTTCATATTAAAGTTGGTATATGTTAACACATGAAACATTCATAAATAGAACAATGAGTGTAGGTGACACATATGCTAACCTAATTACAATATGAGACCAGATGACACAATCAATAGTAATAAAGATATTATACGCATCCTTACGGAAGCAAAAGCAAATGTTTGGCATCCTGTGACACTTTAGGTAGTTAGGAAGAAATTTCCTAGAACTTATCAAGTATGTGTCATTCATACATTATAACTCAAATACAAAGCATTGTTAGAAGATCCAATATTCTTCGATTGCTCTATTTGTAGGGTTTTGTTTTGTATGTTCTGAACAAATTATAGAGGAAGTTTCTGATACATAAGAGAGATGGAATCAATGTAGAACATTATTAAATTTGATTTGGAGGATTCAATTGGGAAAGGCGGCAGAGCCATGGTGTTGAAGTACGTTGTGATTTTGCTATTTTGATGTCTAGTTACTTACAGGTACTGTGGGCTGGGAAGAGGATGTCCGTCTTCACAAATCAGATTTAATGACTCGTCAGTTTCATCTTGATCATTTAATTAATTCTTCCATGTAGTGGCCTGTTACAATTTGTGTGAGGGAACCTTGTGATGAACCTTCCACGGTAGCCTTCAAAGTCTTCTCTGATTGCTTCGCACATGTAGAACTTATTCTGTTAAGTTACAGATAGTGTGTGCTATTTTTTTATAGTTGTTTGTGATTTGTATTTGTTGGTATAAGTTTATGTACCTTGTATTCATTTGGTTGTTTGATCTTCAATTCAGCTAGTGTGAAACCAGTTTCAGCTCGAGCTTCTGTGAGTAGAAGTGAAGAATAAGGGCCTTGTGTTGCTTGTAGTGTTCTGTGATTGTAAGGGGAAACTATTGTCAGTGAGTGTTTAAAAGTTTGTGGTTTCAGAAAATGTGTACTTGTCGACAATCAGGGCGACTTCAGTTGGAGTCAACGGATGTGACAAAAGTTTCCCCTTACACATCCGTTGACTCCAACTGAAGTCGCACTGATTCGTTAACATTTAAACCTTTGTTTGGTTCTTTGATATAACTTGTGTGTGATAAAAAGACAATTCATATTGATCTCACTGATAAGTAAATGGGTCAAATGGCCCAATTTAAATTGATGTATCCTATATTTAGATGGTTTGTGTGATGCTTGTCTCTTTATCAAAAAGAGGTGGTGTGAGCAGATAAGTATTGCAGTAAAGGTAATAAGGATGCAAGATGAAGTCACCTAACATTAGAGGAAGATATGTAAGCGATATAGCAAGTTTTAGTAGGCTTTGTATAGTCAATGTAGATGACATTTGCTGTATAGATGTTTCAGAAACACAATTGTTACCCAAAATCTATATTCATGTAGTATTTGGGTTTGAGTTAATACAGTTTATAATAAGGAGCATACAAAACATATGACTGTTATACCTTTATTTATGTCAGAGTTTTACATGTCATATTTATTAAAAAAAAATCGTATTCACCTATGAGCAATATATTTGTGAAAATAGCATATAAATTTATTTTGGTCAGCTCTTGTAGAAAGGATTGATTGGGGTAATGGCATATAGCCTCTTCAATCGTGAAGAATAAAATATGGAAGTACAGTTTGGAATTTTTTTGCTAAATAAATAAGCTCAAATAAGCTTAATGTCTAAGTGAAAGTTTATATATATTCCCTTCCAAATAATTTCCTTCCTAAATCCATATGTCCTTGCCAACAGATCTACATTTTGACTTCCAAATCACATCTTTACTCTAATTTGGCCCGAAAGTTTTCATAAAGTTTGGTTGTTGGTAATCTTAAAGCATACCGGTTATAAAATAACATCTCATACTCTTCGTGTATGTGTTACTTAATACCAATTGGGTAAGGATATTTAATATTTACATGAGTGTGTATATGGCAACGTTAACAGTTTTGGATGTAAGGAATATAACTTTGTTTATCGTGTGGCTGTATCTCAATTTACTAATAAGAGTCACTTTTAGAAATAGATTATTGACCTGTGGTTTAGAACAGGGGCTGTAGGAAAAATAATTGACTAAAATACTGCAGTTTGTCTTAGGAATCAGCTTCAAACATTCAAAATTTAGGCTTATATGGTGAGGTTGCTAAGATGAAGCCAACATATAATAACAATATCAGTAGAAGTATAACAGACAGCAAAAAAATGCAATCCCATCAAGGAGATTAACGGCAACACATGTAATTATACAACTAAACCTAACCACAAAAATAGTTATGAACCAAACGCATTTTAAATCACAGCAGCAAGAAAAGTATAACAGAGAGCAGAAGAATAGAATACCATAAAGAAAATTAAGTTAGTAAAAATAACACATAAGAGATGTTGATTAACAAAATGCAAAAAACATAAGTTAAAGAAATTTAATAAAGATAAGTAAACTAACCTTCAGAAGCCCTTTGCACAGATGCACAAAATTTAGTGCATATTCCCTGAACAGCTGCATACATAATTGATGAAAAAAAAACGTATTAAAAACTGTTTAGGTACGAAGCTGAAGTTGATAACAACAGTTATTAGGTAGGCTTGTGCCAAAATAATCTATGAACACTCTTGTCCAAATGAAAGTCATGGACAGAAAATAAAGTACTCAATGAGGCTGGCTATAAGGTTGTTCCAAACTCATGCCATCTTGCATACAGTAAATCTAAGACTTTTGCATATGCTTACCTTTTGTAGTTTAATAACTTTATTCCAAGAACTTCTATATAAAAAAACAGATAACATAAGCCTTCTAAGTGTTAGTAAATGGGTCGGTTTTAAAACCATCAAGGCAGATGCGGGTGATGGAAGTGAGTCCACTCCTCTGCATATTGCCTTTTAACGTTAACATAAATTAGAAAATTTGATTAAACGTGTCACTTTAACCCCTCCAATAAATAGGTCGTTACAACCCATGCAATAGACATCTATCAAGAACCATGAAGAGACCACGACCTTGCAAAATCGCTTGGTAAAAAGGAGAAATGATCATATCATTGTAAGACCATAAAAAGCAGAACTTTACTAAGTACTTTGAAGCCACATGAGGAGGTTATATTCAATCAATGTCAAGAAGTTCATTGCAACTATAGATGAGGTAAATGATTTCTTATAAAATCATCAAATTCATGCATTGATCAGGTCTATATTACATCTCACAAATCAAGTTAAAGTGAAACTTAGAGATAAAGACCTGCATGTACTTTTGAATTAAGAATTGTTTATGTTTCTTAAACATAATTAACTTAATGGGTTCAAGAGAAACAAATAGATACACTCTCAATTCCTCAATTTTGAATAACTATTAATAATAAGCACATTTAATCATCAACAATATATACCAGTATGTTTTATGTGGATGTAAGGTAACACCAACATATGCTTAAGAATTACAAAATGAACTTGTAGTGAGGGAATTTTTACAGGAGGAGCAAGAGATATTATGAACTAACTATTTGCCAATGTAACTGCAGTTGGGACTTTTTATAGGAGCAGCAAGCAATATTAAATCTAAAGTAATCTTCATAAATCACTTTCTTCTTGTCTTTATTAGAGAACTAATCATTATTATACCTAGCTACCAAATGCACCATCAAGCATCATACCCACATAATGAAATCTGATGAAACTTAAAACTCTAAAACACAAACCATTAACAAATTAAATCAATTAAATTAGTCAAATCCACAGAGGCACAAAATTCATTAAAAACCGTAAATAATTAATTAAATGATTATATAAAAACTTACAATGAGTAGTTCTATGTCTTTGTGTCTTAGTACCCTCATTTGGAATTGGCCGACATATCTTTGTCAGTTAACCCTAATTTTTAACTCGCAGCGTATGAAGATTTATCTTATCATCTTCTTGGTCAGAAGAGAGGGCGGTTGAAGTAGGGCAAAAATTAGTCATAGCATTAGAAGATGATGAGGAGATAAGTATTCACAAAACCTAGTTTTACGGTTACCTTGGTACATGACGATGGACAAAACATTAGATGATGAGGAGGAGATTAGTATTTACAAACCCTAGCTTTTGGGTTACCTAGCAACAGGGCTACACCAAACCGATCCCCAAGCCACCGCCGCATCGTCATTCGCCACCCCCGGAGGGGCCCCCGTCGCTGATCAGGTTGGGTCGAACAGAGAGGGGTGTCGGATGGTTGGATTGAATCAGAGAGGGATGGATGGAGGACAGGTCGGTGGTTGACGGAGAAGGTCGCCGTGAATGACACTGCTGTAAATCGGGCGGAGGAGGAGTCAATCGCCGGAGCAGGGGTGGGGGAAAGAGAGTGCCGACTGTTGTTTCTTCTCTCCCTTTTTCTTCTTTTACGTAGTGACAAATGAGGGCACGGAACCATAGGTAAAGTTTGTCAATGTATATATACAATATGTACAAAAAAATTGTTTGTTTTTAATCATTTACCTAACACCTGTTGCCCCATCCCGTTGACCTCATTGTCTTAATTTGTTTCTCCTTAAAAATGGATTTTATACAATCTCGTTCCTATAATAGTCAAGAATGGAGGCAGTCGTTTTTAGCCCAAAAACAACTTATTGTTATTGCTACTTATTAGTGAGATTTTAATGAGCATATATGTTTAAGCCAAGGCTGGTATATTTAAGCCACGCAATTAAGCAATTTCGGCTCAAAACCCAACTCCAAATCGCGATCCCAAAAGTTTCAAAACTGAACAAAGATATAAACATTGGCTTGATATCATGCACAAGGAAATGGATGCTATTCGCCTTAATAATACTTGGACTCTTGTCCCTCGGCCACGTAATGGTAACATCGTTGGCTCAAAGTGGCTATATCGTACAAAATATCGTTCGGATGAGTCAGTTGATCGGTACAAAGCCTGTCTTGTTGCACAGGTTTAGCCAAGTTCCCATGTTAGATTATTTTGACACGTTTAGTTCGGTTATCAAAGCGTCAACCATACGTATTGTGTTATCCTTGGTTGTTATATAACGGTTGGCAACTCCACCAACTAGATGTAAATAATGCCCTTTTGCATGGGTCATTATCTGAGCAAGTTTATATGGAACAACCTATGGGTTTCGTTGATACAAAATTTCCTAATTATGCTTGTCGTCTCAACACAACAGTGTATGGATTAGAAACAAGCCACTCGGCCCTGGTTTCATCGGTTGAGCACCTTTTTACTTTAAAATGGCTTTATATGTAGCAGGACTGATCCATCACTGTTTGTCTTTTGGAGAGACTCATGTATTTTATACTTATTAGTTTATGTTGACGACTTGATTTTAACAAGTAATAAAGAAAACACGATATGTTCATTCATCAAATGGCTAAATTACGAGTTTGCTATCAAGGATCTTAGAAATATAAGTTACTTTTTGGGGCTTGAGGCGACGTATATTAATGACGGCTTGTTCTTAAGTCAATCTCGATCAATATGCTACACAGATTCATTCGGCTCAATTACTCGCCTCTAAGGTCGTAGCTACTCCTGTGGCTGCGAGTACAGTTTTAACATCTGATGGCGAACCATTTGAGGATCAAACACTTTATAGGTCCCTCGAAGGTGCTTTACAATGCTTAATAATAATTCGGCCCGATATTTCATACTTCGTTAACCAAGTGAGTCAGTTTCTTCATTCACCCACAACCACTCATTTTAAATCAGTAAAGAGGATCCTCATGAATGTTAAAGACACATTTGATTATGGCTTAACATTTAGAAAGCCAAAAGACCCGGTAATACATGGGTACACAGGCTCTAACTCGGCCCGCTGCATTGAAACAAGACGTTCCCCACACATGGTTACTCTATTTTTTAGGAGGAAATCTCGTATCCTGGAGTGCCAAAAAGTAACCAAATGTTTCTCGATCTAGTTACGAAGCTAAATATAGAGCAATGGCCACTGTTGCTGAAATTATGTTGTCTACTCATGTTTTACGCGAGCTCCATGCATTGCCTCCTAACCGACCCACGTTATTGTGTGACAATCAAAGTGCCTTGTTTCTCACCCAAAACTCGTTCTGACATAAGCGTGCCAAACATATTGACTTGAATTATCATTTTATACGTGAACTTGTGACTTCTAGCAAATTTCACACCAAGTTCATTCCTACAAAGCTTCAAGTGGCGAATATTTTCACTAAAAGTCTTCCTTGGCCTCAGTTTGAGTTTTTCCGTGACAAGCTCTGCATTAGACCTCCACCGGCATGCTTGAGAGGGGATATTCACCTTAAACACCATTAGTGTTTTGTATAGGGCCATTATTGTGATCACATGATTCTTGTATTCCTTTACTGTAATTACCTTTACTATTTAATAGATGGCTCTATCCTTAATTGGTTGGGTGATTTGCCTTCTCAACCATCATCCCTATGCTAGCTCCTCTAGAAGGAACTTGTAAAGATTTGCAACAAGGGAACTTCCCAGCGGGTCACCCATCCTAGTAATACTCTTGCCCAAACACATGTTTGTTTGTTAATAATATGTAAGTTCTATATGTTTTTTAACCACAACTTACACACTTATCTAATCTACTTCTAATATTATTTTCACAATCTATTGGAGGACTCAAACCCCTAACCAAGCGACCAGTTAACATTGTTACTTAAAAAAACTACATCTAGCTTAAGCTATCGTTAGCCAATAGTAGTTAAACCTAACAGTACACAAATGCCAATATTTTTATTAAAACCTTAAAAAAGTAACATCATTTTTTATATCATTTACAAAGTTTTGATGTGTCACTTGCTTTTAGTTATCTTACATTACATATTTCATACGATTTACTAATAATTATATAACGTATACGATGAAAGAAGCTCCACCACATAATGCGCACGCGAGACATATTGATATAATGATGGTCTTGACCGACATCCTTCCTTTATCACTCCTTAGCATCATAGCTTCGTAAACTGGCCAACTATTCAACACACCGAAACCAGCAATAAACAATTGCACAAATGACTTTTCCAAACGCCATTCATTTAAGAGACGCGTCATCCCAATAATTAACGTGATTACGTTCACAATTGAGGCAGTTGTAAAAGGTACGAACATTGGGGAGTGAACTCCAAACTCCATAAGGCCATGATCATATCTCTTGCTTTGTTCATCATCTTGCACTTTGCTTGTCACATTGAATCCTTGAGTAGGTATCCCTAAATGTTCGATTATGTATTCAACAACTCCAAACAAGTAGGGTGAGAGTCCTCTTATTAACCATATCCTTTGATCATTCCACCATCTTCTATATGTGCTACCGAATAAGATGAAATCGTAACAATCTTGACCATAGGCTCCAATAAATAGGAAAACATACAACAAGAACCATGGATCTGACGCCTACAACCAACAAAAGATAACAAACTCGACTATGTACAAAAATCTGATATCGTATCTATTAAGTTCATACATTATGGTCAAGCCCTTAAAAACGCTAAGGTTTAACTTATTGAGGTTAAGCCATTAAGGTTAGGATCCGACTTAGGCTATCTCATAAGTTATAATAATCTTAATCTTAATTATCAAAATTAAATTACGAGACTATGTATAAAAACATAGCCTAAGCTGTCATACACTGATAGGCTTGATCCTAATGTATGATATTAATAATATTAAGAAGCAATAAAAGAATAATACCTTTGGAAAGATGTAAAATCCATGTAAAAGGGCAATTTGAGGGAGAAAAGAGTATATTATGATGGGAATTGACAAAATGAACCAAAAAGCAGAGTGTGCATAACATAAGCCCATAATAAAGCCCATGTATTGAGTTCCAAAACCCATCGGATTGTATTTTGAGAAGGAAACCTCAAGAAGCCCAATAGTCCATCTCTTTGTTTGGCTGATCGCGTCAATGAGAGAGATTGGAACATCGCCCAAAAAGGCTGGTCTACTCGGGTGGCAAAAGATCGACTCCCATCCTTCACATTGCAATCGATATCCTGTGTAATAGTCCTCCACAAGAGACCCATACCGAAAACCCAACTACATGTAACAAACACCATTTCATGTTATGTGACTAGTGATACTACCATAAATAATAACAAAATCACTTTTGGTTTAGGTTGGGCCTCACTTGAAAACCCCACACAGTGTCGTTTTCATAATTGCAACCGGCTACATGGTGTGCCAGTTCTAGAATTGGTTTTGTGGTAATGGGCTTCTCCACCACATAATTCGGCCTCAATTCTTCTATTTCTAGATGCACCATTGATGTTGACCCTCCAAAGAAAACTCGACGAAGGAAGAAGCATCCACTTCCACTATAAGAGGGACCTTGTAAACCGTCCATCCCAACAGGGTTTGCAACAAATAAGCGCAAGAACTCACCGCCATAAATGTCATCTTTGTTGAGCCCATGATAACGCTGGGGGAAGTGCACATATCCTATTCTGGGTCGAGCTAACGGGTCAGAAATGTAACACATTGCCCTCTTAAGTGTCTTAGGATCATTAGAGTACATGTCGCAATCTTGAGTAAGAACTATAGGGGCATTGGTCATAACACCCGATACTCGATGCTTCAAAAGAAACAAATATAACTCATTCAGTTTAAACAATCAAATTTAATTAAATAGCAAACTATATATAGATTTAAATCATAAATATTTTATTAATACTTAACGTCATCTTTACAGAAGGACCTGGCTTCCTTTGAACCTCGTGATTTCATATTGCATATTAAATTAACAAGAAAATAGTCATATGTGGGTTCTACCCATATAGTCATGATAGAAACATACCACACATGGTAGACCTAGCATAGGAGCAGGGGTAGGGGTAGCGCTTGCTACCCCTGAACTTTAATTGCGTAGTGGAAAACTTGATACCGTCTAGTGAGAAAAAAATAATGTATTTCGTTACCCATGAAACAATTATTCCGCTAAACGTTACCCCTGAAATAAAATCCTGGGTCCGCCACTCATATTCATTTTTTAGATATTTTCATTTATGTATCCTTAATAGAATGAAAATATTTAGATTTAGAGTCTTACCAATGAATTGAGAGCACCAGCCTTGAAATGGTGTTGAGAGTGTTTGTTTTTCTCTCTCGATATATATACAAGATTTGGCATCGGTTGCCCCTTGTTGTCTCTATAATGAATTGAGAGCACCAGCCTTGAAATGGTGTTGAGAGTGTTTGTTTTTCTCTCTCGATATATATACAAGATTTGGCATCGGTTGCCCCTTGTTGTCTCTATGTTTGTCACTATCTTTCAACACCTTATCTCAAAATATTTAATTCAAATTATTAAAAATTATGAACAAGTGTTTGAGTCCTGCTGTAAACTTAAAGTAGAATTACCATAAAATTAGATAAAGCGCATAAATTATCAGGGTTGGGTTTTATAGAAAACCAATATTTTATAAAAAACCAAAAAAACCAAGAAAAAATTTATTTTTTTAAAAACTTTTTTATATGTTTCTTTCATGATTTTAAGAATACTGGAAAAAGAAAAAACTTTAAAAACATTTTCGAGTTTTTTTAAAAAATAAAATAAATTCGGATTTTAGCTTGAAATTAATAATGCATTATGCAGCAATAATATAAAATCGGTTTATGAATGTCAATTCTTTGTTTTTTACATTATTCATATAAACCACGTCCATATTTAAGTTAAGTTTCTTCTTTTTAAGTAGTTTTAATTATAATGCATCATGCAATACTATTAGTACTATTGCATGATGCACCAATAAAAAAATCACTAAACTTTTTATTTTTTAAATTTTTTTTCCCATAAATAAAGCTAATAAAATTATAGACTTTTTGGTGAAATTCTTTTTAAAAATTATTAATATATGAAGAAGTTATAGAGAAAAAAAAGTTGGTTTTTTGGTTTTCTGGATAATTATTGGTTTTCTGTAGATCTTTTCCCTAAATTATCATACAAAAAGAGTCAGCTAAATTTTATAGTGGTGGTCATTGTCAATTATTGATATTTGTAAAAAATAACATACGGTTATGATAAAATGTGTATTTATTTATATGCATAACTTTACGTTTACGTTTGTAACTAAATGAATTTAATCGGTTTATACTTGTAAAATCTATTTTGACATGCACACACTATATTTTACCATTCAAGTTTTTTGTTACATGCCTTACTTTTTTATAACTTGATATGAAAACCATTATGATGCACTTTTTATTTACGTTTTGATATTATTTTTATTTCAAGCCGACAATAGTTAAATAGAATACTTTTTTCAGAATGCTTATTTTTTTTAATTCCAAACATACTATTGCGATGTATTTATTTATATTTACGCTTCGATATAAATTTTATTCAAAACTGAATTGCTGCAACGCGCATCCAAACTTTATCTGTGAAATATAACATAGCTTTAATTTTTTTTTCACAAAGCCGTGTTTTTTTTTCTTTCTAATTTTGAATATAATGTAAGGGCGTGGTTATTTACACTTTATTTCGACAAAAATTTTATTTAAAAATGAACGCTACAATATTGTGTGGACAAAACTCACGTGTTAGAATAACTTTTTTACATGACATGTTATTTCATAAGTATTTTTCTCGTCAAAAGTCTAGCAAAATATAACCCTTTGTAATAAGTTTTTGTTAGTAACAAGTGTTTTTGTGCGTCTACTTAATTAAATCGACGACTTAAGTCGTCCTATTGTAACATTTTATGTATGTGAATCGAAAAAACAAAATACCTGGATAATGGCGGGATGGTTTACACGACTAAACCCCGAAGTTCGATACTTGTTGAAAATTTGACGTTGTAGTTCGTCGGTAATGTTGTCGAGGCATATTTCACTTCTCTCCATGACATTCTCGACCCTTATCTTCATACTCTCATACATAGCCTATGATAACAACAAATATATCTTATCATATTACCAATGTTTTAAAACCGAATTTTTAAAACCAGACAAAACTGGTGTATAAAAAGGTTCAACCATTTGACCCGTAAGTTTGAACCAGATTTAGTATTCAAACCTGTAAATATATACACTATAAAATAAGCAAAAATCCTCAATGTCACGTGTTAGTCCCATATTCACTTTCTTCAAAAATTGTACGCATCACTCTCTTATTAAATATGAACCATCTCTCCTATTAAATACCAATAACTCTAAATAATTAATTATCAACAATATAAATCTTTTTCTTGTTGATACATGGTTCCTGATCGTCATGTGAAGTATCGAATACAAGACGAAGACTCACAAGATTGCTGAGGTCCGAACTCCCAGCGAACCTGGAGTTCGGACGGCTCCGAGCATGTGGCGAACCTGAGGTTCGGCCAGTCGTGGTTTCAGCCTATAAATATGTACGTCTTGTATAGAATTAGAGAGCTTCCGTGTCATATACTTTCTAAGTGTACTTTGTGGTCTCTGTGGTTAATACAAGTCTCAGTTGTATTTACTCTCTGTGTTTTACTCGTTTACATTGATTTCTATACGACTAAGTAGAAGATCCTCACGCTCACGAACTTTCAAGTGGTATCAGAGCTTTTGGTTTATTCTACTAGTCGGAGATCAGTGTTTTTCGAGTTATCGAGTTCAAATTCACGTTTTTGACTTTCAAAACTCGTTTTTCATCTTCATTTCTCGAAATTCTCGTTCAGAGCATCATGATTCACGTCCAAAATGTTTGTGTTTGTTCGTGTTCAGTTGATTGAGTGTTTACAGCTCGAGAGGTGTCGAATTCAGTGAGTTTTTCCGAAATTTTTTGGTTTTTCGCGTTCGGCCGAACTCCTCGTTCGGCATAACTGCTCCGCACTTCAAGTTCGGAGTAAGCTCGGTCTAACTGCTCCGAACGCCAGGTTCGGAGTTCGTTCGGAGATTGTTCGGTGAGTGTTCGGACCATTTTGTTCGTTCGGTGAGAGTTCGGACTAGGATCGGAGGGTTTCGGAGTCTACGGGTTTCGGTGAGAGATCGGAGAGAGTTCAGACTGTGTTTCTGAGTTCGGACCACGTTCGGAGGAAGTTCGGAGGGTATATTAGTTTCGGAGGAGGTTCGGAGTGAACAGTAATCTGGTTTTCGAAAATGTCAGATTTTCAAGCGTTTGCGGCTATTCAAAACTCAGTTCAAGCAACTATGCAAACGATGATGAACTATGATAATGAAATTGGAACAAGTCAGAAAGTTCCCAAATTGCTAAAATTGGAAGATTATCATAGTTGGGTTAAACGGTTTGAAGCATATGTCGATACAAATGATATTGATATGTGGTTATCATTCACTGAGCAATATGTTTACCCTAAAGATGAAACTGGTGAACCTATACTTCAAAGAAAAATGTCTTCTGAACAAAAGAAAGCTTATCAAGCTGAGAAAAAGGCTTATGGTACTTTAACGATGGCTTTGCCTAAAGAGTTACTTCATCAATTTGCTGGTAACTACACATCAAAAAGTCTATGGGATGCTTTGGAGAAAAGATGTGAAGGCAATGACCAGTACAAGAAAAGTCGACAAAAGGTTTTGAAGAAAGAGTTTGACAGCTTTAAGCATTATCAGAATGAAACGATTCCCAATCTGATTGCAAGATTTGCTCATCTAATGAGTGAAATGCGTTTGGTGAATCTTACTAAAGACGAAGCTGATATGAAAGAGAAAATTTTAGAAGCTCTACCTGAGAAATGAGAGAATTATGTTATGATGATTACTCATGACAAGGATTTTCAAGGATTGTCGTTCAATGATTTAGTTCAAAGAATTCAGGCTAGGGATATGGAATTGATGGTGAACAAGTCTCTTCCTACACAAATTCAGAATCCTGCAGTGTATCATGGTGAAAATGATTCTACAATGAATGCTGGGAAATCGAATATTCTTAATTCTGCACCCCCGACAGCATTTCTGGCAGGTAAATCTGAATCTTCAAGTTATTCTTCTGCTGGTTGTACTGTTTCTGTTCCGAGTTCTTCAAATCAAACTGCATTATCTGCTCAAACTGTTGATGATTATAATGTATTAATGTCTGCTTTGGTATCTTCGTATTTTGGTGTTATCACGGGTGCTGTGAGTAATGCTGAGTTAGCTAACGAAGATTATGATCAGATTGATTATGATCATTTAGAAGAAATGGATCTCAATTGGCAGTATGCTATGTTGGTTCGAAGAACAAAGAAGTTTTTCAATAGGACTGGGAAGAAGAGATTGAATCAGGAAGGAAAGATTGGTTTGGACAAGTCTAAAGTTAAATGCTATAAGTGTTCAAATTATGGTCACTTTGCTCGAGAATGTCCAAGTTCTGCAGATCATAAATTCAAAACTGGTCAACATGCACATTTAGTTTATCATTCACCAAATAAAGTTGAGAAGGTTGAGATGAAATCTGCTAATCTTGTTCATGATTGGACCAATACGTTTCCACATTCAAGTGAGTTTGCATGGAATGCAGATACTGAAGCTAAAAGGAATAATTCTAAACCTGCAATTGCTTTAACTGTTCGTCATATTGATGATGATAGCATCTTAACTGATTCCGATTCTTATTCAAGTGTATCTCTGGTTCAAGAAGAATTACCTAGAGTCTCTGAGAGTTCAAATGTTGAAGAGGCTGAATGTCTTAAATGTAAGAAATTTCTTCAGGAGATTGCAAGTTTTGAACAAAGTCATCAAATTTCGACTGAAGAGATAGTGGTGTTAAAGCAAGAATTGGAAGATTTTCAAAAGAAGTATTATGCGTTGGTTCATGTTCATGAAGATGTTTTAAAAGAGAAAACAGTATTGGCTGAAGAATGTGAGAAAGCAAAGGCTGAAGCTTTAGATGCAGCTCAAGATTTTGAGAATCTGTTTGAGAAAAGTTATCCGGTTCAGAAAAAGTATGAAGAAGCAACTGCTCTTATTGCTACAACTGCTGTTACTGTTGAAAAGCTTCAGAACAAAATTTCTATGCTTCAAGATGAGAATACTCTCTATCGTGATAAAAATGAAGTCTTGACAAAGGATGTTGAGATTTACAAGAAAAAGAGAGAAAGTGTTCTTGAAGAGTTATTTGCTGAATGTGAGATCCGAAAGTTACAAACTTATGAATATGATGATCTCAATGCAAAGTTCATCAAGTCACAGAAAGAAGTGTTTGACGCTCAACAACAGATCAATGATTTAAAATTGGAGATTTTGGAGTTAAAGCGGCAAGTGAAGAATTGCAATTTATCACCCACAATGCTAAATTTCCTATACAAGCAGGATCAGAGTTCAGATAGTTCTCAGAAGGCTGATGTTCACTTGGTTCCTCAACCAGTGGATTTAACTGAAGTTACTGCTGCTCAGATTGATCCAAAAGATGAATTGCATGATTATTCCAAGTTTGCTATTCCACCCAAGAAGAATAACTCTAAGTCCAAAAAGAAGGAGAAGCCTTTGGGTGAAGCTCCAAAATTTGTGTCAAAGTCTGTTTTGTTGGAGAATGAGAAGATTTTTGATAAGGTTGTGTCAAGTTCTTCATCTGCAACTGAAGAAGACAAAGTTTTGGTTGAAAAGAACAAGTTAAAGGACATTAAAGCCAAATTCACAAGTGAAGCTAAGGCGAGAGAAGTTTCGGGTTCTTCCTCAAGTACTTCAAAGGTTTCAGGCTCCAAACACAAAGGTGTGGGGTTTGTTGTGAAGGAAGAATTGATTCAAACAAAGAAACCGGTGAAAGTTGCCAAGGCTCCTAAAGCAAAGAATGCAAAGAACTCACCATCTCAGAAGAAATTCACTTACTATTCTGGAAGATCGTCATCTTCAAGGAGTCCATCTCCTAGGTATGATTCCTCTGATGATTTCGTTGACAATTTTGATTCTGAGCATTCATCTGGTTTTTCAAAATCAAATTCATTTTCAAACAATTTTCGAGCAAGACTTTGTTATGTATGTCGTCAACCAGGACATCTAGCTGCTGATTGTCCGACGACTGCATATATCCACAACACTGCCAAATATGTGGATAACAAAGGTCAAATTTTTGATGAACCATGGTCCTCAAAGATAAAATCTAATCGTAAATCGTCTTGGTCTAAACCAAGTACGTCGGTAGAATCTGATTCGGGTTCTGATCAAAAATTTAAACTTTTACAAATTTGGAAACCAAAAGTTGTTTCCAAGGCCAACAATGACTTTGTGGAAGACACCGGGCGACCCGACGATGTTACATCGGGTCGATCCCAGAGCGACTAATGATTTATTTGGTGTCAACAGGTGTTTCAAGAAGACCTTTCAGTGATTGGATAATTGCTGATTGTGAAATATCTGTTCTAATTAAATCTGACTTTCAAACTTAATTGTGTTTTCAAAAAGACTTAATCTGCAAGTATTCGTGTTGGTTGATCATTTTTTTTTTCGTTTGTTTTTTCACTCCATCTCATTCTGAGGGGGAGTTTGTTTTTGCAAAAATACAAAAATAGTGTGTTGTTTTTCAAATTGTAAAAATGAAAATCTATACATAGAGTTGTCATTTTTAGGGGGAGAAATTTGAAAAAAGACAAAAACATTAAAAAATGCAAAAAGCCAAAAACATTGAAAAATGAGAAATTGTATCCGACATGATTGGGAAATGATGGTACATTGGCTGACATCGTCTGACTCATGGATAAAGTAAGTGAAAAAGCCATAAGATCATTTGATCGATGTGCAAGGTAGGCTCGGCAAATCAGAAAGTATACAAATGTGATATACACTAAATCTGATGCTTGACCTAGTGGACAACATCTTGATGCATATCTCATGATATATCAAGAAAAAGATATGTGAAAATAAAATGAGAAGTCACTGTGTATACATGTGTTCATTTTGCAAAGATTTAAACTTGTTTGATTTTCTTTATTTTGTCAAACGATCGGACTTTCTCTGCGTGTCGAAAGACCGACCTGATCGTTGTTCGTTTGACGTTCTGCTTTATTTTCTTTGGTGTTTCGTATAACTCATCGGACTTTCTCTGCGTGTACGGGAGTACCGACCTGATTGTTGTTGAGGTATACAATTTCAACTTGTTTTATTTTCTTATTTTGTTAAATCCGAGACCTTATCTGCATATCGAAAGATCGACCTTAAGGTAGACGATTTAACGTTCTTATTTCTTTTTGCATGGAACACAGTTGACTATATCATGGTTACAATCATTATGTGATTAAAATCACAAATGAAATCACAAAAATGTGATAAGCAAAGCATATCTGAGTATGTCTGATAGTGTGGGGTACACTGGTCAATGCAAATCTAATAACTACCTTAACATATCCAGATGTTGTGAGTATGATTGTGCCAGAGTTTAAATTTGGACAAATTATATCTGCAATCGACATGGCTTATGTACTACAATAATTGAAATTGAAGTGTAGTTCAGCATGTTATGACCAATATGATCCCAAGTTGTGATCTTTCTCACAAAAGATAAAAAAAAGTGTCTGATTCTGTATGGCATTTACTTTCTTATCAGAAAATACCAAAAAGATTTTAGGTGTGTTTTGATATAAAGTTTCTAAAAGCCAAAAAGATTTTGTTTCTGATTTGTTTTCGATTGATCAACACGGAATACAACATCAATTTCAAAATCATGATATCTTGGAGTCTCGAAGAGACGTTTTGCACCAAGATTATTTATGTTGGCAGGTTTCTAAGTGGAAAGAGAACATCACAACTTCAAGTCTTCTGAAGATTGTTGATAAAGAGACTACACACGTTGCAATATCAAGTATTCAAGATTGAATTCTTCATCTAGATCGAGGAAGAGTTTGATTGAAGATACAAGATACAAGTTTTATTAAGAGGAGATGATACTGCACATGTCGAGGGGGAGTTTGTTGATACATGGTTCCTGATCGTCATGTGAAGTATCGAATACAAGACGAAGACTCACAAGATTGCTGAGGTCCGAACTCCCAGCGAACCTGGAGTTCGGACGGCTCCGAGCATGTGGCGAACCTGAGGTTCGGCCAGTCGTGGTTTCAGCCTATAAATATGTACGTCTTGTATAGAATTAGAGAGCTTCCGTGTCATATACTTTCTAAGTGTACTTTGTGGTCTCTGTGGTTAATACAAGTCTCAGTTGTATTTACTCTCTGTGTTTTACTCGTTTACATTGATTTCTATACGACTAAGTAGAAGATCCTCACGCTCACGAACTTTCATTTCTTTTACTATTTTTTTTAATTAAAAGCTTCTTCTTCTAATAATTTTTTAAAAGCAAATGATCCTTAGCCAAAGTGGTTGAAGTGAGATGCCTAAACACACTAAAAATGTAAGGTCTCAGGTTCAAGTCTCATATGTGACAAAAAGATAGAGGTTCCAGGTTGGGCAATGAGATTTTCTCACATATGGTGCGTTTCCTCCTGATAGTGGTCTTCGGGACCTGTACTCGGGAAATGCAGATGATCGATCAAGTGATGCCAATGCTACTATGCTAGTCTGTGATCTAAATTTGCCGTTTAAAAATATCTATACCTTAATAAATTATAATAATATTTCAATTATATCTTATTTTATAATATAATTTTATAATTCTTAAATCTTCATTGTTTTTTATTTATAACTTTGAATATTCATTATGTATTTTCTTATTTCATATGTGTATATTTTAAAAGTTATATTATTTTTATTGGTTTACATTTAAACTTATGTTTATAAATATAATAATAATAATTATATACGAAGTTATTAATTATATTATTTTTTTAATACACGGCCTTGTATCACTAGTTAAACTTTCAAACATCTACTCTTTAATAAAGGAAGTGCTAAAATCCTATGTGGCATTAATCTAGCCCACCACCCTTAATATAATGACAAGTGTAATTTTCTCATAATACCTTTTTTTTAAAATTAAGATACAACACTTGAATGCATAAACTAAATTTGGCGGTGAAAGGAGAAATTTGAAATTTGAATCAGCTGAAAAAACAAAACAAAAGGCTGCAAACCAGTTGTAACCTAAGTCTTTCCATACTTCCCATCACCCATCGATTCAACTGGCGCTCATTCATCTTCTTAGTTGTCTCTCTCGATTCTCCATCCACCGCATTCGCATTCTTCTCCAGTTCCTTTCCTCGGTCTTTCTCAGGTTAGTTGGTATGTTTTCAGCTTTTATGGTTCCTTTACTCAGTTATTTTGAGTTGTTATGTAGGAGTCGCAGTTGATTTTTCCCTCTATTGCTTCGGTTTCGGGTCTGGGGTTGCTGCGACTCTAGAATTTGGGTCAGAAGGTAATCTACTTATCTACTTCAATTTTAGAGTTCTTCAATTGTGGAGTCAGGAAATCCTTGGGTTAAAGTTATGTTTCCTCTGCTCAAATTGGACACTATAACTACCACTCTCTTTTCTAGGGTTTCTTACCTCTAAAATCCCATCTGTGATTTTAGGTTGTATACTTCACTCGAGCAATTGTTTCAATTTTAGGGTTTTTTAAAGGTAACTTTATTCTCTTAAATTGTAAATTTATGTTGAGTTTATTAGGTAAGGTGGGGTTTGAGTATTGTGGTCGGATTTGGGTTTTGATGTTTTTCTTTAAGATGATTTTACATTGTTGATGAATTTGTATTTTCTTGGGTATTTTAGTTTGTGTACTAAAAAGTTACATTAGGAATTGTGACAGGCAATTACAACCAAAGTTAGTATAAAACGTTGAGTCTTCTGTTTTATTCATTAATCATACTCACTTTTTTTTGAGAAATGAGATCAAATGTTGAGGTTATTAATTGATCATGGTTAATTTATTTTTGGAAATGACAGTTCTTTACAAGGAAATGGCATATTAGAGTCACCTTATTTTCTTAATTTCTTTTTAGTACTGTCTTTTAGTGTCGTTTTTTTTCTGCTCCAAATGTGATATAAAACTGTTAAATTTTGTCTATTGTACCATTGTTTTATTGATCATGGTTAATTTGTTCATGAGCATTAAATGTGATATAAAACTGTTAAATTTTATCTATTGTACCATTGTTTTATTGATCATGGTTAATTTGTTCATGAGCATTTATAAAACAGGTTGATGCCTTTTTTTTAATGGGACACAATATGTATTAATTTTCTTTTTAACAACCATTTTGCATCACTTTTCAGCGAAATAAATGAGTGATGCCGTCACATTCCCAAACGTCTCCACTTTTGCAAGAAAAACTGATGGAATGAATGCGAATGAGCCATCTACTGCAATATTAGGGCCTCCTCTGCTCTCTAATGTTGTTTTCAAGGCTTTTATAGCAAATGAGAAGGGGTCTAATGAAGGTATGACTAAAGTTTTTTTTTTATTATTATTATTTTTTAATATGAATGCTGTTAGATATAAAGTTGACAGGGCTGTAAACTTGAAGTTTATCCCTTTTTTTCTCAATTCAAAGGGTGAGAAAATAATTATGTTACACAAAAGTATAATTGTTGAATCAAGTAAAGTATTTGAGTTTTCTTTTGTGTGGCTATTTGATTGAACTGCATTGAGTTTTAATAAAGTTATGTACACCTTATGGAGAATGTGGAGATCATTATGAGGCTATACGGCTTAAAAATCAGCAAAGAAACTTATGTTTTAGCTTCTTTTTACCTTTTTAAAGCTTAGATGTTTGTTTAGCCAGCCTTTTTGTTGATTGACAATCTCGTGGTTTATTTAAATGCGTAGTAACCTTTGTTTTAATATATAGAGGTCCCCACAAGTTGTTATAAAGATGCAAACTTTTTATATGTTAGTTCATGACCTTTAAGTAAATTAAAAATTAAAAAAACAGGTATGTGTCTTTACACCTAAAATCTTTTATGCAGGTGGCTCTTAAAAATAATAGCTACAAAATAAATTTATTAAAACTAAGTTGACATGGTCGCTCTTGCTTACTGTTTTATGCAAGTAGCATGTGTTCTTTCTTCTTTTTTTTCTTTATCTGTTTGTTATTGTCACATTTACATAATGAGATGATAGATGAACATAGAACTCATAGATAATTTGCTTACTTTGTTTTTTGGGTTGGTTCAGAACTTCAGATTGAGTGTTTGTTAGTGGAGGTGATCAGATAAGAAAAATGGACCTTAAATTTCAACCTGAGTTGAAAGAATCATTGATGAATCTTTGCAATGTCCGTGGACAACCATTGTTGTCCATAGTGGAAGTGGAAGTGTCCGAATTGTATTCAATGATGTATTAATTCAATTCTTTTTTTTAATTCATTTTTTATACTTTCATTTAGGAAATGTTGTGGTATTCTTAATTTCTTAGAACTTTGGTCAGTGGTGAGTACGACATGTGGTTGGCAACTGAGAACGGGATGTTTCTCGGATCGACTAATGGAACATGGATGATAACGATGCGTGAGCATTCAAATATGGAATGGGTCGACAAGTGAAGGTTCTTCTTTTGTCTCTATTTGTAATATTATTTTGACCCGTTTACTTATAAACGGGTCAGTTTGGGTCATGTTTTTATCTAAATGGGCCAGTGAAATGGGTTACTATTTCTATTAACTTAATAAATATCATAATATTATTTTTAAGATTAAGGTGTGTTATATTGAATATACATAGCAGAAACCTTTGTAATTAATACTATATGAGTACTTTAAACTTTAATGGCTGCTTACATACCATATCAAGTGATATAGTGACAACATTTAAAACAACTCTCACAAATCCTAAATAAATTGTGAATATTTGAAATTTATCTTCATATAAACCATTGTATGCTTACTAGAGGCTGTATCTGTTTTAGATTATTGCCATGTATGTACGCAACATATACCTCTATACTCAACCCACTGTGACTAAATTGCACTTATGATAATCCTATTTTCTTTGTTCTTTGGTACCTTATGTTTCCCTGGTTTTCATGTGAACCCTTATTCAATTCCTAAATTGATTAATATTCAATTCTGTAGGTGGTCTTATGGTACTAACATTAAAAATGATTTCATGTACCACTAATTAGAATTTGTTTTGTCTCTATTTTGAAAATCACTTTGCAGGCCCAGTTTATGAGATTAGGTTACTTAAAAAAAAAATTAACAAGGGAGGGGATGCAACAGAGTTGAGTTTTATTGTTAACTTACTTATGTTATAACTCATTTTCAGCAAGCAAGCAATAATTAATATCGTTGTCCGATTCTATGTTGTATACAAAGAAGCTTTTGATTACTTGTAATTTGTATTGACATTTCTATATGTATTTTGTTGCGTAATTGTAGTTAAATCGTTTTAATCTGAAATTGGGGTGTTTTTTTGTAGATTTTGTTCGTTTCATAGTTGTGTTTTGTATTTCAATTTTTTTTAATAATCCGATCTATTAGCTCAAATGAAACAACATTTCAATCTTCAATAGCAACTGACCTTACATTAAACCGATCTATTAGTTTTCTGATATGAAACTATAATTTAATCAAATGTTACCTTTAATGATTAGTATATATTGTAAAATTTTATGCACAACCCGTGAAGCTCACGGGTTTATAATCTAGTTGTATATATATACAATAGAGAACTTGGCATATGATTTCGTACCTAAAGTTAGATGCCAGATGAAGATGGGTGGACAAGGGCGGTGATGACGTCAGCAAGAATCTTAAAAACCATAAGTTTTTCTTTTGAAAGAAAAACTGTTTTCATTTTTCAACTTTGGTGGAGAACAATGGCGGAACCACAGGAGGGTCCGGTGACCCTCCGGCCGGCCAAAGTTTCTTTAGGGTTTCTCTTAAACGGTATACGTCACAGTGAAACTTTAGTAGAGATTGACCCTTCGAGTTAACTCGTATAGAATAACTCAAATGAAAGAGAAGAGGACACTGAAGTGTGAAGATGAATACTTACGGAGGTTTCTTCAGTTTTCCGGCGATGGACGCTTAGCTGTGGTCATAGTAGGAAAGAGGAGATGAGAATGGGGATGGCTCATATCCACATAAAATCTCACAGCTAAAAGTTAAAATCTAATTTTCACATATTTTTTAATTCTTTTATGTAAAAGTAATTAAATGATGACAAAAGAACAGAGGAGCCACTCCTAACCTTTTTTATAATAAATCATAATTTCAAAGTAACCACTAGGACTTGTCCTAGTGGTTACCCCCTTGGCTCTTAGGACTTTGGTTACTATATGACCCAAGTTCTAATCCAAGTGGAGGCAGTTTTACCCCATGTTGTCCCAGGAGGGGGTTTCTGCCAGGAGAAAACTTCAGGAGGGGGTGTCTTGGTTCTCACGGAGGTCCGAGTAATCGACCTTGGACATAGCCCCGCAAGGGTAGGTTTACACGTGAGACCAAAGTCGCCTAATCGATGCCGTTCCAAAAAAAATAATAATTTCAAAGTAATTTTATAATAATTTCATGATATCTCAAATATTTTAACCGTTTCCAAAACATTTATTTAATAATGATTTATTTATATTTTTCAAAGGTTAATTTATAAAGAAAAAACCATCTAAGTTTTTTAATCAGGTTATACTAATACGTGTTATTTATTAGCTTATAATTAGTGATTAATTAATGATTGCCCTTTTTTTTTTGAACGGCCAACGAATGCCCCGGAAAACCCGGGGACTATTTACACCAGTTGAGCTCATTCCAGGGAAAATCCACCTCCGCGAGCGGCCGGGTGGTAAAACCTGGGAGCTCAGGGATCGAACTTGTGACCTTTCAGCCCCAAGTCTCCCCTCATCGCCAATGCCCCTTCCAAAGTGCTGCCTGTAGAAATCGAACATGTGTCTCAAGTAGAGAACACATACTTCCTACCACTACACCGCAATGGAAGTTGCTATTTTATAATATTTGTTATTATTAATTATTTGATTATCTATAACTTATATCATTTATAATTTTTGTCTCTACAATTTAACTAAATATTATATTTTTTAATTTATTTTAAAATTTATTTAAACCATCACATATTCATATTCAATTCTTCATATTTATCTTTATCTTTATCTCTCATGCAAACACTTATTTATTATAATTTTTCTTTTTCTTACATACTTACAATATTTATAAAAATGAATGAATAGTGCATCTATTTATAAAAAAACGTGAACATGTTTATTTTATTAATGAACGAACACGTACATAAAAAATGTGTTCGTTTAATGTTTATGTTCGTGTTCGTTTAAAGTTAATTATGTGTGATTAAGTCCTGCATTAACCAACTAATCACTATTCGGTTAAATCATACTGCGACCCTCCAGCTTAAAAGTTCTGGTTCCGCCACTGGTGGAGAAACACATATACATTCTGCAAGTGTAATGGTACTTGTGTGTGAGAGAGAGACAACGATGGTGACAAGACGATAAAAGTTGGAGGGCCCTTTTGGATTTTTTCGAATAAAGTTTTACATATTTTTTCTCTTTTTGCAGCCTTTCTCCTTAAAAACCTCCACTTTTTCTTCGATATATATTAAAGTTTTTAATAATTCATTAAGTCTATACTAATAGCAAACAAAAAAAAATGCAAAACGATTAACTTGAGTAAAGACAGTAGATAGAAACTCGATCTATATTAATAAAAGAAGTTGGAGAATTTGAGGATTGGCATTAAATATACTACACTACTAATGCTCTGGTTGTACAGAAACTGTGAAGAAGTTTTAAAATTTTTGGAGTATGTTTCCTAATTCATTCACATGACAAATTTACATATTAAAGTATGGAAAACAAAGTTCATGTGTTTAAATTGAATCAACTGAACATCATTTTCATTTGTATGGTTGAAAATCAGATCTATTTAGCCTTTCTATGTATATATTGTAGGTCCTGTTTATAATAGCTTATATCAGCTGTTTATCATGTGTGATGTTGGTAAATATATATAGTTTAGGTGTGTTTGTGTGTAAATATATTGTTATGAACGAGATAATTTACCTCTCTACTAAACCTAAGATCTCTACGAAATGAAATAGTGACATGTAGCTAATCTAAAAGTATTACAGATTTGATGTTATATGCATATTTTCTCTTTAATTTTGTTCTAGCATATGAATCGCTTTGATCAAATGTATCCATTTTTGAACTTCATTGTAATGTCTTATGATTTAGAGTTGGCTTTTTACTATTGATTGTACTTGCTCTTCATGTTGTCTTTTTACTACTATGTTCTTATTATATTTTCTTATGGATTTCACTGTTAATTTTATGACTCTTTATTTTTGCTTTGATTGCAGGTTTCTTTAGAACTCTTCTGACATGCAGGTATCTTTTTATCATTGTTTCGATGTAAACGGTTGTATGTTAATTAAGTTTACTTAACTTCTCTTTTGATTAGTGGTCATACTTTTTTAAACAAGTCTACTGTTGTATTAAAAACTGGTAGTCCTTCCGACTTACATAAATTAAGCTCAGCATACATCTATGTAAAGTGGGAACACCTAATAACTGAGGTTAGAAATCAAAAGGGGTGTGGTACGGAGCTACATCAAATGAATTAGGGGCAAAGAACTTCACCTCAAGAAACTTGATTTACGGTAAAAAAACTTCACCTCAAAAGCGTTTATATATATATATATATATATATATACATATATAGGGTGAATATCATTTGAGAACCAATTTGGTTTGAGAACTTTTGAGAACCATTCTAAGCCACTAGTTTATATATATGGAAATCCCTCCCATGAATTTGAATGCTCCCCCTCTGAAAATTAATGGCTCAGAATGATTCTCAAAAGTTCTTAAAAGAAAAAGTTCTCATTTGAACCTAACCCTACATATATATATATATATATATATATATAGTGTCTCTTGATATTTAGAATAAATGTGAGTTTGCCGTAGTGGTGGCCCGAGATTAAAGTTTGCAAATTGGCGATGGTTCTATCCCCATACATAACCGGTTTTTTTTTGTTTTGTTTGTTATTTCATTTCATATCCGATGATGATGTTGATTTTTTTATGTTTTTGTTAAATGACGATGATATTGTTTTCTTTTGTGTTGGCTAAATTAGAACTGGATAGTCTGTTGAGCTTGGAAGGCAATGATGATCATATATTTGAGCATAAAGGTTTCATAACGAAAAAAAAATCGATGCTTGCGATGATGATCTTGCTTTTTTTATGTGTTTGGCTAAATGAGAATTGTACTACGGATTCTTTTGGGTTCGAATTGTCGTTTAGAATCACCAAAACATTCTACTCAAGTACAATTACATTCTGATTTTCAAATGTTTTATCATCCATTTGTTTGGAATTTCTTATTAAAATTTGTGATAGTTATACTGTTAATTAAATCATTATGATTGAAGATCTTCTTAAGGAACCAATATCTTCTTTGTTTTATTAACACATTTGTTATACTTTCTTGAGTTACCGCAGCAACGCGCGGTCGATCTCTAGTTACAATATATTAAAAAACTTCAAGAAAGGTGAACACAAAGCATTGAAAATATCTAAATCAATAATAAAACAATAACAAGAGAAATAAAGACAATATAAACATGGAAATCATTAATCAAGATTAAGCTTAAATGAATGAAGAATTAGCTGATGTTCGTTGTCTATAAAAGAACATATTGTTGTATATGTGAAACTACAAATAACTTAATTTCCTTTTAGCGTGACCTTAAATATATACCTGTCTATGTAGCGGGCCGGTTCCGCGTTTGGGCCGTTGTTTGAATCGTATGAATCGACGGGTCAAAAATTAGATTGGAAGTATATTAAACCGGACATGTCGGAACCGTCTTAGTCTCCAGTCACTAGTTCAATTGGTCGAACTCACCGGGTCAATCTGGATTCTAAAACATTGCATATTACGTTCACTCCTAAACTAAATTGTCGATAACGGTTATTTTCGGTAACTTTCAGACAAAATATTTATGTCCAAAAAAACTTTTATATAAATTTTGGATATAAACCTTTTCTGTAAAGAATTAGGTTCAGAGAAAATATGATAATTATTTTTGTAACTTTTAGTGTTACCTTAATGTTATCATACTCGAGCTCAATCTTCCCATGGTGGTTGGAGCTAAAATACGCCTCAGGACATCTATCCATGATGTTATTATCCCTACAAAATGGAAGCCAAATCTCTGCAAACTTTGCAGCCTCCATGAACGCAAAAAGAGTAAGCTCGGAGCCCCCGTCATCAGAAACGTACACGGATATCTTCTCCGGTGGGTAGTCGTAAGCCATAAGCGATAACGCGGTGTTAGCAACGTTCATAGGCGGCTCTTTGTAGCGGTCCACGGTGCATATGAATATGTCGATGGCCGGAAAGTCCTTTTCGTCGAGGACTTTCTCTAGGTTCTCAGGATACGCTTGTCGGAGGATGGGGCGGAGGCGGAAGGAAGTGGTGGTGGCCCACATGAAGGCGAGAAATAGATCGGAGATCAAGAGGGAGGCGGTCGTGATGACGGAGATTAAAGTGGCGGAGTGATGGAGGACGAGGAGATGGCGGTAGATAAGCGCGAGGATATGGCACAACTGTAAATAACTGTAAAGGCGCGGTTAAAAGCCGCACAAGACATCACCTTGGATGTGTGAAGAAGAGTTCCCATTTTGCTAGCCGTTATGTTTTTTAGTTGGCTTCGGAGATACTATTGTTGTTGTGGACTATGTTTATAAGCTCATTGCCACCTTAAATGAATAAAAATAGTTGAAACTTACTCATGGTGATTGATGAATCGATAGGATTATCATAAACAAAAGTTGTTATCATCACCACCTTTTACTATAAAATATGTACAAAAAATTTGTTTGTTTTTAATCATTTACCTAACACCTGTTTCCCCTTCCCCGTTGACCTCATTGTCTTAATTTGTTTCTCCTTAAAAATGGATTTTATACAATCTCGTTCCTATTCCTATAATAGTCAAGAATGGAGGCAGTCGTTTTTTAGCCCAAAAACAACTTATTGTTATTGCTACTTATTAGTGAGATTTTAGTGAGTATATATGTTTAAGCCAAGGCTGGTATATTTAAGCCACGCCATCAAGCAATTTCGGCTCAAAACCCAACTTCAATCACGATCCCAAAAGTTTTAAAACGGAACAAAGATATATGCATTGGCTTGATATAATGCATAAAGAAATGGATGCTCTTCGCCTTAATAATACTTGGACTCTTGTCCAGGGGCGGATCCATTTCTTCTTTAGCGGGGGACGAGACACTCGCTCAGATCCAAAGGTAGCTTCGAGAACACTTATAATTTTATGGGCCCTAAGCGAGATCAATTTAATGGGCCCTCTAATATGAAGTCAAAAACTCGTATATAAAAGGTCAATGATGCGACGAGAATTGTAATAACAATAAATTATTATAGCAAAATGTCAAAATATTTGAAATTAACTCATTTGAATTGTATAACAATAAATTAGTGTCAGGTAAGAACATATGAGTTTATAAACTTATGTCAAAATATTTGAATTGTAATATAAAAGTCATTGTAGCAAAATGTCAAAATATTTTTGAATTTAACTCATAAAACATCCATAGTACTGTACTTATATTTTTTAATTTAACTGAAATGTCATTATTAATAATAGAATTCAGATTTCATTTAGATTGTATGATTGTGATTTATTTTTTTGTTATACAGAGTAAAAAAGATGAATCATTAATGCAAATATGTAATATTAATAAAGTATAATATAGTTAAAATTCTAGAGTGCAACTATATAGCAGTGAAATACCAAACATGAATTACAACTATGAATTTGATTAAATGTTGTAATTAGTGCTTGTATGAAAATGATTAAAGAAGCTTTATGATTATGAATTTAAGTAGTCTTTTGTTTCAAACATTTGATTTGTTTTAAAGTAAAGGAAGTTCTAATATTTCGGGCCCTTCGATTTATAAATAACTAAAAACTTATATGTATATATATTACAAAAAAATTTAATATTTCGGGCCCTTCGAAAACTCGGACTCTAGGCGGTCGTCCGTCCTGCCTAGGCCCGGGGCCGGCCCTGCTCAGATCTATCTAAGTAGTAAAAAATATAGTTTATTTAAACATGTCTTCATAAAATACTTGAGAGGCCCCTATCACATCAACAAATAAACAAGAGAGAAAGAAATTAGTGAAATGAATTTGAGCTTCAATCAGCTTTCATGGAGGTTTTCTCTATTAAAAAGAAGATGATTAGAAAAGAGAGGAGAGAGAACATATGTCGGGTCGCTTTGGTAATGCCAAAAAAATACATCATATACGATCCTAACTCTCTTTGGAAGCAAGTAATAGCCTCACTACACTCGAATAGGTGCAATACAGATCATCCTATTCCGTTCTTGGCAAGCAGAGCAGGGGTTTGGAAAGCTATCGGGAAAACAAAGAAAGCGATCGCTAACATGAACATCAATCTAATGGAGACCATCAACGATATTGGCATGGAGTTTCATTCAAGCTACATCAGAATTTTTTGAATAATACCGAGGACGAACGAACACAGATAAATATGGAGTGGAATAATGGGTCCTAATAAGAGCCAATATACATGTGTGGAAATCCATTCAGGGAAGGATTTATACATTCACTACTTCACTCACAAAGGGATTACTCCAGCCTCATCCTTATGCCCCTTATGCTTGGAAACCATGAAAACGCATAATCATATATACGTTGCGTGTAGGTGGACACTAGAACCATGGGGCTCGGTAGCAAACCGGATCAAGTCCCTGCCCATACACACATTCTCAGTCTCAGACCTGGTCACAGTTCACAGAACTGTTCATGGGGGCGCCAAGAAAAAAATGGTACAGGCAATCCTCTTTGTCACAATTTGGTGCATATGAAAAACACGAAATGGGAAGGTTCATGAAAGCACTAAAAAATCGATGGAGCAAGTAATTGGTGAGATCAAGTCCCTTTCGCATCTACAGTTGTATCATGTAATAGTTTATGTTTCTGTTTCTTCTTGGTGTTTCCATGTATATTTGTACTCTTTCTAGCTTCTGGCTATGTTTTATATTATCTTCTCTGTTCAGAAAAAATATGGGTTACTCATGTTTTATGTGAGCTCCATGCAATATCTCCTGACCGACCCACGTTATTGTGTGATAATCAAAGTGCCTTGTTTCTCACCCAAAACTCGCTCTCACATAAGCGTGCGAAACATATTGACTTGGATTATCAATTTATAAGGGAATTTGTGACTTATAGCAAACTTCACACCAAGTTCATTCCTATCAAGCTTCAACTGCGGATATTTTCACTAAAAGTCTTCATCAGCCTCAATTTGAGTTCATTTGTGACAAGCTATGCCTCGTACCTCCACTGTCTTGCTTAGAAGGGATATTAACCTCAAACACCATTAGTGTTTAAGTGTTTTGTATAGAGCCATTACTGTAATTACATGATTCTTTTATTCCTTTACCTTTATTATTAAATAGATGGCTCCATCCCTAATTGGATGAGGGATTTACGTTTCTTTAAGAGAAAACCCACCAGTTGGAAAACCCCCTTGAGTCAGTTTAGAACTTGAGACCTCAAGGATCCAAAGACACCAACCATCATCCCCATGCCAACTCCTCTAGAAGCAACTTGCAAAGAGTTGCAACAAGGGGACTTCCAAGGAATAACCCATCCTAGTACTATTTTCGTCCAAACACATGTTTCTTTGTTAGTAATATGTAAGTTTTATACAAACTGAATACAAAGTTAATCACAACTCACACACTTATCTCTAATTTTATTTTCACCGTCCATTAGAGGACTCAAACCCCTAACCAAGAGATCAATTAAAATTGTTACTTAACAAGCAAAAAGACCGCGCGTTGCCGCGGGTTATCTATCGTTTTTTTTAATGTATTTGCGTATTCCCTATCGGTATGAATATATATTCCATCAACATACTAATGATGTATGTTGATGGGGATAGAGTTTTTCAAGTTACAAAGTTATTACATACATAAACCCGAACGGGTGCCTATAAAAGTAATGTCTAATAATCTTCAAAGTTCCTTCACTGGGAGAGCTATATTTGCCCATCAAGATCGGATTGGTTGTGTATAAAAGTAAGCTTTAATATTCTTTAAACTTCATCCACGACAGAGGCATATTTCCCCATCTATATCTGAATAGAGCTAAATAATTTTTCTTTATGCATGAAAATTGCTCCTTTCACCGTCAAACCTATCTCAAATCATTCTAGTTTTTCTTTGATCAATTTGGTGGGAGTAGCATCTGCATCTAGATGCAAAACGAAATTCATTTAGATTGTAGGCATGGACGTTTTCATTGTGAATATTAAATGAAAGTAAAGTAGAAAGTCAATTAGAATGGACTGTAAACAGAAAGTAAGGTAAAATGCATGAGTTTTTCATTTGCCAAATGAAAGTCATTTAGAATGTAGACCAAGGTGATATTAGATGAACCTGCGAGTTAGCATTAGCTAAGGTGTTATTTATTGTAAATATACCGTAGTACTATAGTAAGACATTTTTTTTGTACCTGCCTTTTGTTGAGCATGTCTCTTTGGAGCCTTGGCAGCTGGTGTTGCAGGAACCATTAAGGCAGTCGCTGGGATTTCTGAACCTGTGCCAACTGATGATGCAGTTTCTGATGTTATGGCCTGTTGAGAGTGGCTATTGCTACCAAAATGGACCTCTAATGTTCGGTGGAAGTTTCTTCGGATCACGGTAGCCTTCGTTCAAAACAGTTTCTCATAGTCTATACCGAGAATCTGGGTCATTGTATCGTCAAAAAACATAACCGGTAGCGTGGATGTCCCATCGAAAAGAGCACCATTGACGCAATATCATATATGACAAAGAGATGACTATAAAACCAATGTATGATAGGACCTTTATATACGTGAGTAATAATTTTGATAGGTCATTGTTAGTGTTATGGGTAGAGGAGCTATATGCATATTTTAGAATCAATTGCAGTCTGCACAAAATATGTAGATACCTGCTATAATGTTGCTTATGACATGACATTTTGCATTCACCTATTCTAAAATTAAAACGAAGGTAAAGTATTTCATAGAAACATGGATCAGAGAAAAAGTAACACCTTGGACTTGATAGAACAATAGAGCTATGTTAAGTTTGATTCGAAATATTCAAATGGTTCATACCGGAAAACCCATCATTTAAATCTGCACCAATATGAAAACAACCTAAATTAGAAGTTAAACCCTCATAGATGGAATTGCCATGTGCAATCTTCAAGTCTCTAACAGGTTGACTATAATCAGGCACCAAATGTAACAAAACCTCAGTTTAGATCAAAATCAATCAATCTCCGTACATAATGAAAACAAACACATTTTTTAACACTTTTAAACAAAGAAAGGACTTGATAGAGCAAGTAAAATCCTTTGATGAGAACATGTGGATGACCAATGACAGTGACTGACGGCCTGAAAAAAAATCACTGATTGTAGCATACATATACAATAGTAATGAGAGGCAGAATACAATTTTCAAACCAATAAGTGCATTTAAACTATCTTATAAATCATATATTATTGGAGGACACCTTAATACGAAGTGGTAGCAGAAACATAGATTATAAACAGCATAAGCCCAGAATGCATCATGAATCAACTGCAATAATCCAGTGCAATAGTGCAACGCAGACACCATAGAAACTTCTAAAGAGAATTTCGAGCATGCAAACTGAGTGATTAACGGAGTGACAACGTATTTTTAACATAACACCTATAACAAAGTAGATTTGAGGAGGCAAACCTTGTTATGAGAATGCAAATAAGGTTACTTCAAAGTTAAAACTTTAAAATTATTTATTCTTGAAATATGCTAGGGTAAAAGTTTTGATGGACATATAAGAGAAATTTGTGTGGGAATCTTAAACAATTGCATCAGATGATGTTGCCTCACTTTTTTCTTACTTAAAGGTTGAGAGGAAATGATGAGTGCTAGTGTAGTGGTTTAAAGAAATCAACACATAATAGTATCCCTTTACACTCATCTTTTACCTTTTAACAGGTAACGCCACATCCTCAATTCATAGATCGTGTACCGTGAACGAAAAAGGTCCTACGTCAAGAATCATCACAATTCACAACCATATAAAAATGTTTATAACACCACAGTCTAGGAACAGAGCATTTGCATATGCGAATCGAATATTATCATCTTTAACTCAGAGCTCAAACCATTTATTTTTGCATCCTAAACAACATAATTATCATCGTCGCTTTGGCTCAAATCGAAAATCGTATAACATTAGCTCCGATTCAAGCAGAAAAGTATAACGAAATAGAAAGAACACGGTGTTAAAACGAAACCACCAAAGTGCTCAGATCCAAAGACCGTCATCTCAGTACCCACAATCGAAGCAACGAAAATAAGGCAAAGCAAAACCCTAACATCGCCGTCGTGAAAGATCATCGCGGCTACTGAGAAACCAACCAAGGGTCTGAAAACCCTTAAAAACACATAATAACAGTAAGACCATCATAGGGTCTCGAACCATAAATAATCGGGGCCCCTAAATAAGCGTCTTTATCTCATATCTGATCATCGGAAATTGACCGGAATCCATCAGAGAGGAAGACAGTGAGAAAATGAGAACATCGCTTTTAGAGAGAGAATAGAAGTGAGTATGAGTGACAAATGGGGTGTTTAGAACCCAATGTGTCACGTGGAAGGAAGTTAAAGGAAATGTGGAATGACCACCAGGAAAAAGCGTGGACTACATCACATCAGATAAGGCCACGAAAATATCCAATCACAGGTGAAAACCGACCAAATGAACCAGTAGAAAAAAGATAATTGCATGACGTGGCAAGAACAGTAACTCTAGAGAGTACACGTAAGCAATTGAAAATGTTATATAATTAATTAATAATTAATAACAACTAAATCAAGCTTAAGCTAAAACCTGTCAGTACACAAATGCCAATATTTTTATATAAACTTTAAACAGTGACATCATTTTATATCATTTACAAAGTTTTGATGTGTCACATGATTTTAGATATCGTACATTACATATTTCATATGACTTACATCTAATTATATAACGTATACAACGAAAGAAGCTCCGCCACATAAAGTGAACGCGAGACATATTGATATAACGATGGTCTTGACCGATATCCTTCCTTTATCACTCCTTAGCATCATAGCTTCGTAAACTGGCCAACTATTTAACACACCAAAACCAGCAATAAATAATTGCACAAACAACTTTTCCAAACTCCATTCATTTAAGAGACGTGTCATCCCAATAACCAACGCAATTAGGTTGATAATTGAGGCAGTTGTAAAAGGTACAAACATTGGGGAGTGAACTCCAAACTCTATAAGGCCTTGATCATATCTCTTGCTTTGTTCATCATCTTGCATTTTGTTTGTCACATTGAATCCTTGTGTATGTATCCCTAAATGTTTGATTATGTATTCAACAACTCCAAACAAGTAGGGTGAGAGTCCTTTTATTAACCATATCCTTTGATCATTCCACCATCTTCTATACGTGCTACCGAATAGGATGAAATCATAACAATCTTGACCATAGGCTCCGAGAAATAGGAAAGCATACAACAAGAACCATGGATTTGACCCCTACAACCAACAAAAGATAAGAGACTCGACTATGTACAAAATTCTGATATAGTGTCTATTAAGTTCGTACATTGTGGTCAAGCCTTTCAAAATTCGAAGGTTTAACTTATTGAGGTTAAGCAATTAAGGTTTAGGATACGACTTAGGCTATGTCAGAAGTTATAACAATCTTAATGTTAATTACCATAAAAAAATAATATAAGAGACTATGTATAAAAACATAGCCTAAGTTGCCAAACGCTGATAGGCTTAATCCTAATGTATGATATTAATAGTGTTAAGAAGGAATAAAAGAATATTACCTTTGGAAAGATGTAAAATCCATGTAAAAGGGCAATTTGAGGGAGGAAGGAGTATATTATGATGGGAATTGACAAAATGGGCCAAAAAGCATAGTGTGCATAACATAAGCTCATAATAAAGCCCATGTATTGAGTTCCAAAACCCATTGGAGTGTATTTTGAGAAGGCAACCTCAAGAAGCCCGATAGCCCATCTCTTTGTTTGGCTGACTGCATCAATGAGAGAGATAGGAACATCGCCCAAAAAGGCCGGTCTACTTGGGTGGCAAAAGATCGACTCCCATCCTTCACATTGCAATCGGTATCCTGTGAAATAGTCCTCCACAAGAGACCCATACCGAAAGCCCAACTACATGTAACAGACAACATCAGATAATCAACATTGCATGTTATGTGACAAATGTCACGACTAGAAATAACTAACAAATTCACTTTTGGTTCAAGTTGGGCCTTACCTGGAATCCCCACATGGTGTTGTTTTCATAGTTGCAACCGGCTACATGGTGTGCCAATTCTACAACTCGTTGTGTGGTAATGGGCTTCTCCACCACATAATCTGGCCTCAATTCTTGTATTTCTGGATGCAACATTGATGTAGACCCGCCAAAGAAAACTCGACGACGGAAGAAGCATCCACTTCCAACATAAGAGGGTCCTTGCAAACCGTCCATCCCAACAGGGTTCGCTACAAATAAGCGCAAGAACTCACCGCCATAAATATCATCTTTGTTGATCCCATGATAACGCTGAGGGAATTGCACATATCCTAACTCGGGTTGAGCTAATGGGTCGGAAATATAACACAAAACCCTCTTAAGTGTCTTAGGATCATTAGAGTACATGTCACAATCTTGAGTAAGAACTATTGGGGCATTAGTCATAACACCCGATACTCGAAGCTTCAAAAGAAACGAATATAACTCGGTCAATTTAAATAATCAAATTTAAGTAAATAGAAAACTATATATAGATTTAAATCGCACATATTTTAACAATACTTAACATCATCTTAACAGAATGACCTGGCTTCCTTGTAACCTCGTGATTTCATATCACATCTTAAATTAACAAAAAAAAAATAGTCACATTTCCTGTGGAGTTCTACGCATATAGGGTTTGTTTGAACGAGTATGAGCAGGGACTCAGTGAGAGAAAAATAAATGTGAGGACCGAGTAAGAGATTCGGTCAGAGGTATATAGGCTTTTTGGTCAGAGCTTGGACTAAGTCAGAGCAAAGCAGAAAAAAGTAACTATCAAACGAGCGGACCACTTACTAAGTCAGTGATCAGCTCTTAACGGACCCGATAAGATGTTATCAAACAACCCCATACTCATGTTAGAAACACACCACACATTTTTATATATTTCTATTTATGTATCCCTAATAAAATAAAAATATTTAGATTTGGAGTCTTACCAATGAATTGAGAGCACCAGCCTTGAAATGGTGTGGGTAGTGTTTGTTTTTTTCTCTCGAGACATATACAAGATTTGGCATGGATTGCCCCTTGCGGTCTCTATCTTTGTCACTATCTTTCAATACCTTATCACCAAAATGTATAATTCAAATTATTAAATTTTTTGACTCATCACTAATTTAGTCTAATTAATGATGTCTTCATGCGTATATATAACGATGTTTTTTTTTATTTATGAATCGATTGTGTGAGGACAGCTGTGAACTTAAAGTAGAATTAACATATATAATTAAAATCTCATAAAGCATGTGTGAGTTATCATATAAAATTAAAGAGTTAGTTTAACTTGAATTATGTAATGTTGACATACAATACGTGACAAACATCATACATGAATTAGTAGTGGTCATGGTCGATTATTGATATTTTGTATAAAAAGACATACGGTTATGACAAAATGTTTAATAGTCTGTGTGTGTAACGTTACATTTACGTTTGTAACAAAATGAATTTTTAATCACTTTATACTGTTAGAATCTACTTTGACGTGCGCACACCACATTTTACCATTCTTTTTTTTATTACATGTCTTACTTTGAAAATCAGGCCAAGAATTATGTAACAGAAATTTAACAGAAATGAATTGGGGAAAACTGAAATCGTAATCTCATTAAACACAACAGGGTTATTTATACACACTAACTTTCACACAATTACAATACTAGTCCCTGATGTTTGATTGCAATTACAAAACAAGCTAACAAACTCCCCCCTAATTGCAATATACTACACAGATTTCAGAAACAGAAACAAAACTACCATTTCCTATAACCAAGACTTCTACATCATCACATAGTAGTGATCCAATGGATTTATCTATGCTAATGTGCAAAAACCTTGAGGAACATAGCAGCTTCACTTCTACACCTCTAATCCAAGTAAAAACCTCATCTCTTCAAACTTAGCTTTAGGCAAAGCTTTTGTCAGAACATCTGCTCTCTGCAATTCTCCTTTCACAAACTCAACTGCAATTTCTCCTCTTTCAACACATTCTCTAATGTAATGGTATCTTGTCTTTATATGTTTAGACCTACCATGAAAAACAGGGTTTTTCATTAACATTATTGCTGACTTGTTATCAACAAACAGTGTTACAACCTTGTGACTTCTTCCTGTGATCTCTTCTAGCAGACCATGTAACCAAACTGCTTGAGTAGCTGCTGAGGTAGCAGCCATGAACTCAGCTTCACAAGAAGATAATGCCACTGTCTTTTGCTTAGATGACTGCCAAGATACCACCGAACCATTGAAGTAAAATACATTGCCAGATGTACTCTTACCATCATCTGTGTCAGTCAAATGGTTGCTATCACTGAAACCAATCAAACCTCCTCCTTCAGTTCTATTATACTTGATTCCTAAATTCACAGTACCCTTTATGTATCTTATTAAATGCTTAATAGCCTTCATGTGCACCTCAGTTGGAAACTGCATAAACCTGCTAATATAGCTAACTACAAAGGTTATATCAGGCCTGGTTTGTGTTAAGTACCTTAGTGATCCCACCAGTCTTCTGAATTCAGTTGGATCAACTAATACACTTCCTTCTGTATGATACAAATTAAGTCCAGGCTCCATTGGTATTTTTACCTCATTGCAATCCTCCAAGCCTGCCATCTTGATCAACTTCAAAGCATATGAAGATTGCTTAATCTTTATACCAGTATCATCTTGTTGAACTTCAATTCCCAAATAGTAGCATAATTTTCCCAAGTCAGTCATTTCAAACTTGACTTTCATTTGCTGCTTGAAGTTTTCCAACTCCTGCAAGTCATTTCCTGTAACTAACAGGTCATCAACATAAACTCCCAAAATGATTAAAGAATTCTCTTTTACTCTAACATACACTGCTTGCTCCCTTTTGCATCTTACAAATCCAATTTCCTTCAACACTTCATCTAGTCTCTGATTCCATGCTCTTGGAGCTTGTCTAAGACCATACAAGGCTTTTGATAACTTGTATACCTTACTTTCTGCACCTTTCTTTACAAACCCCTCAGGTTGTTTAACATAAACATTCTCCTTTAAATCACCATGGAGGAATGCTGCTTTTACATCTAAATGAAATACTGTCCACCTCATCTTTGCAGCATAAGCAAGTATCAACCTAATGGAATCAATTCGGGCTACAGGAGCAAAAGCTTCTTCAAAATCAATTCCAGGCTGTTGCACATATCCTTTAGCTACTAGCCTAGCTTTGTGTTTTGTGATCTTCCCACTTGCATCCCTTTTCAACTTAAAAACCCATTTCAACCCAATTGGATTACACTTGAATGGTGGATCTACCAGATGCCATGTTTTATTCTTCTGAATTGTGAGAATTTCCTCATTCATTGCTGCTTTCCACTCCTTTTCTGTGACAGCTTCTTCAAAAGTAAGTGGTTCACCAGCTTGAGCTAGGAGAAGTTGTACTCTATCCTCATCATCCTCCCTTTGTTGCACCTGTCTCAACCTACTATCCAATACAAAGTCACTATATTTAGTAGGCACAGTTGACATTCTACCTGACCTCCTTACCTCAGGTGCTGCAACAGCAGTTGGAGCAGTAGTTGTTTCTGAATGGCTATTGCTAGGACCAGCTTCAGCATCATTTGATCCTGTCTCATTAGCCTGGAAGTGTGTTACCTCATCTCCTGGTTCAACAACCACTGCATCTTCCTGTTGATTTGTTACTACCATAAAATCAACCCAACTTTGAGAGCCATCTTCTTTCACTGAACCCAAATGGTTAGTCCAATCCATTGGCTTTTTCTCATCAAATATGACATCCCTGCTCACCACTACCTTTCCCTTTTCAATATCATACATCCTATGACCCTTTGTTCCTGATTCAACTCCCAAATAAGCCATAGGAACACTCCTGTCTTCTAACTTTGTTAATCCTGGTGCATTTATCTTCACATGTCCTGTACATCCAAACACCTTCAAATGAGACAGGTTTGGCTTCTTACCTTTGAATTTTCCATAAGGAGTCTCTTCCTTCAATGCCTTTGTAGGCACCCTGTTCAAGATATAGACTGCATGTCTCACACTTTCTGCCCAAAGGTCTTGTGGTACACCCATTGCTTTCAAGTTACTTCTGGTCATATTGAGTATGGTTCTATTTCTTCTTTCAACAGAACCATTCTGTTGTGGGGAATAAGGTGCTGTAAGCAACCTTATAATCCCTTGTGAATCACAATATGCATTGAACTCAATGGAGGTGAACTCTCCCCCCCTATCTGATCTCAATGTTTTTATCTTGTACCCACTCTCACTTTCAACCAGAACCTTAAACTTCTTGAATACTTCAAATGCTTGACTTTTATTCTTAAGCATGTAAACCCACATAAATTTCGTACAATCATCTACTAACAGCATGAAATATCTGTTACCTCCTTGTGTTGTGGGTGTTATTGGGCCACACAGATCCATTGACAGAAGTTGCAATGGATGTTCTGAGATATAGGATGACTTCTTTGGAAAAGGAACCCTTGACTGTTTCCCTGCCAAGCAGGCCTCACACAGCTTTGTGGGTTGTGAAATCAGAGGAACACCTTCCACCATTCCTTTCTTGGTCATTTCCTTCATAGACTCAAAGTTCAAGTGACCCAGTCTCCCATGCCATAACCAAGATGTTTGGTCAATAGCAACTTGAAAACACATGGGAGATCCAATCTTGAACCTTATTTTGTAAAGTCTATTTGGTGACTTCTTTACCTTTAGAAGCAACTTACCATTTCTTTCATACAACCAAAGAAAATCTTCCTTCATCTTTATGGTGCAGCCTGTTTCAGTCACCTGGCCTAGACTTAGGATGTTACTCTTAAGACTTGGAATATAATACACATCACTTAGCAATCTATGCCCACCATTCTTGCACTCTAGAATAACAGACCCTCTCCCTTCAATTTCTACAGAGGAACCATCACCAAAACTCACATTACCACCAATGGTTTTATCTAGTTTTGAGAAGTTAACTTTATTGCCTGTCATATGATTCGAGGCACCATTATCTAGGTACCACAAATCACCATCCCCTCCTTCAGATGTATACCTTGATGGCACCACCCTTTGTTCATTCAAGAACACAATTTCCTTGGGTGTATCTTCAATTCTTGCCATCAACAATGCAGGCTCATCTTCATCTTCAATTTCATGAAGTTTTACTTCTTGGTTCTGCTTAGTTCTTGTTGGACACTCAGATGCATAGTGCCCATAAGTGTCACATTTGAAACACTTAATTCTGGATTTGTCTTTCACTGGCTTCTTGCCTCTTTCCCCTTTTCCTTTTGAGTTCATTTTTGACTTACCAGCACTACTGTTACTATCTTTAGAGCTTTCAGATTGGGAAGAGAACTGTTTCCCTTTCCCTTTCTTCTTTGCTTGCCATTCAGCATAAGTAAGAAGCAATTGCTCATTCTTACTTTGACTGACCTTTGGCTTCATCTTGGTTCTCTCTTCAAAGGCCTTTAGCCGGCCAATTGCTTCTTGCAATTTCATAGTGTCTAACTCAACGAATTGCTCAATTGAGGCGACTATATGTACAAACCTATCAGGAACAGAATCTAGAAACTTACGAACTAGAACTGCTTCTTCGTATGGTGACCCAAGATTGCTTGCTCGTGAGGCCAAACCACCCAATTTCGCCGCGAAATCATCAATGGTTTCTTCTTCAGTCATTCTCAGCGCCTGAAATTCACCTCTCAGCGTCTGCAGTCTTGCTTTGACTACTTTGTCAACACCAACGAATCTCTCCTTGATGGCATTCCACACATCTTTCGCCGTATCAAATTTCGCTACCTGAAGTACAAGATCCTCCGGGAGCGATTGATACAAGAATGCGATTGCAGTCGCGTTCTTCTTGTCGTCGACTTGGGCTTCATTCGTATCAATTACTTCCCATAAACCGTGCACATTCAAAATTACCTTCATCCGAACTGCCCAAATGGTGTAATTGGACATTGTTAACATCGGACATTGAAGAGCGATCGGAGCGTGATCTCTGTTCGTTGAAGTTCCTCCTCCGGCTGACATTTTCACCGGAATCTCTGGTCTCGGCCTTCCCGGTGACGGCCTTCTAGGGGATGTGAGAAAACGATGAATGGTGATCGATTGATCGAGAGCTCTTCTTCCTTACGCGAGCTCTGATACCAAATGAAAATCAGGCCAAGAATTATGTAACAGAAATTTAACAGAAATGAATTGGGGAAAACTGAAATCGTAATCTCATTAAACACAACAGGGTTATTTATACACACTAACTTTCACACAATTACAATACTAGTCCCTGATGTTTGATTGCAATTACAAAACAAGCTAACATACTTTTCTCTTATAATTTGATATGATAACCATTATAATGTACATTCTATTTACGTTTGATATTATTTTCATTTCAAGCCGACCATAGCCATTTATAATACTTTTTTCTTCAGAAGGTTTGTTTTTTAAATTTCAAACATACTATTGCGATGTATTTATTTATTTACGTTTCGATATAAATTTTATATAATATTGCGTTACTAGAATGCGCAACCAAACTTCATGTGTCAAATATAACATATTTTTAATTTTTTTCACGGCATGTTTTTTGTAATTTTGATATAATGTAATGATGTGCTTATTTTAACTTTGTTTTGACATAAATTTTATTTAAAAATGAGCGGTACAATATTGCATGTATAAAACTCACACTTTTTAGTTTTTTACAAAGTATTTTTCTCGTTAGACCTAAAAATATAACAAAATTTAACCCGTTTTAATAAGTTCCCGTTAGTAACAAGTATTCCTGTGGCTGTGCGTCTACTTGATTAAATCGACGACTCAAGTCGTCATATTTGTAACATGTTATGTATTTGAATCGAGAAAACAAAATATATACCTGGATAATAGCGGGATGGTTTACGCGACTAAACCCAGAAGTTCGATACTTGTTAAAAATTTGACGTTGTAGTTCATCGCTAATATAGTCTAGGCATATTTCTCCTCTCTCCACGACATTCTCGACTCTTATCTTCATACTTTCATACATCTCCTATGATAACAACAAATAAATCTTTTCATATTACGAACTAGGTTAGTAACCCGTGTATTACACGGAATGAATTTAGGTTCATGATATTAAATAAATACAAACAAAAAAACGATTAAAATATTTTAAAATTATGATTAACGTAAAATCCTTAAAAAACATTAAATGATAATTTAATAAATTAAAGAAATTTATTATGTTTGAAAAATTGTTGATTAATTTTCTTAAATGAAATTTATATTGTTTGACAAATTGTTGATTAAAGAAATCTATTATTTTTGACAAAATTGGTGATTTACTAAACTTGTAATTGATTGTGAGTTTCAAATGTGATAATGGTGATGTGGACCATTTAAAATAAAGACATGTGACAATCATTTTATTACTTTATTAAGATTAGGATAAGATTCACTGTTCATTGCTAGAATAAATTGCTAGTAACGGTTATTTTCGGTAACTTTCAAACAAAATATCATGTCGAAAAAAGATCTCTTGAAAATCATTTTCAACAACTTTTCTATAATTTTGGATATAAACCATTTCTCGAAAGAATAAGGAATATGAAAACTACATATTTTTAGAACTTTTGGATGTTACCTTAATCTTCTCATACTCGAGCTCAATCTTCCCATGGCGATTGGAGCTAAAATACGCCTCCGGGCATCTATCCATGATGTTATTATCCCTACAAAACGGAAGCCAAATCTCTGCAAACTTTGCAGCCTCCATGAACGCAAAAAGAGTAAGCTCGGAGCCCCCGTCATCGGAAACGTACACGGATATCTTCTCCGGTGGGTAGTCGTAAGCCATAAGCGACAAAGCGGTGTTGGCAACGTTCATGGGCGGCTCTTTGAAGGGGTCCGCGGTGCATATGAATATGTCTACGGCCGGAAAGTCCTTTTCGTCGAGGACTTTCTCTAGGTTCTCGGGGTACGTTTTTCGGAGGACAGGGCGGAGGCGGAATGAGGTGGCGGTGGCCCACATGAAGGCGAGGATGAGATCGGAGACCAAGAGGGAGGCGGTCGTGATGACGGAGATTAAAGTGGCGGAGCGATGGAGGACGAGGAGGTGATGGTAGATAAGCGCGAGGATGGCACAACTGTAAATAACTGCAAAGGCACGGTTAAAAGCCGCACAAGACATCACCTTGGATGTGTGAAGAAGGGTTCCCATTTTGCTAGCAGTTATGTTTTTTGGTTGGCTTTGGAGATATTATTGTTGGTGTCACTATTTATAAGCCTCATCGGTCACCTTAAATGAATATAAAACTAATTAAAACTTATTGATTGTGAATTTATAGGATTTGATAAACAATTATGTTGTTATCATATCTAAGAAACAAACAAATACCGGCAAGTGAGACTAACACATGCGATTATGTTATTGGTATTTATGGAAAGGAAGAAATGAATTAGTTCATGATTGGAAAAAAAAAATCACGTGAAACACTATTGGAGGAAATCAAATTCGTGGCATTTTTATGGATTAATAGATGAAATAAAAAGGTTTTTTGGGGAGGAATGAATTTGTATGAAGCTTGCTTGAGTACAGTTAGACCGAAGGGTTACAGACTTGCAGGAATCACAAGATTGGCTTCAAATGGTTGTAAGATTATCTACAATTTTTGACGTTTGAATATTTTATTCCTTTTATCTATTTCATACTTATCCTTTATTTTAGGGAAAATCACCAAACTAACTAAGTTTGACCAAGACTTTATAAAAATGACCCACTAAAAGTATTCTAACTCAAATGACCCACCCAATATAAACCCTCCACCTGTCAATTTTTAGTCAATCATAATTTGTATGGTGTCCTCCATCTAACAAGAAGACTAAGTGTGAAGCCCACCACCATCCAATAAATTTTCGACACTTGGAGAAAAAGTCAGATTTTTTCAGGTCTTACCCGAACCTGTCCGAGCCTAACACCTATCCCCTACCTCTTGGCTTGTAAGATGGCTTGGCTTAGGAATTGGTGGTTTGAAGATTACTTTATCCAACCTCCACCACTACCTCTCCCCTACCTCTTACTTTCCTTACATTTCAGGTATATATAAATCTCTTACTCCCCTATATATACTAGATTTTAATATATTATTTTATGCACAATTATTGAAGTTGTATTGGATTCATTGATAGAAATATGACAGGATATTCGGCCCCAATTCCTAAGCCACCAAGCCATCGGGGTTTTTCTCAAACATATTATAAAAATAAACAATATCACCATTATCAACTATGTCTATTGGATCAGTAAATTTTGACATTTTATATGAGAGTGTGGTGATGTTACTTATGACAAAAAATTCAGAAATCAAAGTTTTGATATCTAGAAAACTCATATTGGAATTCAAACTTAGGATTCTTACTATAGTCAAAAGGATGTAATCAATCACACCGTTGGTAATTGACCATCTCCCTCCGACATAAACAGCAACATCAAAAGATGGCATTGTTGAAAAAACAAACAAACACAAAAAAAAAATTAAGAGGAAAATTCAAAATATTTAGTAGAAATTGGAATAAAAGTAAAGAGTTTACTAATTCAAATTTACTTTAAGTTATATATATTAACACAAACTGCTTGGTTAAGGTAGGGAAGAGGTAGTGGAGAGTTGAGAACTGCAACTGTAGCACAATATAAAAATTATTCCTTAAAATTTACTTTAATTTAAAGGTAGGGGAGTGGTAGTGGGGGTTGGGGGAAAAGGTAGTGTAGCTCTCAGAATCATATGGACAGATGGGGTTAATCCTCAAACCAAGCCAGTAAGTGAGCCGGCTTCATATGGACAGGTTGGAGGCTCGGAATGGCTCGGGTTACACCCATAACATTCTGACTTTTTCTCCAAGTGTCGAACAATTATTGGATGAGAGTGGGTTTCACCTTTAGCCTTCTTGTCAGATGGAGGACACGTGGAGGTTGATAATTGGGTAAAAGTAGAGAGGTGGAGGGTTTCCATTGGGTGATATACCTTGGGTCATTTGAGTTATGATAATTTTGATGGGTCATTTGTGAATTTTCAAGGTCAAACTTGGTTATTTTGGTGATTTTTCCTTTATTTTAACTTGTCAGATATTTATCTTGTTGGTTTTAAAACCAATGTTTTCACAACCGGGTGGCTGTTCTGGTACGATTGTTCTAGTTCAACCTATTGAACCGAGAGCTTTCAACCAGACGGTTCTTCCGGTTAAAAGATTGAACCGGTGACCCATAAATTAGGTTAGACCGGAATTTTCAAGATTTTAGTTTATCTTCATGATCAGCTAGTTGCCTTCTTTATATAAGTGAGATTGAAATTGAAGGAAACTTAATACCATAATCAAAAAGTGGGTGACAGTGGAGGAACTGATAGGTGAGGTAATGTGGGATGAGTGTAAAAAACCAAGAATTAGAATGGAGTTTAAAATCAAGAGCAATAGCATGTTTCGAACTATAAACCTGCATTTTTAAAATAAGCTTCAAACCAATTTATCAACTTTGTTGTTTTGTTATTAACCAAACTCCAAAGAAATTTTGGCTCAATGGTATGAGAATAATGGATAGAGTTCGGGACTTTTGAGGTTTCAAGTTCAAACCTGACTCAAAAAGTTTTTTTCAAATGGTGGGTTTCCTCTTGATGATGTTTCTGGTGAACAAAGTCTGGAGGTATCAAATCCAGTACAGACAGTTGCAATTCCGTCTCAGGAAAGCTCACTCGGGTATTGGAGATTTAGAGTAATTCCAAATGTCGTTAAAAAAAGTTGTTTTGTTATAAGGCTATGTGTAGTGGAGATTTTGAGAGAGGTGGGGTTATGTGACATGTGGCATATGGGGGGGTTATGAGTAAAGAGGTGTAGTGGGGGGGTTATGAGGAGGGGGGTTATGTGAAGTGGAGAACCAATAAGAAAAAAGCAAAAAAAAAAGAAAAAAAAAACATCAAAGGGGGGAGGCGTTATGCAGGTAACGCCCGAGACAATTTTGGCTAACATGGCGCCCCGGGGGGTGGTGGAGGGGCGTTATAGGGGCGCCATGTTACATTTTTTTGCCCTATAACGCCCCACTACGAACAGCCTAAGTATGGTGGGAGGAGTGAAAGTAGAATGTAGGAGAAGTAGAAGTCCATAATAAGATTGTAGGACAAGCAGAAGAAAAGTAGTAGATGGGGTCGGTATGATGAAAAAGTAGTATATTAAAAAAATTTGAAAAAGTCTATTTTTTAAACTTTTATATAGTGTATGTGTATATATATTTTTATTTATTTATTTTTTAACTAAAGCATTAAAAAAACCCACCTGTATCCGGAATTCCAAACAGCGTGAACTAACCGCTTTTGTGGCAGCGGTGTAACCGAAAAAACCGCCAGGGAACCGCTACTGAAGCCACTAAAATCTGAAGTAGGTTTAAAGAAATCTACCAATTAATTACTTAAAAGCACAGTTTTTTTTTTTTTTTTTGAACGGCATCGATCAGGCGACTTTGGTCTCACGTGTAAACCTACCCTTGTGAGGCTATGTTCAAGGTCGATTACTCGGACCTCCGTGAGAACCAAGACACCCCCTCCTGAAGCTACAAAAGAAATCTGTTCATGTGCAAAAGAAATCTGTATATAGAGACGTGCATCCTACAAAATAATATGTATTAAAAAAGATTATATCTGCACATAATTTTAACTTTTTTAATTATTAAAACGTTATCCGGTTTTAAAAACCGGTCCGATCAGTGATCCGGTAAGAAGATTGGTTCGTTGTCCGGTTCGGTTGTAAAAACATTGACTTAAGTTTAGATAGTTTTTTTTTTTATTATTATTCTCCTATAAAACAAATTCAAACTCATTTATTAATTATACAATGAAATTTGTATGACGAATAGTATATTTTTAGTATCACATACTTTGGCCACCATTTTGGTATGAGACTTTTTATTTCTTATAGTTTGACCACAAAACTTTGGGGTTTTGATAGTTTCTACCCCTTAAAGTTTTAAATATTTTTTTGTTTAAACGAAATAGTAAAATTTTTGGTTTTCATAGTTTAGTCACATATGTTTCATACTCTTATGTTTTGTACCCTTTAACTTTTAAAGTTTTTTTTTGTTTTTAAGTTTTGTTGTTTTTTACTTTAGCCACGAAACTTTTAACTTTTCTACTTTTGTTTTTAGTATATTTTTATAGTTTTATATTTTCACTACAAGACTTTTAGACTTTGACATTTTATACCCCTTAACTTTTTAACCCTCTAACTTTTAAAGTTTTTTTTTGTTTTAAGTTTTGTTGTCTTCTACTTTGGTCACAAAACTTTTAACTTTTCTACTTTCTTTTTAGTATACTTTTATAGTTTTGTACTTTTTAAACTTTTACGCTTCAGATTGGACAAGTGGTTTTCTCACCTATGGTGAAATTCCTCCTAAAGGTGTTCTTTGGGTCATGTACTCAAGAAATGGAGATGACGGATGGAGCCAATGGTCCGTTAGTGATCCAAATTTACCGTTAAAAAAAGCTAGCTAGAGATAACACACCGTATATTCGAACACGAAAATGTCGTACCATAGACTCTCTTTCACTTTCACTTTGAATATTTAATTAATGACTTATGATTTCATCATCACGAAATTGAAATTGAGAGAGCCACTGTATCATTGCTGTTTTTATTTCTATAACCGGATATATAATATATATTATTTATTGTACTTTTTATAGTTGAAGCCTTGAAGGGTCAGTATGTAAATTCTGTAACTTAGAAACTGTCTTTTAGGGTTATCATCCCTCATGGAGTCTATACAACGGTCAGAATGTATGATGTGTTGTCTCATTATGAAGGGTGTTATAACTTTTGGTTTATGGTGAAAGAGTGTTATAAATCCAACCTAATCTATAAATATCAAGGTCATTCTTGCTTTTAAATGTACCAAATTATTATTTTAAAAAGACTTAGTACACTCTCTAAACCATCTTCTCATTCGATTCTTTAGAGAGACTTAGTACACTTTCTAAATTCTCTTTTTTCATGTAGTTACTTAAAGAGACGTAATATACTCTCTAATACTCATGATATTTCACTTCCACAAGTGATAATACATACTTAAGCCGGTGATGAAACCTCATGCACGTGACTTTTCCGACAGTACACATACAATTGTTCTGGTTGTTGTACCCTGAGAGACAGACGTGTTCTCGTGTGAGACCAGAAATCTGTTTTAAGGGAAGCGTATTGAATATGCGTCTCAACCTCAACTGTCAACGTCTTTTCTCGTTGTTGCAGCCAAGAACAAAAGTTAGAAATTGAAAAATCAACCCACTGGGGACTATGGTTCGAATAAAAAGTGAACATATGAGAAATGTTTGATGGGGGACATAGACAGGCGTTTGTTTGCACTTTGAATAGATTGATGACCAATAGAGAACCACAATTAATTAATTAGTTAAGTTAAACTGCAAATATAAAACTTTGAAAGCAAAGAAGAAGAAATTCCAAGGAAAATATACATTTGGACCAACTGATCGATCGCTAGAGAAAGAAAGCTTTGGTGTTATTCTTAGTGACATTTTGAGTCTCCTATAGAGGACAAGGCCGATTTCTTTTGTTCAATCTAGTTATCCTAATCTTCGGTAGTTGTTTGCTACGTTTAATAGGTGGACTTTCTATATCATAGTGACCTAGACACGAATATCGGTGGTGATTTTTTGTATCAGAAGTTCAATTTAGAAAGCTCTTCAGGCTCAAATCAAGTGGTCTTTCTATATCATAGTTCGAACCGTTGCCTACCGTCTCCTTTAGAATCTATATTTGTTACTTCTCCGGATTTAGAACATGAAAGTCGGGACCATTACATTGTTCTTTGAGTAGTCTTTTGAGAAAGATGTGTTTTGTGTGTTTGACAAATGACACATAAATGTATAAAGATTTAGGAGAGGCTGACAAATTTCCCATCCACTAATGTCAAACTACATCGTCCAGAAAAAGCAATTTAGCATATTTACAATCACAAAGAAACTAGACATCACTCCCCCATCAACATTCAAATTCAAACCTCCACACACTCCCCCCCTCTATATCAACATATCCTACTTCAAGGAGATAACAGAAACTAAAACAAAGCTGCGCCCTAATTTTTTAAAAGATAAACATACTAGAAAGCCGACGAAAGGGGAGCTACCTAAAAACAAGCGGTAATTTGAAATTTGACTTCATTCCATCAGTTTTCATAAGCTTCCAAACTAAATCCTGACACATCGTTGTCTATGGAAGAAAGCGGAAATTTACTGCCAGCTTTCAGTTTCTTGACATCTTGAGTTGAGCATATTAATATCCGTTTGACCATGCTACAGAACTCCCTAAAGATAAGTGACACCCAAAGATTAAACAAATGTGAGTTTCAGTTCGTCTAATGCTTATAGTTAAGTAATTAAGTTAATCTAGTGACTTACTGCCATGGATCATCACCCAAGAGCATCATGTCTCCTTCATCATCAGTAAAGATAATTTCCCATTGGTTACGATGGTGCAACTCTCCCTTAATCTCAAACATTTCTTCCAGTTCATAAATAAGCTCATCATACCCTTTTAGTACAGTTAAATCCACTGCACGACCAACTGCCATCCCTTGCATTTGAACCTTCAATCGTTACCATGTGTTAGATACACAGATATACAAACAAAACACAGATAATATAGAGTTGCCAATTTAGAACCCTTTACTTAAGAATTGGTTGATTTAGGTTATGTTTTACTTTAAACGGGTCAATAGTCATCTAAAGGTATTTTTAATGCCTAAGTCTCATTAATGCACACTGGTTATTCACAACAAATATGAAGAAAAAAAACTGTGTTAGCCCAACCCAACCTCATAAAAAGTTACCCATTTTGACCCAAACCAGTTTGAACACCACCCCCTCTTAGCAGAGTACCTTGGTACGACTACGGGTACAGGTGCTTTGTTTGCTTTGAACTTCTTTTGGTGACACTTGCACCTGCCCTTGATTTTTGCAATCTTTTGAGAGGTCAGACTTCTGGTCTGAATTCCAAAGAGATGATGCATGTGACACATGTCCATCAGCAACGGTATGGAATAAATTTGATGGGATTAACGGTGTTGTTTTAGGTATAATATCAGTTTCGGTAGGAATCTTTAAGTCAAAACCAAATAGTCTACAGCTTGAAATAGTTTCAGATTTCTTCATGTCGACTGATGTTTGAACCGAATCATTAGACTGTTTCATGGTTTCAAGAGTTGAGTAAGTTGACCAGGTGGGGAGGCCCTTTTGGTCTTCAGTTTCGGAAACAAATGTGGTTGTAGAAGCCATGACAGGGGAAGATGATAGCCAGCTTGGCTCCATTTGAGTCCTGAAATGGCAGCTGCTGTTACCATTTTCAGTTTGATTTAAATGCCAGGAACCTTGAAAATCAGTCGTTTGGCCATCGGGAGTACAACTCATCGGAGCTGAAGGATTCCAGACAGTAGGACATCCAGGTTCTAAAACAAGCACCCAAAATACAAAAAAGGTATAGGTTACATTCATAATTATAAATAAAGATTTAACATTACTGAAATTAAGAGGGTATCTGGATGTGCTTTTTAATTAATTATTGTGACTTTAAGAAGTAAATATCAGTTTGAGTGCTGCTTAGGAAAAGATATGATAATGATTCAAATTTTATGATTCTAGAGGTGGCAGCTTCAACTCATTTACTTACGAATATGTCACCTTCTGTTATGTTCAAATGTGTAAAATCAAAAAACTTTAGCTACACTGTCATCGAACAGGTAGTTGAAAGTAATCCAAAGTGTATTTATAATGCACACACCCTTCTAAGTCTACATATTAAAAAAACCAGAATAATATTTCAGTAATCAGTAATATAACATTTATAAAAAAAAAGTGTTTTCCAGTTAATCCAAACCACACAAAAAACTACCGTTTGAGTTTGGACACCTTCAAGGTCCACTCATTTTGTCACCTCTATAAAAACTTATTATTGAAATAGATGTACAATTATCTATCTCCCTATGTCCATGCCTTTATGCACTTAATTATCTGATTCTGATTCTTAGCAATAATCACTTTTAAACCACACATTCCA
>JBCNJP010000014.1:8625728-8646447 GCA_039602395.1 Deinandra increscens subsp. villosa
GAGAGAAGCAAAATAGGTCTGAAATCGGTTTGTGTTAGTTTGTATAGTTTTCCATCTTTGTCGGTGGGTGTACGTACAATCTCTATGTTCTTAATTTTGTAGTTTTATAGTTGGAGGAACCAAGAAGGTTGATAAATTAAAACATGGAGAAATAGATCCCTAACTTGATGGTATTGGTCAGGACAGAAACACAGTAAAAGAACTAAGAGTAATCAGCGATGGAGGTTAGTGGTCAGGGAATGGGAGGTTGCGGATAGTGCTCGTGTGGCGGCCGGAGATAGATGGATGGAGTCGGAATGCTTCATCGGTGGTCGGAGGATGATGAATCGCCGAGAGGTGCTTCAGCGGTTGATGGGTGAAGGTGCTCTGAATCGCCGGAGATAGATGAAGGTGCTTGGAGGCGCAGTTCCTGGTAGGGTTAGTGGAACCAGATCTACAATCGTAGAGGTAGATTAAAAATAAAAGATTATATAGTTAATGGTAATTACAGAAATAGTCCTTTTATATTTATAAGTTATAAAAATACCCACTGCATTTTTATAACCTTATTAATTTACATAAGTAGTCCCTGATGTGCAAAATGACTATAATACCCTTTGAGTTAACAGAAAATTTTAACTCCGTTAGGTCCAGGGACTCAAATAGTAAAAAAATACAGACGTCAGGGTGTCAGATGATAATTTTTAAACTTTTGGACTCAAACCGCAAAAGCCACCAAACCACAGGGACGCAAATCGTAATTAACTCAAGATTGTTTTAGGGGTAACTAATGCATTAATTTTCCATTTTTTCAAACTGCTTCAAATACATGTTTTGGGGTACTTTAAATTGTTTGACCCGTTTCCTTTTTAGCTAGTTCTTCTTTACCTTACCAAATTGGCCCATTAGAGATGAATAATAACACAGATCAGCTCATTCGTAAGTAAATGGATTACCTCGGTTTGTAGTAAACCACAAAACGGGTTTGGGTTAAAACAGCATGGTGTGCAGTTGCAAGCACACCAAGGTGCATGCTCTGGCTAGAAATTACTGAAGATGGCATGGGCATTGGTTGACGTGCAAAACGTCTAACACCTACACGTAATTCACCATTTTCCCCCCTGTACATAAAAAAGGTTAGTCAAGAATCAAGATGCTATGAGGTGTACAGAACACAAACCATTTATAACATATATGCATGTAACAAACAACAATAACATAAAGACTCTACCTAAGAAATACAAATGAATCCCCAGCCACCAATTTCTTACAGGTAACAAAAGTACTCCATCCAGTTGTAAGCAAATGCCTTCTAGGTTGACCTGCAAGGTCAAAAAGAAAAAGTTGGTTTTTAATAAAGACAGAATAAAAAGTTGGTTCTCAAGAAAGATAAAAAAAAAATCCAATTATTGAATGAACCCAAGGGGGGTGTTTGGCTGGGCTTTTAACTGAAACAGTGATCGGATCTGATTACTGAGATAAATGAAAATTTTCCAACCAATCCCTGTGTATGAGGACCCATTAGTTGATTTCAATTTTGATTATTCAGATCATGAAAACTACTTTGAAAAGACAGATACAGACGCCCCTAAGTTGTAACATATAAACAAAAGTAACAAAAATTATAGAGACCTCTAAAAATATGCTTAAAATGCCACTCGAATCCATGAAGATCCTTGGCTATCAACTCCTGAGTAGGTGTTGGTTGAGTCATATCCTACACAAACTCAACAAATTAGAACATCAAAAAGTATACATCTGAAACTGGGTTTGCCAGGTGGGGTACCAAAAAAATTACAAAATTACCAAGGGAGGTAGGCATTCATTTGCATGCTTCCTAAGCACGGAAAACCCACCATGAGTGCTTGTATCTGAGGCTGTCAATACTTTGCAAAAAGAGTGAACATTTGGCCTAGGAGGCTCTGCAAGACATTCATCAGGACCTATGGGATCGCTATCACTTTGCTGCAGATAATTGCAAAACATCATAAACACAGATTCTGTATATCACAAACAGCATAAAGTTCCTACAAAACTTGAAGTATTAGAAACTTAAATCCTACATCTCCTTCCGGAAGTAAAGTGATCTGAGCATAAACTTCATCCGATTCTTGTTCAGCCTGCAAAATTAACCCAATTTAACAAATAAAGCTACAAGAAATCAAACATCATGATCAAAAGAATCCACATACCAGCAGCTGAGTATGAACAACACGACAAAGGATCTTCGATTTGAGGTCAAATAGATTAACCCTCTGATTCAATTCCTGATTTGTGGATGCCTCTAACTACAACATCCATACAAAGAAAGTTATAAAAACCACCTAATTACAGCAAACTAAAACCTATATTTTGGAAGAAACAAGTCTAAATTTGCAAGCAGAAATTAAGACAGCGTTTACTTGTTCCATGTGCCCTTGAGGAAAGTAGTAAACTCTCTCTCCATCTCTAGGAACATCCACCTGTGGCCCCGTGCATGCCTTCCATAGCTCCTTATACAACAGATCTTCACAAAAAGAGGGGAAAATAAAATCACACACAGAAATTGACACAAAAAACACACAGACTAAATTATAGTTTTCAGTATGAATTAGTGAATGAATTTTGTGATTTCACCTTCGGGAAAGGAAACAGTTGGCCCTCGATGCTCCATGATTGGAAGTTTGGAACCACCAATTGAAGTTATTGAACTCAGCTCGGAAACGCAGAGTGTTGGAGACAACAAATTGAAGAAACTAAACCACCAGAGTCACCAAAATCTCCACATTATAACCGTGAGTTCGTGCTCACGAAGAACGAGGAGAACAGAACAGCAAGCCGTGATAAATCGCGAATAAAACCCTAGAAACGTAAATCTTCGGTTACGAAGACGCAGATCGGGAAACCACAACGGTTGATGATGATGCAGGTTTGAAATGAAAGTTTCTGTGGAAATGAAAGATATGGTGGAAGAGAAGAGGAGAAGAAATGTGTAATGGCGTTAGGAAGCTAAGCTTAATTATGCACCTTGATTCCTTCTCTTTGTTTCTCTCTCTAAAACACTTTCTTTTGCTGTCGCTTTCTCTCTCACTGGAATGCAAGCCTTGGTTTGTCGCCATTCCTGGTGGTGTGTAGTGCGTGAGCCTAACCTTAACTAACCGTGGTTAGGTTACCTCTCCTCTCTTACCCTAATATTTATTAGTTTTTAATTAACTAGCATAAGTATAATTAGTAATTTATTTATACTATTCTTATTACAGAAATTATATGTTAAATGAATTTTTACTACATTAAATAATTAAATAACTTTTTGTTTGGAATGATTTTTATTATTGAAATAAATAAGTGAGACTTAAGTTTCTAAAATTATGGTTAATATTATTAAATGAATTGAAGTGAAATGGTTTAGACGAGAAAAATTTTATGAAGAAAAATATGGTGGTGATGAGTGTCGAATAGTGTAATTATTTATTAGGTAGAGTAGATAGATATAGGAGGTCTCCCGTGATGCGATAGAAAATATAAGACTATTTATAGTTCATTTCATAAAAAAACACTATATTTTCTCTCTCATTTTTAATTAAATGATATTTTTTAATATCTTTATCATTATCTTTTATTTTTCTTTCACTCACAACCACTTTAAAAAATAAATTTAAAAAATATAGGGAATGAACAGTTTTTAATCAAATATATGAATAAATAGTAACATCTTTTCTCTCATCCACTTACAGTCACGAATAACAAAACCTCAAAGTTTAAGGACTTCACTCACACAAATATAGGGGTCGGGCTATAAATGCTCTAGTACAATAATATGGACAGTTCTTAAACGTTTGAACGATTAATTGGTGAACGATTGACACTCATGAAACGCTTACAATCAATTGCTGAAGTATTATATAGTTTTAAAAATTTATAAAATAAACTAAATATGAAAGTATGTAAAATAAAGATGATTTTGAGCATTTTGTTAAATAGAAAATTGATTATTACATAATTAGATTTATGTTATTAAATTGTTTTCTATTTGTAAAAATAAGTTTACCCCTTCAATTTTAAAATGAATGTAGAAAGGCAAATAGTCTTTCCTACGAACATAGACAAATAGTGTTGCGTGACGTGGGCATCCAGAGCGGATATCACATAGCATTCATCACCCCCTTAGGCTATTCGTAATACTCACCTCACATTTGTAACTACTATATCAACGTCACGTCATCACCATTTATAAAGAGAGACGGGAGACAAAGAAAAGTTAAAGAGAAAAGAAAGTGATAGATATATGGGGTTTCATCACCACACAAGAAAAAGTGTGCCTAAAGCGGGGGTGTAACGGTGTTGCCACTGAGGGTCGCATACTACATAAGCTTGGCTATTGCACCCTACATCCTAACCATCTGCAAGCCTTGGAGTGGGTGTCATACCTCCTTGCAAGGCGGGGGTTGTTAGCATTACTTGTCAACCCAAGAAAAAACATTTTGTCTGTCATATGATGTCGTTGGTCACTAACCCAGCACAGATGAAGCCCAACGTCTATAAGAAGTATTTATTTACTAATAAAAATTTAACTTTTACATGTTATAAGTAACACTTTACAATTATAATATTTTAGAAACAATTTTTACCAGCTAATACCTAAGGTTCATCATCACCATCGTGTGTTGTCGAGGCTTCAATTCTTTTATCACAACAATCATAGTTTTGGTTCAAAAAATTTACCAATAAAGCTAAAATTTCTCAACTACATTAAAGCTACAAGAGAAACACATTTACACAACGACACGATCGTTTGATGGGTGACTACTTTGTGGACAAAATGTTCAAGCGATTATTTTGAATGGGTAAAAATTTATTCTTATGAGTAATTAATGTGTCAAACTTGGATATGTCATATTTCATGTTGATATGTGTGGGGAAAGATAGAAGAGGTTTTACTTATTTACAATATTTACAAAAGTGCACATAATTCATAAAATATCCATTTAAATATGTGTAAGAAAACATCATGGATAGTGTATATAAAATCTATAAAGGTATAGTTAAGTTCTACGACAAACAATATCTTCGCAAACTAGTTGGAAGTGAGATTTAACCCTGACATTCCATTTTGAATACTATGATATTTAAATAAAATGAAGACTTCTGATTTAACATCATGGATTGTGTCCATTCTCCACACTCCAACAACATATTTCATTGAAGAAGAAGATTGGTAAGTGGGGTTCTAACTTACAAATTGAGTTTTGAGTCGTGTCTAGTAAATTTCATATGATGGTGACTTACAAATATGGGTTCCTATGTTTATTTGAGTAGAATCATTATATGCATGTGTGAGGTTGAGTAGGAACTCAACAAAATGTTATTTTTAACGATGAGTTGTAAGAAATTATGTAGATTTTATATAGAGAATATTTACACAGTATTAACAAAGTTTTCTAAGTGTTCTATTGTCATTTGAAGTTTTTTTTGTCACTTAAAAGTCACTCAATTTCATAGGTATTTATATCTTATATAATTTGTATGTAAGTGTTAAAACTTTGTAAAAGTAACCTAGACAAATGAAACATATATGAATATCGGTTAATATTTGGTGATTAACTTTTTCAAATTTAATTAATTGAACAATTATTAAACTTGCCTATTGTTTAATAATTTCTGTTTTATTACAGTTACCTCCCATTTGAAGTTAATTTAAAAAAAAATCAATTTCCCAATAGTAATAAAATTTCATATAAGTTCCAATTGTCTAAGTCAAATTTATAAAATTTTAAGATTAATAAGAAAAATATATTAGATTTGAACACCTAGTTAAAGTTGAGTGATTTTAGTAGGACAAAAAAACTACTATTGACTTTAATGAAACACTTGAAAAACTTAATTACTTTTTTTACAATACCATCGATTATTTTTATAATATATATTGTACATCTTCTCATTTCATTAATTAAAACCTTAAAAAGAACAAGTTAATGAGGGTTGTGCCCATTTGGTTCGTTAGTTACGGATCTGTGTCCACGTTAAAGATGTCCAAGATTTATCAATCAGATTGTACGTGTCTATAATAGTAAAACTTAAATACACACTTGGATTGTAACCCTCTCTAGTGAAGATTAAGTTTTTAAACATCATTAAAACCTTGACAACGATGTAATTTAAAAAAGAATATAATTTTTAAAAAGAAAATGTTTGTTAAAAGAAAAAAGAAGAGGGTAAAATGTAAAGTAATAAATGTGGGCCACCAGAGTGGGACCATTACACGTGGGAGTAGCAGATTGGCGTCACTTGAAGGAGACAGTGTTTTCATATGTTTGGATGGGGTACGATGATGCGGCGGGTCCCAGAGGGAACGTGGTGGGGTCCCCCTGAATGGTCAATTGCACATCCCACCTATGAGGGGACATGAGATTTGTTGTGAGAGAGAGGATGGCAGCCTTTATTTTACTCCCAATCTATGATTAAAACGTGGTCACACCCTAAACATGTGAACCCGCTAATTTCTTTCCGTTCTTTTTCTTTCATCAATACTTGAATTTTTATTGATTAATTTTTTAAAAAAATAACGAATGATATATTGTAACTAAAAACAATATTTATACATATTTAATATTGGTTTATTATCTTCGCTTTCGATACATTTGACCATCTTGTAGCGGAGACGGCGATCATGTTGTGCCGGATACAAAAAGTTATGTACGAGAATATTGCGGCCTCTAGATTGAAGAATGTTGTTTTTATACGTCTAAGGTTTGCTATTTAAAAGGGGTCGGCGGTCCAGCTTGTTGTCCGTTTTTCCTACGTGTTGACTTGAGTCGTGTATGTTACTTTTTAGTTTGTTTGTTTAATGAACATATAAGTTAATAAAACTAATAATCTTTTTTGGGTCTGTTATATACAACATTTGCAATCTAATCTCACACCATCTGTTAATGATCGTCTAGCTATTAAAACTTTGACTTTTATAATGCTTTGACTAAGTATAACTTTGCAAACGACGTTTGACTTTTAATAAAGCGACTTAGTTAAATATGATTCTATTACAGTATTACATACTTTTTTTTATAATAAATGTAACGGAGTGTGATTTGTTATATGCAAGCATTTCTTGTTACATTTTTATAAACATGAATGTAGTATAAAAATTTTTCACTAGGCAACCAAGTTTTATTATATTTTTTAAAAGTAAACATAATGTATTTTCTTTACATTTTTTTAAACATAGATGTAGTATAAAAAAATTTCACTAAGCAACCAAGTTTTATTATATTTTTTAAAAGTAAACATAATGTGTCTGAAAATTTCAAATTAAAAGAAAAGTAAAAATATATTATATTTGACTCGATTCAGTTTTTAAATTAAATTTATATCGAAACGTATATAAAAATGAGCACGTCATAATGGTATATCTGATATACTTTATAAAATATTATATTTTAAAAGTTATAAAAAACTAAATATCATAAAGTTAGCTATAATATTAAAATATACAAAAAAAAGTAATAGCAAGTAGAAGGATTAATTAAGGCTATTCATAGTGGGGCGTTTTATACCCTCATAGCGTCCCATAGTGCCCGGGTACCACCCCCTCGGGACGCTATGGCTCAAAAATGTGGTTGGGGCGTTTTTTTGGCAGCGCCCTCCCCTCTTGTTGATCGATTATAGTTGATTTTCTATTGGACTGCATTTCTTTTTCTTTTTTTATTAAAATGAGTAAGTAATGACGTAATGGGGGTTATGGGGGTTATCCACCACACCCATTTTCTTTAAGAACCCCCAAGATAACATGACGTCCACATGGCGCATAACCTCCTTGAGGGGGGTTATCCACTACACTTAGCATAAGGCCATCTGTAGTGAGGCGCCATGGGCATTAAAATTGCTAACATAACCCCCCTATGGCACCTCTCCACCACCCTCTTAGGCGTTATGTTAGCAAGTTTGTGCATGGGCGTTACCTACATAACGCCTCCCCACGCTCTTTTTTTTTTTCTTTTTGCTTTTTTTCTATTGGTTCTCCCATCTTCATAACCCCCCACTACACCCCTTACCTCATAACCCCCCATTTTCACGTCATCCGGCACATGTCGCATAACCCCCCACCCCACTCTCAAACCACTATGGATAGCCTAAGTGTCACGTCCTACTTAAATTCAAGTCTTAAGTATCGGGATTCTAGAAAATTCCAGACATCTCCCCCTTCTTCTTCCTTGATATAATCTAGAAAATCCATGAAAATATCATGGATATTATGATATATGAATCTAGAATAAACCATGTAAAAAACTTTGATATTACCGTAGAACGTTCTAGATTAGATTAGAAAAATGGGGATTAGTTCTAACCCCACTATAAATAGGTGGAGGTGGTCATTTTGCAAACCACCTCCCAAACTGGTAATCAAAAGCGTTCTCTTGTAAAGCATTCTCGTGTAATAAAAAGCATTGTTTGTGTAAACAATATTGCGATCCATATTTTAGTCGTTAAATGGAATCATCGATCTCAACTTGGTTATAAGGTTGATCTTAGTGGAAAACTAAGAGTCGTACGTGAGTTTGAAAATTACTCTCGATCTCAACTTGGTTATAAGGTTGATCTTAGTGAAAAACTAAGAGTCGTACTTGAGTTTGAAAATTACTATGTGACATAGGGGAGGCCTGAGTCCTGGCATAAAACAATTTTTTTATAAAGATATAAAATAATAAAAAATAAGTTTAAATCAATGTTCACTATTACGACGTCTTTTCTAATTTTAGCCGTATGGTGTAGAAACGTATTAACGTTTAAATTTAACACTCTTATTTTACGTCGGGTTTAAACCTATTCCCATAAAAGTCATTACGATAATAAAAGAAATCTAAAATATAATAATTATAAAAAAAAAGACAAGACAACTAAAAAGGAAAAAAAATATGAAGTAGTAAAAGAGATTTAGCATCTCTTACCACATTTAAGTTGGATATATAGTGATAACTTAGTCAATTATCTGGATAAATACCCAGATTTTTAACATAAAAAATAATCTACAACCCATAAAAGTTTATGTACTAAATAGTTTGGTGTAATGCTGTATGTAAGTTTGATTAAGAATATGAGGCCTAACTCAGGGGCGGATCTAAAAAAATTAGGGGTAACGCTTAATTTTTTTTTTGTTGGGACTAGCGGAGGTTTGAGGCAGCACCCCCGAGAGAAGCGGGGTCTAAGGGGTGACAGCCCCTAGCGGAGTCCAAGGGGCGGAGCCGTTGGGGTCGTTTTTTAATTTTGGACAAAAGTCCTTCATTAAAAATGCATTAGAATTTTCTAGTCCGAAAATGCATTAAGTTAAATTTGAGTGGCCAAAATGTGTCAGTTTCTAAAGGTCGATGGAGTCTTTTTATCCACTTCATTTGTTTCACTTCACCCCCTAAACTTATAACTTATATTTCTAAATTGCACAAACTTGTTAGTTGTTTGGTTTTAATTAATTAATGGCCTTTTGATCATATTTTCATGTCGGGATTTAAATAATAGCCATAAAAATGTTCGAAGATAGCGTTAAAATATTTTCAGGGGTATCGAAATACCGAAAATGTAAAAACAAAAATCCCACATTACGGTAAAAGTTTAGGGGTAGCGGGCGCTACCCCTGCCCATAGGGCAGGTCCGCCCCTAGGGCAGGTCCGCCCCTGGCCTAACCAAAAAGTGAATCTTGTTATTTAAATATAAGAATAGCCATACATATAACAAACACAAAAAATCACATATTAAGCATACTTAGATGTGAAACTGAAATGAAATAAGGTTGTAACATTCATGGAAATGATACAACATTCAAGAATCATATGAAACTGAATGTAAGATGGCGAAACGCTGACCTTTTGAGCAACGGTGTCATCGATGTCAACAAAATACTACCTGAGAAAGCAAAAGAACGTGTTTCTTAAAATCATCTCGCCCCTAATTTTACCCATGAGAGTGAGTGAATTAATTTAAAGGACTGTGATTATTAACTTACTTAACAACTACGTATGCACAATTATCTTGCAGCGGATTAGGATAAGTCTGCAACATAACATGTACAGAGATTAAAATTTAAAAATAGATGAATGAGAAAATGCATCGTGTATTATAAAATAAAGCATTTTAGAGTTGTGTATCAATAGAAATGCAACTACCACAAACATAAATATAACCACACTTTAGACTTAATTGAGTATCTCTAACGTTCCTCTGAAAACTAAGTGGCGGTTCTGATATGAAACTTTGATCTGAGATACGGAAACTAGCAGAGGACAACCTTTTGGTGAGGATGTCAGCAACGCTGGTGTGTTGTAGCAATATAACACACCATAAGAGAGCAAGCCACAACCACAAACACTAAATATACAAATCCCTTGGTCTTTCAGAGAAAAATTGTTCTTCCCATATATATATTTAGCTTCACCCACCTAAAATTAAGCTATAAATTAGCTTTATGTATAATTTAATCTATAAATAACACAGATGTGAAACCTAATAATTCATTAAACTTTTTCCATATGAAAGGCACGCCTGAAGGTTGCGGTTCTCGACGCTTTTCCATATGCTTTTTAAGCCTCAAGTGCACTTCTTATATAGGTTGTTCCTAACCTTGTCAGAATCGAGGCATAATGTACCCAAGGTCGCCTTACGCCTATGCGCGCTCTTTAAAACCCATAGTAAAATTATGATCATTTATTGATTTGGTCATCAACTTCAAACTCATCTTCCCAAGCCTTAATATAGCATAATCAACTATCAAGAATAATATAATAAGGGAAAAATGGATTTTAATAATCCTACCTATTCCTATTTGGCGGATAATAATCCCAACTATTTTTTTTGGAAAAGGACGATCCTACCTTATCACCTCGTTATTTATAATAAACCTTCTATCCAATTTTCTAACCGTCGTTAGTGCCATCCTACATGGCATCCCAGTCATACGATGACGTGTCCTTTTTTATCTTGCATGGCATATCACCTTTTTTAAACCCTTTTTAACGACAATCCCCAATTCCTTTTAAACCCTAATCGATCTTCACGAGTTCTCCATGGTTTCTCCTTCAAACGCCAAGTTCAAACTCCCCCACGAGTTCAAGTTCATACTCGTGCTCTTCAACCTCAAGGAAACCCAAAATTATCAAACTTAACGCTGATTGAAGCGGGGTTGTTTATTGTGACCATGATTGGGTGGCAATTAAACGGGTTGCTGGACCACGGAAATCAAGACCAGGCCATGAATTCTTTGGATGCTCATTATGGCCGGTAAGGTGTTCTTTAATCAATTAGTTCTTTAATTATGCGGTTCCTTTAGAAATATGATGTTCATACATTGCTTGATTTGGTTTATAGCGGGGTGGATGCAACTTCTTTGTTTGGAAAGATGATTGCGATGAATTGCTTGGAGAAGAGGATTCACATACCAGACTTGAAGCTAAAATAAAAAAACTTCAGTTGATGATTGCTGATTTGGTAGAAGATAAGATGCTCCTTGAAGAAGGGAACCAAAAGTTGAAGTTGGAACTTTCTAAATTCAAATGTAATAAGTTGTGTATGTTAGGTCTTTTAGTTGTCATTGTAATGTGTTATATGTATTTGATGTGATGAATTTCATGAATGAAATGAACTTTTGAAATGAAATGAACTTCTGGTGATCAAAGATTGTATTGTGCAGGTTGTTGTAGTTGACACAAGTTGTTGGTGATTAAAATGACCCAATAGCAAACACACACACTAAATTGATGACCCATTACACTAGTACAAAGTTGCTGATGCATTACACTTGCAAACCCACCCACTAAACCCACCCACTGACCCATTGACACATCTAATTTGACCATCTAATTGAGCACAACCTTTATACTGTCATAAAACCATCTAACTGACCCATTACACTGTCAAAACTGTACAAACCTTTACACTAACAGAAACCATTGACACAAACCTTTAGAAACCATGGTACTTGCTCGTCCACGAATCATGTACACAAACCATGGACACAAACCTGCTACATTATCAGAATCCATAGACACAAACTTACTGCATTATCACAAACATGACACAGACCTACTAATCAGAAGCCATGCATTACATCATCTAAAAGCTTGAAAATCATAACATCCATTGTATCAAACTTAAAATCCATAACATAAGTTTTCAAACAAACATCATCAGACCATCAAAATATGAGTTTCTAAACAAACATAAACACACAAATAGGGTGCAGTGGAATGGAAAGGTGCTAGAATCACTTGTAAGCACTGGCTTGGTTGTGGAGTTGCTATTTTTTCTGGGCCTGCCTCTTTTAGGTTTTTCAACCTCAACATCAATTTTAGCAACCTTTCTAGGTCTCCCTCTTGGTTTATTTGGCTTCTTCACAGCTGCCACTGCCTTACCCTTTTGTGGACTCTTCCTTATGTTATGGCTAGTTGACTTACAACCACTACAACTCATCTTCATTCCATGCTTAGTTAATCTGACAGGTCTCTTTGGATCTTCATGTGGATCCCTCCTCCTATTCTTGTTGGGTCTTCTAGGCATAATGTTGATTGGTGGAGGATCCAAAGGTAAATGAACATTAGGCCAATACTTCTCACTTGGTAATTGAAGAATGTAAAACTGATATGATCTCATGTAATTCTCCTTGCTGTAGACTTGATGCACATAATCTTCAGCATGCTTGTTCAAGAAACCCAAAACATCACATGCATGATGACATGGGATGCCAGTTAAATCTCATTTTCTACAAGTGCAGGTTCTCTTTTCTATATCAACAAAGACATCATCTATGGCTTCCTTAACTTGAAAAAGGTCATTTGTTGAAGGTAAGATTTCACACTTATAAGCCTTGTTTTTCTCCTTTTTCAGCTTCAATAGGATCATTAGACAAACAACACCAGGCTTACCAACCATATATTTTTCCTTATCTCTTAATTTGGTCATTATGGCTACCCTAATATCCTCTAACATGTTGATTAAGTGCTTTGACCTGGACTGGATGATATAACCATTGAAGGTCTCTACCATATTATTCACCACAACATCTGCCTTCGTACCATCTCTGCAACATCTTTATCATCGCATAAAGGTAACAAACCACCTTCAAAATCCATACCTGGAATGACCCAATGAAGAGTAAACCACCATTTCTTGTATTTGCCATACTCTACTGCATAATCAAATAACTTAAAGAAGGAAAGTTTATCCACTTCAATCAAGACTCCAGTGGACATGCCTCCAACATACCTAATAATCGGCTCGTACTCAAGTTCACCTCCGACATACATGTTCACTGAAATCTTCTCTGCCATTGCTCCAATGGGTTAAGCTTCAATCGATTATGCTTCAGCGGATGTGGGGGGGGGGGGGTAATTAACTTCAATCGAGCAGATGAGGGGAGAGCTTCGATTGTGTTCTTCATTGGGGAGATTAGTAATTGGGGTGGGAGTTCAATAACCAGATATATGTCAATTAAGAAGGGTAGTAATTGAAAGGGGGGGGGGGGGTAAAAATTGATAAGGGTTAAAAAAGGGCACGTCATCGTATGACCAGGATGCCATGTAGGATGGCACAAACGACGGCTAGAAAACTGGACGGAGGGTTTATTAGAAATAACGCGGTGATAAGGTGGGACCGTTTTATCCGCCAAATAGGAATATGTAAGATTATTAATATCCATTTTTCCTATAATAAAGCTATATAATAACTAAAAGATAACCATAATATAAATTACCAGCAAAAATAAACTAATATATTAAAAAATAGTAAGAAACAGAAGTTCCAAAAGGGTATCTCAATCCCTCAAACTAATTTTCCCAACACAATCAATGGATTTAACAAGTTAACCGAAACCTAATGAATAACATGAAATTAATATGTTTTTGTGTGTGTACGCAAAGTGAAAGGGATGTAAAACATCCATGAAGATCAGGGATGTAATAAGTCAAATGAGGAACATCTTCAAGCAGTGGCGAACCTAGATTTTTTTTTCATGGGGGTCGGAAAATTTTGAAGTCTGCTTGTCTATCACTATATACAAAAAGAAAAATTAGATCCATTCGGGCCAGGTCGGATCGGGTCGTTTCACATGAAGGAGTCTTAGAAAATAAATGCCCCTTTCTAATTTGTAAAATCGTTCAATAATATTAAATATACAAAATTATAACGCAATAATTAAGTTTCATCCAAATCCTTAAAAAACCATGTATCTAAAAGTTTACACAAAAAAACTAAATACTCACACAAATCCTAAACTTTAAATGCGTAATTACCTAGATCCTAATGACTAATCGGTAACCCATCTCGATATGCGTTTAATGTAATGGGTAGGCAAATATTCGTGTTTAAACTTTTGATTAGTATCGTGGGTGGTGAATAAGAATTATAAATGATAAAACTTAAATTCGGTTATAGATAAATTGATTAAGATTAATGGAGTAGTTTGATCTAATTTAAAAACAAATTGACTTCATAATAAATTTTAAATTATTCAAAAAGTTACATATATAATTAATCTCGTGACTTATAAAGTAAATTATATACATAATTTTAAACTTAAACTCTTAATATTAGATATAATCATAGGCTCATAGCTAGATACCTTATAACATAGATCATTTTAAATATAAAAAATAAATTTATATTTATCAACCAACAAACCATGTGCTAATGCAAAACCACTACAACACAGCTACATTTAATTTATAGATATAATAGTTCTTAATTTAAAACACTTATAGTTCTCTTCTTCTTACTCTCAATACTCTATACTCTGTGAATATTCTTCTCACTCTTCTTCTTACAGACGATCTTGTATGAAATTATGAAATCGAACACCATAGATTCACAGCTCCTGTTTGAGCACTATTGCTGCATTCAATACAAATCATTGTCATCTGAGTTATGTGTTTCAAGTGTTTTCATCCCTTCTTTTCACGTTGGATGCTCGCGTCTGGATCCAGTTAGATTTATGGGGGTCGGTATCAAAATTTCTTGGGGGTCGGTTGCAAAGAAATCGTACATACAACACTAACAAAAAGAAATTCATGGGTGTCGGCCGAATCCCATCTCTAATGGGAAGGTCCGCCACTGTCTTCAAGGACGTATTCATGATCGCCAGTGACAACCCACAGTTGAGATGACGTTATATCAGACGATCGACCCATAATCAGACTCCACGGTGTTAATTTCACTTTAGGTTTTCTCCTGGAGAGCTCTCCGTTTTCCGATTACGATTATTGTCACGGCTTAATTTGATGCCACAGACTGAAACACTGTTACTTACCAAATGCATTAATGATCAAATAATTGGAATTTAGCAACAAAACAAAAAATACAGATTCTCTGTATTTGGTTCGAAGAAGAATACTTTCCTTCTTTCCGTTTGATTGATTTAAGATGAAGGAGAAGATTGAGGAGAAATCGATCGTTTGCGATGGTGGCTGCAGGAGAGAAAAAATATAAACCCTAGGTGTCGAATGAGACGGTATACCGATTCGGGTCAAAATGATCCGTGCGTTTTAGACTTTTTAAGTGAATTTTTTGATTTAAAAATCTGAGAAATTGACACATAAGATTTTTCCTATATAGCATGACTAAGAAGTTGACTTGTGTACTTTAAAAACCTGTATTTAATAGTATGGTAAGATAAGATAGTAAGATAGTAAGATTTCTTTATTGTCATTGAGTTGTAGCCCAATGGTAAGAAACAAAGTCTCTTTGGTGAAGACCAGGGTTCAAGCCTTGGCAATGGTGTAAAATTGGTGGAATAAAAAAAAATTAGCCGTTCAAAAAAAAAAAGATTTCTTTATCTTATATATTAAGGTTGGGATAAATGTACCAAGTTAATATGATAAAGAGTTAATTGCTATTTGCGTCCCTGTGGTTTGCTGTTTTTAACCATTTGAGTCATGTTTTTAAACCTTTAACACTCTGAGTCCTTAAGGTCACTTTTCTTAACCATTTGAGTCCCTGACACTAACTTCTGTTAACTAGTCCGTTAAAAATACCCCATGTGCAAGCACATGAGGGTAAAATCGTCCATTCAACCCAAAATTCAAGATTATATGTGATTTTGAGCAGGAACATTCAAGCAGGAACAGTCCGTGATTTTGCTGAGGAAACTCACCAGGACCGATGAGGAAGCTAGGGTTTCACTCTGCACGCCGTGGCTGCTCCTAGCGCTCCGCCAATGGCTGGTTTCGAAATACGCCGCCGTGCAAACCAACGCCGCCGCCGCTCTGGTGAACTTGTCGCTGGAGAAGACGAAAAAGTTGAAGATCCTTAGGTCAGGGATCGTTCCGCCGTTGATCGACGTTTTCAAAGCCTGATCTCATGAATCTCAGGAACATGCTGCTGGTGCGCTCTTCAGCCTCTCACTGGAGGAGAAGAACAAGACCGCCTTCGGTGTTCTAATGGTTAGAGCTATAGTTTTTGTCAATTTGGTTTGATAAACATATAATCTTGAATTTTGGGTTGAATGGACGATTTTACCCTCATGTGCATTGCACATGGGGTATTTTTAACGGACTAGTTAACAGAAGTTAGTGTCAGGGGCTCAAATGGTTAAGAAAAGTGACCTTAAGGACTCAGAGTGTTAAAGGTTTAAAAACAGGACTCAAATGGTTAAAAACAGCAAACCACAGGGACGCAAATAGCAATTAACTCTAAAGTAAAATTACCAACTTTAATTAAAATTAGCTTAATAATAAGGTAATGATTATGCTTTTCTTGAAAATTTCATTTCTCACTCTCATTTTTTTTGGATATATGTTTTTTATAATATTTTTTTACAAAAGACCTTTTTTATAAATATTATCATTTTTAATAGCAATCTATTAGAAAACTTTAGCAAGTTTGTTTTTATTATAATTTTTTATAAAAGGTTTTTTTATAAATATTATATATTTTTAACAGTAATTTATTAAAAAATTCTATTTATTATAATTTCTTATAAAAGGTTTTTTTATAAATATTATATAACTTTTTTGCAAGTGTTTTTTTTAATGGGTATCGATTTTTAAACGTACACTCAACTCTTACATTATCCTAATATTTAACGTGCAAAATTTAAATTAAAAACACGTCGGTTGAATCTATTAATTTGACATTTTACATTGGTTTAAGTCCGACTTACTTATTTCCATTCAAATTTTATGTTAACTTAGATAAAAAGACAAAACGAAATGGTCAATATAATACTCGCAACTAGCTCGATTTTAAATAAGCCGAGTCGGCTCGTCTCAGTGTTACTACATTTACTATTTATTATTAGAGTCCCATGAACCTTTATATTATTTATTGAAGTCTTAAAATTTTATTTATTAATAAAATATAAAAGAATTAAATATTTTAATTAAAGGTAAATAAAATAAAATAAAATAATATAAAAGATATATTTGTTAACATATGTTTTATATAGTCAACCTCATGGGAAAAAAGAAAACATATTTGTTAACAACGACCTAAGAAAACATATTTGTTAACAACGACCTATACCAATGGCATCTAGTGGAGTTGGTTGAGGCTTTGACTTGTGTTCCTAGGGACCCAAGTTCTATCCTCACTAATGACATTATTTGTTCATTGGTATGGAGGCCAATGATAGGAGATTCGGGGAGACCCGGATTCGATCCTTGAGGCGACCGGGTTTTACCGTTAATTTGCCGTCGTGCCAACGGGCGGGCGGGTTAGCGGGTTTTTCCTCGGAACTGGAGTCACATGGACGCTTAAGGGCTCCGTACTGCTGGGTTGGGCCAGCTGGCGGTGGCCTTTAGCCATTGGGTCACCCCGTACGAAGTACCTGGGTTTATTCTATTCGTTGACCGTTCAAAAAAAAACAACGACCTATTAAATGGGCTGAGTAATTAATACCCTAATTAAGTTTGTTAACTTCTAGAATATAAAATACCAATCTTGGTACATTTATATTAGGGTGGGCGGTGTGGGGGATAAATTTTTTAGAATGAGTAAAATGAGATAAGTTTTTTGGCCAATAGGAGAGTAACACCAGGAGAGAGAAAAAAGTATATGTCTTTTGTGTTTTTTGAATGGTATGGGTGGGATAAGTTGGGTTGGATAAGTTGGGTTGAAAAATAACGGGCAAAAAAAGCCCAACGTTCGAAAATCACTCTCGGCAATACTCGGCAAGTAGTTGCCGTTTTTTGATTTTTTTTGCCGAAATCCACCTTGCCGAATGCAAGGGTATGGTTGCCAAATTGTTGCCGAAAATCACCCTATACCGAAAGCCCTTTGCCGAAAAAAAATATACCCCATACCACCCACCCTTAATAGATTAACATTAGCTATTAAAAGGATATATATCAATAGATTAATAAACTTTATGACTAAAATTTGGACAACAGAAAGGCCAAACCAATCATAGTTGGTTTACGTGCACATATGCCCATTAGTGTCACTAATTACACAATTAGTGTAATTACCTATTATATTAATAATACTTCAATTATTAAGATTCTCTCTACTCTGAATCTTCAGATTCTGGCATTGCGCGGTCTAAAACTGCTCCTTAAGTCGTTAACTACGGTGAATTTTTAATTTGACATGAAATGTCAAATAACTAACTAGGAACGACTGAAATTTCACCACTGAAAGACTATGAAAAACACTGTTTAAAAAAAAAAACTACAGTGGGATTTACCATTAGGTTGCTTGTAATACGGCTAGCAAACAAGTTTCAACATTTAACTCAAATACGACATGATACGATTAACACGAATGTTAAACACGAATACGACATAATTAAATAATTATGTCATTTCTTCAAACACAAACACATGTCTGTTTATAAGCGTGTCACATCACACGAACTGTTTGACACAAAATAATATTAAATGTTTGGTAACATGACCTGACCCGACCTATTTAATATGTTTAACAAATAAAAAGATAATATAAAGGTCACCAAAACTCATACAAGTCTGGTATAAATATGTACTTAAAAACTAAAAAACATTAACATATTTAATCGTGTTATAAACGGGTTAGGCGGGTTAGATCTGTTTTGACATGATTTTAACCGTTTCATAAACGTGTCGATCTGTTTATGACACGAAACTAGTTTAGCTTAAACTTAAAACCCATTTAACTCAGTGTTGTGTCGTACCGTATCGTGTAAGCATGTCTATATTAGAGATTGCTAGCTCTACTTGTATTCTTTGTAACCTAGCGGTATTGATGTTGCCTGCTATAAATTGATGTGAGTTTAAATATTTATAAGTGTAAATTCATAGACGGTGGCGGATGAGTTTTAAAAAAAATGACTTTAGAAAAAAGTCCAGTGGCGAAACTTGGCCTAAAAAATCATCCGGGCCGAAACTTTGGGTCAAAAAATTTTTAGGTTGTCGCTAGGTTTTATGTTCGGGTCGGATATTCGGTTCAAGTCGGGTCAAACAAAAAAAAAATTAAAAAACTAATTGCAATAATTCATTAAACTAACCATTGTTTAACAACTAACCTAAAAAAACAAAGTAAACAATGCGAAAGTGCAAGAGAAATTAAGATTACCTGGAAGCATGATCACAAGTCAGCCTGACGATCTTTGAGATCTTTGAATTCATCTATTATGCAATCCGGATCATAGAGTTCAGCAAGTTCTTTTTCTACGTAAATCAATAAGCCTTATGCGTTGTTAGAGAATATTCTAACCAATTTTTGTGACTAGCAAACCAATTATATTGAAATCTCCGAGTATGTTTTTTTGTACCTTTATTTTCATACTCTTGAAGCTTTATTTGGTAAGGCCCTAAAGAAAGATATGTCCGTCTTACTTGTTCTCTTAAACCACTTTCATGCTCCCACATTGGCTTTCTTAAAGCCGGGTCTCTTTCTATACGGTTTGGAAAATCCTCATTAGTTTCTAGTTGTGGATCCTCTTGTTGAATTTCATGTCGTTCTTGTTCTTCAACTTGAGCTTGTGGGTCACTTGTCGTAGCTTTTTGACGTTTATTATTTTGATTTTCAACTTGAGCATCATCCCTTCTTTTGAAAAATGAATCAATGGTTTTCGACTTTCCCATTACACCTAAAAAAATAAAATCATTATGTTCAAAAGAGTAAAAGACTAACAAGTCTCCAAATTAATCACAATCCAAAAGTCCCCAAATTTTGAACATAAACCATAATTTCTCATCCATTCATCCAACTAGTTGTAACAATCTTAAATTAACATCCTAAATAACAATCTAAACCATAATTTAATCACAATCCAAAAATTCTCAAATCTTGAACATAAACCCTAACTTAAACACAATCACAAATTCTCCAAATTGATGAACCTCATGAGTACAAAACCTAATTTGGACATAATCTAGGTTAAAATTGAATTGAAAACATAAAGAAATTTACCTAATTGAAGTGTTTAAGAAATTGAAAAAAAACTTACCTAATTGATGTCGTGGTGCGTGAAGTCGATTAGGCGAGTTGTCCCGGCCGGATATCCTTTTTCCGGCGAGTTCGCCGGAGTCAATTACAGTGGCAGTAGCAAGCAGGCAGCAGCGTAGCAAGCAGGCAGCAGCGCCTTTTCTTTTTCTTTTGTCTCGTCGGCAGTAGCAAGTGCACAAATACCTTTTTTTTTCTTTTTTTTGTTATTGTCACACCCCGGTCAACGGTTTCGGGTGTGAGCGAGAATGGAATCATAGTCGAGGATACATAGAACACTTCTAATAATTTAAAAAACTTCATAAAACATTAATTCGTTTCATTGCAGCGGAAAGAGTAGTGGAAACATTAATGTCTTACATATTTT
>JBCNJP010000014.1:8646947-8669700 GCA_039602395.1 Deinandra increscens subsp. villosa
CTTTCTTTTTGAGTAAATTACGGCTATAGTCCCTGTGGTTTGCACGTTTTACGGCTATAGTCCCTAGGCTTCAATTTTTACGTCTATAGTCCCCAAGGTTTATGGGTCCGTTACACCGGTGGTCCCTGAGGCTAACGGACGTTAAAAAAATTCGTTAAGTGTGTGTGAAAAGACCATTATACCCTCCCTTTATAATAGTTAAAAAAATATTAAAAGAAGAGTAAATTACCGTCCACACTGCCGACACCCCCATTTTACCCTCCACAGCCCCAATCTCCATCACCCCTCTCCGGCGACAAAGCCCCCACCCCACTGCCGACACCCCCAGTTTACCCTCCACAGCCCCAATCTCCATCACCCCTCTCCGGCGACAAAGCCGACATCCCCACTGCCATCACCACCATCTCCGGCCCCACCCTTTCCGGCGATAATGAGCACCTCACCCTTTCCGGCGACCAATCCGGTCAATCATAGCCAACCAATTCGGTCAATCATCGCCGCTCACGTCTGTCGAAAAACGGGTACCTATTCCACATATCATCATCCCCTGTTTCACGTCTAGTGGAAAACAGGGATGGTGACATCTCTCCTTCCTCCAAGATCTGACCACCGGAAGTCGGAATGGGTCGCGAACGGCAACCCCAAAATGGCGACAGCCGCAATCGTGGGTAGGGCGCAATCAAGAACTTAAAGTTCTTGCAATCGTGGTGACACCGTCTTCGTCGGATATTTCATCAACTAGGGTTGTTGTAGCCGATCTTGCAATTGAAGGCAACGCACATGTTTTTTCTTTGAATTTGAATGCAGCGGCAGCACAATCAAGAACTCAAAGTTAGGTATATGCGTTTAGAGCTGAATTATATATGATAGTATGATACTCATTTTGATTATATGATTTGATTTTTCACGATGGTCCACGTGATGAAGTTGAATTGGGTTTTAGTCTTTTAAATTTTTACAAATTGTTTGCTTAACGATCCAATTAGATAAGAGATATGAATGGTGGTGATGATAGGAGATGGTGAGTGGTGACCGGTGATGGTGATGATCGGAGATGGTGAGTGGTGACTGGTGGTGGTGGTTGAGCTTTTCGATCAAGTGACCGGAAGTTGGTGGTGGACTGGTGATGTTATAAAAGTGGGTCATGAAATGTAGGTTATGAAGACGAGGGGTAGAATAGTAATTTTATAATTTCTTTTTGTGTTTTTTTATTTTTAATACAGGGGTATAATCGCCATTTTAAAAAAGTTAACAGAATTTATAACGTTTGTTAGCCTCAGGGACCAAAGCCGTAACGAGCCGAAAAAGGTTAGGGACCAAAGCCGTAATAAACGAAGTTTAAGGACTATAGGTGAAAAACGTGCAAACCACAGGGACGAAAGCCGTAATTTACTCTTTCTTTTTCTTTCATCAATACTTGAATTTTTATTGATTAATTTTTTAAAAAAATAACGAATGATATATTGTAACTAAAAACAATATTTATACATATTGTTCAAGTACATTAAAATTAAACCAAAGATAACATACAAGACTCAAGTAACCACGCAGGGAAGGCGAGCGAAGGCGACCAACAAGCTGCGCCGCCAACCCTTTTTGAATGGCAAACCCTAGACGTATGAATACAACATTCTTTAACCTAGAGGCTGCGACATTCCCAAACATGACCTTTTGAATCCGTCCCAACATGGCAGCAGCTTCTGCCTCAAGGTGACCAAAAGTATCAAAAGCGAAAGGAACAAACACATGTTGATTTTCGATACACGCTTTCTCGTGTTTGTTCACCTTCCCAGCAGCCGCTCTGGACACTGCCTGGCCCACCGTAAAGGAACTGGCCCTCAACCCCACAAGAGGAGAGACCCCCGTTAAATCAACACATGCATGTTTTCCATTCTGCCACCCAAAAACGAGTATGTCAGCTGGCCTGAGGGTTGAGCGCCCATCCAAGGGGTCAGACAGAAAGTTAACCGGGGCCTCCTTCCTGGCCGATATCCCAGCCTTCCTGAAAATGTCAAACAGAACGTCCCGGACCACGTCGTGTCGATATTTAAAACCGGGGAGCTCTTTGCAGTGAGCGGCGTGCTCCCCAAACGAGTCCATACACACCTTGTTGCAAACGGGACATTTTTCATCCACGCGGAATAGGGGAACCATGAGCCGATACTTGAGGATAGACCGGTATTCGACAGGCGACATATGTTGCCCCAACCCGTCGATGGGGAGAGCATGAAGGAAGTCTTGCGCATGTGGTTGTCGGAGGCATCCCCAAACGGCCTTTTGCCTAGTCGTCATCTCGTAAGTAGCTTCCATCTCGAGCAAGGTTTTACCAAATAGGGCATTCGCCAAAACGTGTTGGGCTTTTGGTGGGGCGGTGTCCTTATTAGTGAAACCGCTCAAATCAAAGCGTTTTTGATACATTTGGTCATTTTGAGGTGGAGATGGCGGTCATGTTGTGCCGGATCCAAAAAGTCATATACGAGAATATTGCGGCCACTAGATTGAAGAATGTTGTTTTTATACGTCTAGGGTTTGCTATTCAAAGGGGGTTGGCGGTGCAGCTTGTTGTCCGCCTTCCCTACGTGTTGACTTGAGTCGTGTATGTTACTTTTCAGTTTGTTTGTTTAATGAACATATAAGTTGATAAAACTAATAATCCTTTTTGGGTCTGTTACATATAACATCTGCAATCTAATCTAACACCATCTGTTAATGATCATCTGGCTTTTAAAACTTTGACTTTTATAATGCTTTGACTAAGTATAACTTTGCAAACGACGTTTGACTTTTAATAAAGCGACTTACTTAAATATGATTCTATTAGGGAGGGGGGAGTGGTAAAATTTTTAGGATTTTGAAGAATGGGTTGTAGCCAATAGGAGAGTGCCACGCAGGAAAGAGAAAAAGAAAGAATTTTGAAGAATTTTGAAGGATTTTGAGAGGGAGTGGTTAGGATTATGAAGAATTGTAGGTTAAATATATTTTAATGTTTTGAGTTATTTTTATATTGTAATTAATTTTAAAACACTATATTTATTTTATAAAAACACTACATTTATTAAAAAAAGACATTACATTAAAATAAAAAAAGACATTACATTAATTAAAATAAAAAGATAATACAATAAAAAAAAAACTACTCCTCAACTTCCGCCTCCGTTAAAACAACCTCGACGTTCTCTTCAATGTGCATCTTGATATCATGTCGAAGTTGGAAGTGTGTCTCCGCATTTCGTAACTCCGAAATGATATTCGGATCAACGTTCACATTAACGGGAGGGTCTCTGATATGCACTGGTGATATCGCTTTCCCTTCATCCTTTAGAATCATGTTGTTTAAAATAATTACCGCATATATGATTCTTGCAACTTTCTCTCTTGTCATTGCTCGGGCACCCCGTAGGAGTATCCTCCACTTACCTTTCAAGGTACCAAAAAAGCGTTCGACGTCCTGTCTTGCCGCCTTTTGAAGCTTGTTGAATCTTTTGTCAATTAGATCAACCGGATGATTATATGCCTTCACAAAGGTGGACCAAGTTGGGTAGATACCGTCTGCAAGGTAGTATCCCCTCTTGTATTGACGACCGTTAACAACAAATGGACACCTTGGAGCAATCCCGTGCATCTCATTAGTAAACAATGGCGATTGGTTCAAAACATTGATATCATTGTTTGAACCTACAACACCAAAGAACGCGTGCCAACACCAACGATCCTGTGATGCTATGGCTTCAAGCATGATGGTTGGGTACTTGTGGTCACCCCGATGAAACTGCCCTCGATATTGTTTTGGGCAATTTCTCCAGTCCCAGTGCGTGCAGTCAATACCGCCTAACATGCCGGGCAAACCATGATACGATCCGTGTGCCTGATATAAAAGTGCAATATCGTGGCTAGTTGGGGCACGTAAAAACTCATCTTTATATAATAGACAAACAGATGTAACAAAATGATCAAGTGTTTCACGTGACGTTCTCTCGGCCATAGCTAGGTATTCATCGTATTCATCAGGAACGTTACCTAATGCGAGTTGGCGAATGGCGGATGTGCATTTGTGTATAGCCGTGAAGCTTTCTTTTCCTCGGGCGTCCATCCCCTCTGCGAAGTAATTGTTGTGCTCTTGGACGTCGGCAACTATCTTTAAAAATAATCGTTTCGACATCCGAAACCTATCGTTAAACACCTCCTCATTGTAGACCGAATCCTCATCGAAGTAGTGTCTCATAAGTCGGTCTCTAGCTTCGATACGTTGTCGGTAAACATATTGTCTTTGTTGTGGCGGCCGATGTATTTGTTGCTCGTGGGCCGCTACAACTAATTCGAGGAAATTAGTATCTTCATCGTTAGAGTCCGATGATTCTTCAGAACTGGTTGGGAGGTTGGGTATGTTGAATGGAAACCGATCCATTTTGAATAATATGTGGGAGGATAAATGAGAGAAATGTGAGAGAATGATAGATGAGAGAAATGTGAGAGTGAGTAGAATTAGTGATAATGTATGTATATATATATATTGAAAAAAAATAAAAGAAATTCTTTTTTTAATCTAATAGCCGTTCAACGGCTATAAATTTATGGGGAAGGGGGATTGCCGTTCGGCAAGAAGTAGATTTCCCAAGCTTTTTTTGCCGTTGCCGATCGACCGGCGGCGGTGTTTGCCGCCTATATTTTCGGCGTCGCGGCGCCCACGCCGCCCACTCCGTCCGGCCTTATAGTATTACATACTTTTTTTATAATAAATGTAACGGAGTGTGATTTTGTTATATGCAAGCATTTCTTGTTACATTTTTTTAAACATAGATGTAGTATAAAAATATTTCACTAAGCAACCAAGTTTTATTATATTTTTCAAAAGTAAACATAATGTATTTTCTTTAATTTTTTTTAAACATAGATGTAGTGTAAAAAAAATCACTAAGCAACCAAGTTTTATTATATTTTTTAAAAGTAAACATAATGTATTTTCTTTAAATTTTTTAAACATATGTAGTGTAAAAAAAAATTCACTAAGCAACCAAGTTTTATTATATTATTTAAAAGTAAACATAATGTGTCTGAAAATTTCAAATCAAAAGAAAAGTAAAAATATATTATATTTGACTCGATTCAGTTTTTAAATAATATTTATCGAAACGTATATAAAAATGAGCACGTCATGGTGGTATATCCGATATACTTTATAAAATATTATATTTTAAAAGTTATAAAAAACTAAATATCTTAATAGTTAGCTATAATATTAAAATATACAAAAAAAAAAAGTAATAGCGAGTAGAAGGACTAATTAAGGCTATCCATAGTGGAGCGTATTATACCCTCATAGCGCCCCATAGCGCCCGGGTACCACCCCCGGGGCGCTACGACTCAAAATTGTGGTTGGGGCGTTTGTTTTGGCAGCGTTGCCCCCCTTTGTTTATCGATTGCAGTTGTTTTCTATTGGACTAAATTTTTTTTATTGAAATGAGTAAGTAATGATGTAATGGGGTTATGGGGGTTATCCACTACACCCATTTTCTTCAAAACCCCCCAAGATGACATGACGTCCACATGGCGCATAACCCCTTTGAGGGGGGTTATCCACTACACTTAGCCTAAGTGTCACGTCCTGATTAAATTCAAGTCTTAAGTATCGGGATTCTAGAAAATTCCAGACATCTCCCCCTTCTTCTTCCTTGATATAATCTAGAAAATCCATGAAAATATCATGGATATTATGATATATGAATCTAGAATAAACCATGTAAAAAACTTAGATATTACCGTAGAAAGTTCTAAATTAGACTAGAAAAACGGGGATTAGTTCTAACCCCACTATAAATAGGTGGAGGTGGTCATTTTGCAAACCACCTCCCAAACTTGTAATCAAAAGCGTTCTCTTGTAAAGCATTCTCGTGTAATAAAAAGCATTCTTTGTGTAAACAATCTTGCGATCCATATTTTAGTCGTTAATTGGAATCGTCGATCTCAACTTGGTTATAAGGTTGATCTTAGTGGAAAACTAAGAGTCGTACGTGAGTTTGAAAATTACTCTCGATCTCAACTTGGTTATAAGGTTGATCTTAGTGAAAAAACTAAGAGTCGTACTTGAGTTTGAAAATTACTATGTGACATAGGGGAGGCCTGAGTCCTGGCATAAAACAATTTTTTTATAAAGATATAAAATAACAAAAGTAAGTTTAAAACAATGTTCATTATTACGACGTATTTTCTAATTTTAGCCGTATGGTGTAGAAGCGTATTAACGTTTAAATTTAACACTCTTATTTTACGTCGGGTTTAAACCTATTTCCATAAAAGTCATTACGATAATAAAAGAAATCTAAAATAGAATCATTAAAAAAAGATAACACAACTAAAAAGGAAAAAAATATGAAGTAGTAAAAGAGATTTAGCATCTCTTACCACATTTAACTTGGATATATAGTGATAACTTGGTCAATTATTCGGATAAATACCCATATTTTTTTAACTTGGATATATAGCTGACCTTTTGAGCAACGGTGTCATCGATGTCAACAAAATACTACCTGAGAAAGCAAAAGTACGTGTTTCTTAAAATCATCTCGCCCCTAAATTTACCCATGACAGCGAGTGAATTAATTCCAAGGACTATGATTATTAACTTACTTAACAACTACGTATGCACAATTATCTTGCAGTGGATTAGGATAAGTCTGCAACATAACATGTACAGAGATTAAAATTTAAAAATAGATGAATGAGAAAATGCATCGTGTACTATAAAATAAAGCATGTTAGAGTTGTGTATCAATAGAAATGCAACTACCACAAACATAAATATAACCACACTTTAGACTTAATTGAGTATCTTTAACGTTCCTCTGAAAACTAAGTGGTGGTTCTGATATGCAACTTTGATCTGAGATAGGGAAACTAGCAGAGGACAACCTTTTGGTGAGGATGTCAGCAACGCTGGTGTGTTGTAGCAATATAACACACCATAAGAGAGCAAGCCACAACCACAAACACTAAATATACAAATCCCTTGGTCTTTAAGCACTACTGAGTAGACCTGGAATTTGATCTTTGGGTTAAATTACGAGAAAAATTGTTCTTCCCATATATATTTAGCATCACCCACCTAAAATTAAGCTATAAATTAGCTTTATGTATAATTTAATCTATAAATAACACAGATGTGAAACCTAATAATTCATAAAACTTTTTCCATATGAAAGGCACGCCTGAAGGTTGCGGTTCTCGACGCTTTTCCATATGCTTTTTAAGCCTCAAGTGCACTTCTTATATAGGTTGTTCCTAACCTTGTCAGAATCGAGGCATAATGTACCCAAGGTCGCCTTACGCCTATGCGCGCTCTTTAAAACCCATAGTAAAATTATGATCATTTATTGATTTGGTCATCAACTTCAAACTCATCTTCCCAAGCCTTAATATAGCAGAATCAACTATCAAGAATAATATAATAAAGGAAAAATGGATTTTAATAATCCTACCTATTCCTATTTGGCGGATAATAATCCCAACTATTTTTTTGGAAAATGAACGATCCTACCTTATCACCTCGTTATTTATAATAAACCTTCTATCCAATTTTCTAACCGCCGTTAGTGCCATCCTACATGGCATCCCAGTCATACGATGACGTGTCCTTTTTTATCTTGCATGGCATATCACCTTTTTTAAACCCTTTTGAACGACAATCCCCAATTCCTTTTAAACCCTAATCGATCTTCACGAGTTCTCCATGGTTTCTCCTTCAAACGCCAAGTTCAAACTCCCCCACGAGTTCAAGTTCATACTCGTGCTCTTCAACCTCAAGGAAACCCAAAATTATCAAACTTAACGCTGATTGAAGCGGGGTTGTTTATTGTGACCATGATTGGGTGGCAATTAAACGGGTTGCTGGACCAGGGAAATCAAGACCAGGCCATGAATTCTTTGGATGCTCATTATGGCCGGTAAGGTGTTCTTTAGTCAATTAGTTCTTTAATTATGCGGTTCCTTTAGAAATATGATGTTCATACATTGCTTGATTTGGTTTATAGCGGGGTGGGTGCAACTTCTTTGTTTGGAAAGATGATTGCGATGAATTGCTTGGAGAAGAGGATTCACATACCAGACTTGAAGCTAAAATCAGAAAACTTCAGTTGATGATTGCTGATTTGGTAGAAGATAAGATGCTCCTTGGAGAAGGGAACCAAAAGTTGAAGTTGGAACTTTCTAAATTCAAATGTAATAAGTTGTGTATGTTAGGTCTTTTAGTTGTCATTGTAATGTGTTATATGTATTTGATGTGATGAATTTCATGAATGAAATGAACTTTTGAAATGAAATGAACTTCTGGTTATCAAAGATTGTATTGTGCAGGTTGTTGTAGTTGACACAAGTTGTTGGTGATTAGAATGACCCAATAGCAAACACACACATTAAATTGATGACCCATTACACTAGTACAAAGTTGCTGATGCATTACACTTGCAAACCCACCCACTAAACCCACCCACTGACCCATTGACACATCTAATTTGACCATCTAATTGAGCACAACCTTTATACTGTCATAAAACCATCTAACTGACCCATTACACTGTCAAAACTGTACAAATCTTTACACTGACAGAAACCATTGACACAAACCTTTAGAAACCATGGTACCTGCTCGTCCACGAATCATGTACACAAACCATGGACACAAACCTGCTACATTATCAGAATCCATAGACACAAACTTACTGCATTATCACAAACATGACACAGACCTACTAATCAGAAGCCATGCATTACATCATCTAAAAGCTTGAAAATCATAACATCCATTGTATCAAACTTAAAATCCCTAACATAAGTTTTCAAACAAACATCATCAAACCATCAAAATATGAGTTTCTAAACAAACATAAACATACAAATAGGGTGCAGTGGAATGGAAAGGTGCTAGAATCACTTGTAAGCACTAGCTTGGTTGTGGAGTTGCTATTTTTCTGGGCCTGCCTCTTTTAGGCTTTTCAACCTCAGCATCAATTTTAGCAACCTTTCTAGGTCTCCCTCTTGGTTTATTTGGCTTCTTCACAGTTGCCACTGCCTTACCCTTCTGTGGACTCTTCCTTATGTTATGGCTAGTTGACTTACAACCACTACAACTCATCTTCATTCCATGCTTAGTTAATCTGACAGGTCTCTTTGGATCTTCATGTGGATCCCTCCTCCTATTCTTGTTGGGTCTTCTAGGCATAATGTTGATTGGTGGAGGATCCAAAGGTAAATGAACATTAGGCCAATACTTCTCACTTGGTAATTGAGGAATGTAGAACTGATATGATCTCATGTAAGTTTCCTTGCTGTAGACTTGATGCACATAATCTTCAGCATGCTTGTTCAAGAAACCCAAAACAGCACATGCATGATGACATGGGATGCCAGTTAAATCTCATTTTCTACAAGTGCAGGTTCTCTTTTCTATGTTGACAAAGACATCGTCTATGGCTTCCTTAACTTGAAAAAGGTCATTTGTTGAAGGTAAGATTTCACACTTATAAGCCTTGTTTTTCTCCTTTTCGAGCTTCAAGAGGATCATTAGACAAACAACACCAGGCTTACCAACCATATATTTTTCCTTATCTCTTAATTTGGTCATTATGGCTACCCTAATATCCTCCAACATGTTGATTAAGTGCTTTGACCTGGACTGGATGATATAATCATTGAAGGTCTCTACCATATTATTCACCACAACATCTGCCTTCGTACCATCTCTGCAACATCTTTATCATCGCATAAAGGTAACAAACCACCTTCAAAATCCATACCTGGAATGACCCAATGGAGAGTAAACCACCATTTCTTGTATTTGCCATACTCTACTGCATAATCAAATAACTTAAAGAAGGAAAATTTAACCACTTCAATCAAGACTCCAGTGGACATGCCTCCAACATACCTAATAATCGGGTCGTACTCAAGTTCACCTCCGACATACAGGTTCACTGAAATCTTCTCTGCCATTGCTCCAATGGGTTAAGCTTCAATCGATTATGCTTCAGCGGATGGGGGGGGGGTGTAATTAACTTCAATCGAGCAGATGAGGGGAGAGCTTCGATTGTGTTCTTCACTGGGGAGATTAGTAAGTTGGGGTGGGAGTTCAATAACCAGATATATGTCAATTAAGAAGGGTAGTAATTGAAGGGGGGGGGGGGGTTAAAATTGATAAGGGTTAAAAAAGGGCACGTCATCGTATGACCAGGATGCCATGTAGGATGGCACTAACGGCGGCTAGAAAACTGGACGAAGGGTTTATTAGAAATAACGCGGTGATAAGATGGGACCGTTTTATCCGCCAAATAGGAATAGGTAAGATTATTAATATCCATTTTTCCTATAATAAAAGCTATATAATAACTAAAAGATAACCATAATATAAATTACCAGCAAAAATAAACTAATATATTAAAGTATAGTAAGAAACAGAAGTTCCAAAAGGGTATCTCAATCCCTCAAACTAATTTTCCCAACACAATCAATGGATTTAACAAGTTAACCGAAACCTAATGAATTGAAATTAATATGTTTTTGTGTGTGTACGCAAAGTGAAAGGGATGTAGAACATCCATGAAGATCAGGGATGTAATAAGTCAAATGAGGAACATCTTCAAGGACGTATTCATGATCGCTAGTGACAACCCACAGTTGAGATGACGTTATATCAGACGATCGACCCATAATCAGACTCCACGGTGTTAATTTCACTTTAGGTTTTCTCCTGGAGAGCTCTCCGTTTTCCGATTACGATTATTGTCACGGCTTAATTTGATACCACCGACTGAAACACTGTTACTTACCAAATGCATTCATGATCAAATAATTGGAATTTAGCAACAAAACAAAAAATACAGAGAACGAAGAAGAATGCTTTCCTTCTTTTCGTTCGATTGATTTAAGATGAAGGAGAAGATTGAAGAGAAATCGATCGTTTGCGATGGTGGCTGCAGGAGAGAAAAAATATAAACCCTAGGTGTCGAATGAGACGCTATACCGATTCGGGTCAAAATGATCCGTGCGTTTTAGACTTTTTAAGTGAATTTTTAACTCAAAAATCTGAGAAATTGACACATAGGATTTTTCTTTGGCATGACTGAGAAGTTGACTTGTGTACTTTAAAAACCTGTATTTAATAGTATGGTAAGATAAGATAAGATAAGATACGATAGTAAGATAGTAAGATTTCTTTATTGTAATTGAGTTGTAGCCCAATAGTAAGAGACAAAGTCTCTTTGGTGAAGACCAAGGTTTAAGCCTTGACAATGATGTAAAATTGGTGGAATAAAAAAAATTAGCCGTTCCAAAAAATAAGATTTCTTTATCTTATATATTAAGGTTGGGATAAATGTACCAATTAATATGATAAATGTACCAACTTTAATTAAAATTAGCTTAATAATGAGGTAATGATTATGCTTTTCTTGAAAATTTCATTTCTCACTCTCAATTTTTTTGGATATATGTTTTTTATAATAATTTTTTACAAAAGACTTCTTTTATAAATATTATCATTTTTAATAGCAATCTATTAGAAAACTTTAGCAAGTTTGTTTTTATTATAATTTTTTATAAAAGGTTTTTTTATAAATATTATATATTTTTAAAGTAATTTATTAAAAAATTCTATTTATTATAATTTCTTATAAAAGGTTTTCTTTTATATATTATATAATTTTTTTGCAAGTGTTTTTTTAATGGGTATCGATTTTTAAACATACACTCAACTCACACATTATCCTAATATTTAACGTGCAAAATTTAAATTGAAAACACGTCGGTTAAATCTATTAATTTGACATTTTACATTGGTTTAAGTCCGACTTACTTATTTCCATTCAAATTTTATGTTAACTTATATAAAAAGACAAAAGGAAATGCTCAATATAATACTCGCAACTAGCTCGATTTTAAATGAGCCGAGTCGGCTCGTCTGAGTGTTACTACATTTACTATTTATTATTAGAATCCCGTGAACCTTTATATTATTTATTGAAGTCTTAAAATTTATTTATTAATAAATTATAAAAAATTTAAATATTTTAATTAGTTAAAGGTAAATAAAATAAAATAAAATAATATAAAAGATATATTTATAAACATATGTTTTATATAGTCAACATCATGGGGAAAAAGAAACATATTTGTTAACAACGACCTATTAAACGGGCTTAGTAATTAATACTGTAATTAAGTTTGTTAACTTCAAGAAAATAAAATACCAACCTTGGTACATTTATATTAAGGGTGGGCGGTATACATGCCGATTTCATCGGCATGTATACCGTGTCCCCCTCCTTCGGCATCGGCATAAAAACCTCCCCCCAACGGCATTGTTTCGCCGAGTGATGCCAAGAGAAATCTGCCCGTTTTTTCGACCGTTACATGCAACGACTAGTTTTTTTTTAATCAACTATGCCTTAGACAAGCATACCCATACCAAATCATCAATACGTCAATATTCTCTCCTGTTAGCATCATCTCATTGGTCAGAATTTAATACCCCACCCTGATAGATTAACATTAGCTATTAAAAAATATATATTAATAGATTAATAAACTTTATGACTAAAATTTGGACAACAGAAAGGCCAAACCAATCATAGTTGGTTTACGTGCACATATGCCCATTAGTGTCACTAATTACACAATTAGTGTAATTACCTATTATATTAATAATACTTCAATTATTGAGATTCTCTCTACTCTGAATCTTTAGATTCTGGTTCTGGCATTGCGCGGTCTAAAATTGCTCCTTATGTCGTTAACTACGGTGAATTTTTAATTTTACATGAAGCGTCAAATAACTAACTAGGAACGACTGAAATTCCACCACTGAAAGACTATGAAAAACACTGTTTAAAAAAAAAAAACACAACTACAGTGGAATTTACCATTAGGTTGCTTGTAATACGGCTAGCAAACAAGTTTCAACATATTTAACTCAAATACGACATGACACGATTAACACGAATGTTAAACACGAATACGACATGATTAAATAATTATGTTATTTCTTCAAACACAAACACACGTCTGTTTATAAGCGTGTCACATCACACGAACTGTTTGTCACAAATTAATATTAAATGTTTGGTAACACGACCCGACCCGACCTATTTAATAGGGGTTTTTACATATATTCCCTTATTAACCTTGTTTATTACATATATACCCAGCCATAAACATTAATTACATATATCTCCTTTTGCTAATGAAATTACATAACTACCCTTGTAAATTTTAGGAAGAAAAAAGAAATAGGTGACTATTTTCCATCGTTCTCAATAGCTACGTCCGAACTCCCTCCATCGTACTCCATCGTTGGCGACTATCTCTATTCCTTCTCCATCGTTCGCTGTTGTTCCGTCACCATTATGGTAGCTGCTGTTCCTTCTCCATCGTCTTCGCTGCCATTGTCCGATTTTAGTCAAGTTCAGATATGATTTTTCTCCAACACAGGTCGGTTTTCTTGGTTTAGGGTTAGGCTTGGGTATGTTCTCGGTTTAGGGTGAGGTCCGATTTACGTTTCTGGATTGAATTAACAATGCACTAGAGGGATTGCATTAACATTGTTGTTTATGTTTCCAGTATTATTTATTGAAGATGAAAATTCCGATCTTTATGTTAACATTAACATTGTCATACTATGCTAATGATAAATGTTATTATATACTTAAATTAAATGGCATGACAGACATCGATCTTTATGTGACGGTAGATATAGGTTAGCCATTGTGGTGTTATATGATGACTTGATTCACATGTAGGAGAAAGGACTTGCTATAACATATTTGGTCGTATACTAAAATTCTTATTGCATTAAATTCCGACTTGATGTATACTAAAATTCCGATTGCATTAAAATTCCGACTTGATGAGAAATGACTTGATGACTAAAATTCCGATTGCATTAACTTTCTTTGTTTTGGTTTATGAAAAGGGGGTATTTTTCTTTTAGATAAATATGTGATTGATCATATTGGAAGGGGAAATATGTAAATACTCATTAAGGGTATTATAGTCATTTAATAAATTTTTTTAAATAAATTGGGTAAATATGTAATATATGTGGTTTAGGAAAGGGGGTATATGTAATTAAGGTTTAGGCTTGGGTATATATGTAATAAAATGACTTGGGAAGGGTATATATGTAAAAGCCCCTATTTAATATGTTTAACAAATAAAAAGATAAAATAAAGGTCACCAAAACTCATAGAAGTCTCATATAAATATGTACTTAAATATTTTTTTAAAAAACTAAAAAACATTAACATATTTAATCGTGTTATAAACGGGTTAGGCGGCTTAAAACTGTTTTGAAACGATTTTAACCGTTTCATAAACGTGTCGATCTGTTTATGACACGAAACTAGTTTAGCTTAAACTTAAAACCTATTTAACTTAGTGTTGTGTCTTACCGTATCGTGTAAACATGTCAGTATTAGAGATTGCTAGCTCTACTTGTATTCTTTGTAACCTAGCGGTATTGATGTTGCCTGCTATAAATTGATGTGAGTTTAAATATTTATAAGTGTAATTTCATAGACGGTGGCGGATGAGTTTTAAAAAAAATGACTTTAGAAAAAACTATGGTGGAATTAATATAGAAATTTTGGAGTCCGCCCTTAGCTTCTTGCTAAGAGTTGTTTTATTTTAATGGAATAGAAATTTCAAACGCATGTGACATTAGATGAGTTATGGCAAATGGTTTAATGAATAACTATTATCTTAAATTTACATGATATGTTTTTTTTTTCTTCTTATCTCTAGTGAGCTATAATCTTAAGTTATAACTTGCTAATTATAGTCTTAAATTTACACTAGATGAGTTATAAGGTCTTATATCTTAATGTTTTTCGGAGATGTCTAAAAAGAATCTTAAAATTTAGGTTTTCTAGTAAAAAAAGTAATTATTTTATTTACGATTATAAGGTGTGTAGTCATGGAACCCTTCTATGGGTCATTTCGCGACATGTGACGGTCCAGTCAGCATGTGCTCCATGAAAAAAAATGGGTGTAGTGGGAAAGGGCGCTTTATGAGAAGTCAATTTTTTTAAAAGAAAAAATAAACTAGACAAATGAAATCGAAATAGCAGAAGGGCGAGGCGCCATGCTCAAAACATTAGGAACCGAATTTGCCTTCATAGCGCCCCAGGGGGCTGTGTAGGGGCGCTATAGAGGCCTAAAATGCCCATTACAGATAGCCTAATAAGAAGTTATCATTATTACAAGATTTATCAATGTAAACCGCAAAAAGAACTCGTCGCCAATTCTGAGGACCTTAGAGCATTCTCATCTTATTCTCTATCACTATTTACATCTTTAAATTCTAAAAAAAATCACTAAAAGCACTCTCTCTATGTATAATTATATATATAACAATAGGAATTGGTGATTAATAGTAAATTTTTAGTTTCTTTTACTTTGGCCACAATATTTTCTCATTTTTACACCTTTGGTCCATGTCAATTTTTAATTTCTTTTACTTTGGCCACAATATTTCCTCATTTTTACACTTTTGGTCCATGTTATTTTTTTATTACACTTTTTGGTCCATGTCATTTTTTTTATACTTTGGTCACTATTACTTTTTAATTTATTACTTTAAGAACGTGACTTTAAGAGTTTTACGTTTTATACCCCTTAACTTTTATACTTTCGTTTTTAATATACTTTTTATAGTTTTATACTTTGACCACGAAACTTTTAGACTTTTACGTTTTAAACCCTTAACTTTTGTACTTTCGTTTTTAGTATACTTTAAGAATTTTGGACTTTGGCCACGATTTTTTTTATAGTTTTATACTTTGAACAAGAAACTTTTAGACTTTTACGATTTGTCCCTTAACTTTTCTACTTTCGTTTTTTAATACTTTTTATAGTTTTATGTTTTGACCACAAAACTTTTAGAATTTTACATTATATACCCCTTAACTTTTCTACTTTTGTTTTTTAATATACTTTTAGAGTTTTCGACTTTGGCCACTATTTTTTTATTGTTTAATAATTTGACCACATTAAAATGTCATTACTTAAACTGACGGGTAAATGGGTGGCTCATCGTGAAACGTTTTACACTCCTTAACATTTCTACTTTCTTTTATTATTATTATACTTTTACAGTTTTCGACCTAAGCCACGTTGATCACACTAACATTTTTTACTTAATTTTCTATTTTCTTTTATTATTATACTTTTAGAGTTTTCGACTTTAGCCACGACTTCTTTATAGTTTTATACTTTGACCATACTAAACCTTTTTAACTTGAACGGACTGGTAAATGGGTGGCCCGTCGCGGAGCTCGGACGGGTCACCAACTTGTTTGATGTAACGGTAAAGTGGTTCCCTATATTTAATAATTAATATTTATCTTTATATTTGTTGCGAGTGGTAGAAAAAAATATTTAAAAAGGGACAAACACCTATCATTTAATTGAATTAAATATATAACAGAATGGTAATCATCAAATATCGGAAACCAACTCTAGCTATATATATATATATACATATATATATATATATATATATATATATATATATATATATATATATAGGGTGGGGATATAATAAAAACCAAGTCCACTTTGAAAAACCTAGTAAACCATTTGAAGGGTCAGGAGATTATCCACGTCCACTATTTACCTTTTTCAAATAAGGGTATTATTGTCTTTTACTCTCATAATTGTTTTATACATGTTAAAAGAAACTGTGACATATCCAATCACTTTCTGAAATCTGACAGCAATCTTACACAGTTTCTGCAACATTCTCTCTCTTACTTTTTTAATTCCCAAGACAGATTGGTTACATATGTAACTTTGTTAAATATGTAACATATTTTTTCATTACGTGTTACATATGTAAATTCATCAAGATATGTAACAAAATAAATTTTATTAATTTATAAACAAACAATTACAATCAACAGTAAACGTTACAAATGTTTTATACGAACCGGCATTCTAAAAAATTATCAAAGAATAAACTAGCTACCAAAACAAATATAACAACCTAACAAGAATATATATAAAACCCTATTATGCTTAAGATCTTGATAATAATCTTCATCTTTGACGCAAAATTCATTCACCTACGAAAAGAAAACAAGTCCATCAGTTTCTGATGTTTATTATAGAAGTGTAACATATATAACCCAAGACACAAATATGTAATAGTTACATATGTAAACCAACACTAAAAATATGTAAAGAGTGAGTTACATATGTAAACCAAGATTTACATATTTAACACAATTAAATTTACAATTGTGTTTTGAAACAAAGACTTCTATATTTAAACCAGTAGTTACATATGTAAACCAACACTTAAAATATGTAAACAGTGAGTTACATATGTTAACCAATGGTTACATATTTAACACAATGATATTTACAATTGTGTTTTGAAACAAATATACTTCTATATGTAAACCAGTAGTTACATATGTAAACCAACACTTAAAATATATAAACAGTGAGTTACATATGTAAACCAATGGTTACATGTTTAACACAAAAAATTTACAATTGTGTTTTGAAACAAAAGCTTATATATGTAAACCAGTAATTACATATGTAAAAGAACACTTCAAATATGTAAACAATGAGTTACATATGTAAACCAATAGTTACATATTTAGTACGATTAAATATACAATTGTGTTTTGAAACAACTATTAGTTTATGAACTCTTATTACAATCTTTGTCGCGTCGTTATGTTATGTACTAGAAGTGTTACATATGAAACCCAAGACTTACATATGCAAACCAATAGTTACATATGTAAACCAACACTTATAATATGTAAACAACGAGTTACATATGTAAACCAAGAGTTACATATTTAACACAATTAAATTTACATTTTTGTTTTGAAACAACTATTTGTTTATGAACTCTTATTAGAATCTTTGTTGAGCCGTTATGTTGTGTACTAGAAGTGTTACATATGAAACCTAAGATTTACATATGTAAACAAATAGTTACATATATAAACCAACATTTAAAATATGTAAACAGTGAGTTACATATGTAAACCAAGAATTACATATTTAAACCAAGGCTTAAAATATGTAAAACAGTGAGTTACATATGTAAACCAATACTTACATATGTAACCTTTGGGTTATATATGTAACTCACTACCACATAAAAGCATAAAACATACATACAAACATCAAGAAATACTGAAAACACATCAGAGTCAAACATATAAAGCTTACACATGTAGAAAAAATAATCCATTTTAATATATTACTCTATAGATTACTGTAACCGTTAACTAGGTATAATAAACATTTTATTAAAAAAACATGCATAAAAACGAGAACGAAAAAAAGATATAACAAAAAAGAAAAGCTATAAGAAAAATAAAAATTTTGATAATAAAAGCCAAATAAAGATAAAAGAAAACTAACCATTTGAATATTAAAAGGCTAAACAAATACTCACAAATCAAAGTACCATCACACCTAACCCATTTTTCTTTTATTATTTTTCTTTTTTCATTTATTATTTCCATCTTCTTCTTCATCCATATCAAACTAGATGGTGAAGAGGAACAAGTACCTTTGATTTTGAGTTTCGAACTAGATGGTGAAGCAAGACGGACCGATGGCGACGGACTTGATGTTTGAACTCGACGAATCGGACATCTAGAACGTCGTCGCGAAATCGGAGAGATGGGCGGATGTCGGAGAAAACTAGGGTGTCCGTGACACCTAGAAAGCCGACGAACGGAGCCGTCTCTTCTACGAGCAGTGACGGATCTACGAGCGGCGAGTGGATCTACGAGCTCCGATAGATCTATGCGCGGTGGTGGGTGATGGAGGAGGTGGTTAGTGATGGTGGTGGGTTTTTCAGATCTTGAGTTCCATGGTGGAAGCTTAGAAATTTATTATGGGTTTTGAAAGAAGTATGAAATGTGGTGGCGGTGGTGGTATGTGGTGGGTGAAGATAGCGGAAGGAGGTATGTGGTGGTGACATGGTAGATGAAGATGCGATAGGAATGATCTTCAGGTGAGAGAAGAAGAAGATGAAAAATGAGATGAAGTTTTAATAATTTTGAAATGTGAAGATGAGAGAGTGTAGATGAAATGATGAGAGATTATGGGGAAGATGAAAGAGAGTGTTGATTTGATGGTCATGCAGATTTGAAACCTCATACCTAAAATGCCCTTTTCATTTAAAAGAAATGGAAAATGTACTAAAAAGGTGATAAAAGAAATAGAAAATAAATGAATTAATTGTAGCCCTTGGATTGAAATGATGAGTGGTTAAGATGAGGTTTCCTAAGTTTTTCAAAGTGGGGGTAGTTTTCACTTTATCCTTCCTCTATATATATATATATATATATATATATATATATATATATATATATAGAACAATACAGGGGTCTATAATTTTTAAAGGGTGTACAATAAACCTCACCCTATATATATATTTGATAAAAAAAGCATTGAAGGACCACCGACTTAATGACAAACCATGGTGACCCTATACCACGTTGTATTCATGAGAAAGAAACAGTAAATGAGTTAACACAAAAGTAAACACTAAAAACAAATACTTGGGTTGTTTGTTTAACAAATTAAGATGATAATCTGACTAATTAAAAACATGTAAAAAGATAATTTACCCTAGAAAATATGTTATACAAAATGTTTCATGTACGACCCTAGAAACAATTTCTCATTTCTACCTACATGGAAACAATCTAGAAATTAATAGACGCGATCATCTCCGATAAGACATTTTTTATAGTTAAGATGCATACTTTTATTCTACAAAAACTAAATTGCTAAAAAATAGACGTGATAACAACTCTAGCAATATAACGTGGATCTAGATGATGAGCACTATTGTCATGTGATATGGTAAAATTATTTTATCTACTATATAATAAACAAAATTCTTCAATGTCATTTATCATTCTCATATTCATTCTCTTCATAAATATTTCAGATCTCTTATTAAATTTCAACTATGCATCTCTCTAGTTAAATACTAATAATTTTATAATTAAATATCAAAAATATAAATGTTCTTATCTAATATATTTTTAAACTTAATAAATTATAATAAGATATCAATTGTTCGAAAGAAAATTGAGTTTCTGGTTGGTGATTTCAACTACAAACACAACTGGCTTCATTGGACTCCCATAAAAGTAGACATTTTTATGTGGAGAGCAGTCCAAAACAAGATCCCGGTGAAAAGTGAGCTACAAAAAAGAGGAGTTCATCCACAAAACCCGATGTGCAACTCGTGTTTTGTTGTACCGGAAACAACGAGTCATCTTCTGTTTAACTGTCCCTTCGCAAAAAGGATTTGGCATCTCATTAGCAACTGGTGCGGCTCTGACCTACGGAATCATGACTCGATAGAAACCCTTCTCTCCCACATCCTTAGCAGTCGCATCAGAAAAGAGGAAATGAAAAAACTCCAGGTAATTCTCAGTTGTAGCATTTGGGAGATGTGGTTGGCGAGAAATCAAAAAGCCTTCAATGGAAGAAATACTCACGCCGGAAGGATTGTGGATGAAATCAAACTACACTCATTCTCCTGGATCAAAAATCGAGCTAAGTTATTGGGCCTCTCTTAGTGTAATTGGGCTAGTCATGCTTCTATCTTGTAATTGTTGCATTTTTTCTCGTTTTTGTATCTCTTTCCTAGCTTCTCGCTAGTTCTAATAAATTTTGCCGTTCAAAAAAAAAGATATCAATTAAATCTTTATCTTAAAATATAATTGAGTCACTCAATATAATTTCATAAATTTTCATTATTTATTATTTATGTTTTTAAATATTATTACTTCTTATATTTCATAGGTATATGATTAAAAAAGTTTCAATATTTGTTATACGTTCACGTTTAAACTAATGCTTAAAAATCTTCCTACTCTAATAAATAGTTACAACACTTGACACATGTCAACACTAGATTCATTCTCACAAAAGATTTCCCTCCCAAATCTACTTCTTAATAAATTCTTTTTTATTGGAAAATTATATTTATATCCTATTTTATAAACATGTTATATTTTTATTTATTTATATTTATGGAATTATGACAATCACATATTAATTTGTATCATATTTATATTTAAAATTATTTTTGAAACTATTATTGTTTTTATTTTAATAAATATTTATAAAACTTATAAATACCAATAATTTTTTATAAAACTTATAAATACCAATAAACACTTATTCACCAATACAATATTATGAATAATAACTTTAATTTTTTATTGTAATACACGAGAGCACCAAACAAATAGACATTCATCTTTGAAACACAAAAGAAACCATAAAGCCACCGTATAGCGGCTAACAACCACGACAATAATCATAAAACCAACTGAAAATCAATAAAAACTACTTGTATTTAAACATCTTAAGTTTTGGTTATGTTTGTATTATATTATGTCTAACTAGGATAGAACCCGTATATATACGGGTTTGAATCATTAAAAATATATACATAATTGATAACTCAATCATACTCTTTTTATTACCAGTTAAATGTATTACATTACATTAGCTAAAAAACTAAAGTTATAATTCATAATATGATATTGGTGGCTTACTCTCTTTATCAAAAAGAAAATATATTTAGAGCATGTCTCTACTTGTATATTTGGAAAATACAAGATAAATGTGATCATGTTTAAAAAACAAATCAAACCCTCAATAGCGACTAACATTAATTATGAATTGACAAACTTGAAACTTTAAGTCTCTATAGAAAGTTAGATGAGTATATAGTTTTATCAATATTATAATGAACACATTTTAATTGTTGAGTATAAAATCTAAATTATAATCAAAAGATTATAATGTTATCAATAAAAAATGTTATGTTGATATACATTAGAAAACTTACAATTGTATTAGTCGCGATGTTTAAAATTTCCAAATTGGATAAACATGGTTCATTTGAGGTTGGAAAACTATTTAATATCGGATATTATGAACATGATTTTTATCGCTTAACTCTTGACACATGTCAACACTAGATTCATTTTCACAAAAGATTTACCTCCCAAATCTACTTCTTAATAAAAAAATTATTGGAAATTATATTTATATCCTGTTTTATAAACATGTTATATTTTTATTTATTTATATTTATGGAATTATAACAATCATATATTAATTTGCATCTTATTTTTATTTAAAATTATTTTTGAAACTATTATTGTTTTTATTTTAATAAATATTTATAAAACTTATAAATACCAATAAATTTTTATAAAACTTATAAATACCAATAAATTTTTATAAAACTTATAAATACCAATAAACACTTATTCACCAATACAATATTATGAATAATAATTTTAATTTTTTATTGTAATACACCAGAGCACCAAACAAATAGACATTCGTCTTTAAAACACAAAAGAAACCCTAAAGCCACCGTATAACGGCTAACAACCAGGACAATAATCATGAAACCAACTGAAAATCAGTAGATTTCCTCCCCTTACAACCTTCATAAACAAAATCACCAATAGCAACCATCGCAAATCGGCGGCCACCATCAACAAAGGTATTAAGTCTACGACGGCACGCTGGTCACCGGAGGTAAAGCTCGGCGGCTTGCGAGGAAACTACGACGGAGTAAGGTTGAAAGCGAGAGAATCGTCGAGGGTTTAGCCATGGATTACCAGAAGATGATGATGGTGAAATCAGAAGAGAAAAGAGGCGATGGAGTGTTAGACTGTGTGCTTCT
>JBCNJP010000014.1:8670200-8790110 GCA_039602395.1 Deinandra increscens subsp. villosa
CGCATGAATGGAATTCCATTCATACGTACGCTAATCATAATTGATTAGATTTTCTCTCTGCAAACACACATACAATCCTTGTAATCTTCTGATTTTATCCGATCGTGAAGTGGTATACACTCCATTTTATCGATCTGAAAGCGATAATCGCGACTTCAGATTCTATTAACATATTGAACGTCGATTTTTAAGTTGCACTGAGTTTTAAAAACAATGAGTTTTAAACAAAAGAGTGAGCTTTAAACTTAAGAGTGAGTTTTATAATTTGTAGTGAGTTTTATAATTTTCAATGAGTTATATAGACATAAGTTGTAGTGAGTTTTAAACATAATAGTGAGTTTTAAAACTACAGCAACGAGTTTTATAATTTTTAGTGAGTTTTATAAAACAATATAACTTTTTTTTGACAACAATTATATTTTAACGTCTCTAACAATTTTCTAGGTTTTCTTTTTTATTTTTAAAAACTATCGCATAAAAAAAAACCAAACTCAATTGCAAGGAGTTTTATAACTTTTAGTGAGTTTTATAGAACATTACAGGGATCGGATCGGGTCTACACTTTTTAAATAATGTACAATAAACCCAACCCTATATATATATTCGATAAAAAAAAGCATTGAAGGACCACCGACTTAATGACAAACCATGGTGACCCTATACCACGTTGTATTCATGAGAAAGAAACAGTAAATGAGTTAACACAAAAGTAAACACTAAAAACAAATACTTGGGTTGTTTGTTTAACAAATTAAGATGATAATCGTGACTAATTAAAAACATGTAAAAAGATAATTTACCCTACAAAAATATGTTATACAAAATGTTTCATGTACGACCCTAGAAACAATTTCTCATTTCTACCTACATGGAAACAATCTAAAAATTAATAGACGCGATCATCTCCGATAAGACATTTTTTATAGTTAAGATGCATACTTGTACAGGTTAGGAGCTTAAAGCCTCTAAAGTGTAGAATTGATGTCTTTATTCTACAAAAACTAAATTGCTAAAAAATAGACGTGATAATAACTCTAGCAATATAAGGTGGATCTAGATGATGAGCACTGTTGTCATGTGATATGGTAAAATTATCTTCCTATCTATTAAACAAAACCTATAAGGTTGAAGTGGCACCTTATAAGGTTGTCCACATCATTATTTGATGAGGTGGTATCATCTCATTTTCTAAAATCCTATGTGTCATTTTTCTAATTTTTTCGGTTTAAAAAAAAGTAAGTTGAATTTCTTAAAATATCACGGATCCGGGTCATATCCGGACGAGATTTTGACCCGAGTATATAAGGTCAACTCCAAAAGTTCCCCTCATTCTTCACGAATTGGATTAGGGTTTCTGGTGATCTCTCTCGACCTCCGCCGCTTTTCTCTTTTTTGTTCGCCAATTTTGTTCCGATTCCGGTGAGTTTTAATCATATTTGTTATGCAATCCATCTTCTTCTTTGACCTGGTCTTCTTTTTTTCTCACGATCGATTTGAGTTTTCAGCCGGTTTCTCTTGCCGCACAACCCCCTTCTCACCGGATTTCGATCAGATCGACAACAATGTAAGTCTCTTACTCCAAATGATGATGCAATACTGTCTTATCTTCATATTCCGGTAACATCCGTTCTTGATTTTGATCACGATTTTAGTTTTTTTGGGTTTCCCTCTCTGCTACTTCCGCTGCAATTTTAAGCGGAAAAGATTTGAACGAAGCTAACTCCTACTCTGTAATTTATAATTTTCGATTCAATATGTAGGATAATCGAATCTATTATTCGATTACGGTTTAGTTTTATAATCTTTTTCGATGTGTGATATGGTTTAGGGTTTTTCGATTCAATATTTCATTCATTAGAAAATATGTACGATTTACTGTTTTGAATGATCAATTCGTGCTTGAGGACCATTCAGAGTATTAGTCTTTTTTAATTCTGTTTTGAATGATCAATACTTATGGTTTTTTTTGACAATTATGTAGGTGGATATGGGTCTTATTTGTTGGGGTTAAACAAGAAACATATGATCTGGCAGCCGAGCAAGTTCTATGGGGACTTATAAAGAACATGGTTGGATGATGGGATACTCTTTCTTGGTTTGTTTTATCGTTCTTTTAGTGTTGATTCTGCTTCGAAAGGTATATATATTACCTCAAATCTTTCTGACCTCTTTTAAATCTTATCATAACAATTAGTGGAATATTAACTGGATAATCTAAGCATTATTAACCAGATTACATGTGATTTTAGCCTTTTTGCCTTTTAGGGTTAATTTTTGTGTTTTTGAATTTATTTACAACCATGCTTACTATGTTCTTCAACATTGTTTTCAATCCTAATATTGACCACCTGGTTAGTACCTGATCATTACCTGATGCTTACAATGTTCCTGCTGTCTATGATGAGGTTCTTACTGTCCGAGTTCCCTTTGTAAGTATTTTATTTTTGTCTATCAATTTTTCATATTTATAATTCATGTTTTGCTCATTGTTTATATGTTTGACACAGGTTTCCCGTGAAGCTTGTGCGGATTGCTCAAGTTGATCTTATGGAGCAGGTTCGTTCGAGTGAGTTTACTACAAAACTCATATATGGCACTTTCAAGTCATTGGAGTGTGAAACCATTGTGGTAGAATTACATTAAGCTTTGTAACTGTGTTATATGATTTAATAGGGTGATTCATTAGTTTCTACCTTACAAAGATGTTTGTCAGTTAGTCATGACACTTTATACTACTGTCCATTTTAGTCATGACATTTAGATATTTATTAGCTTGCTCTATTCTGAAATTAAGAGTGAAATGGTTGTTTCCTTATTTTAGTGAACATATGTTCAAACCCACCCGGCAAGGAGTGTGCTCTGACTTGGGGTATGTTTTCCAGCATAAATATGAATTTTGTAAACAATTTTGTTGTCTTAATTTACATAGTTTGGTATATTTTTCTTTATTCGTCTCTTATGCAGTTAATCTTGATGTCTAAGTCGGGTTGGTTTCGGCTCATTACTTAACCTATAAGGATTTGAGGTGGTCAGTTTTTTAAGATTGTAGGCAACAACCGAGGTTAGTTTGTTGGTTCTTCCAACTTGATTTGCCTATGATGTTTTATTTCTGTTTGTCATGGTTGTAGCTATGGTCTACTCCTTCACATGTTGGTTTTGGCCGAGACTTTGTAGAATTTCAAGTAGTGAACCTCTCAAGGTCAGTAACAGCAACTCTGGTTCACCGAACACATGTGGTTTTGTCCTTTTTTTATTTATTTTAATTTGATCTTTAATTTTGTTGAGAATGATTTGGTGAGTAAATGTTGACTCCTTTTTTGCTAGATACATCTGACTCCTTACATTTTGACATCTTTAGAAGTTCATCTTCAACTGATTTACACCTTATTTGTATGTTGGTGTTATCACTTATCATTTTGTCATTGATAATTTTTCCTTATTTTTCATGTTCTCTATTCCTTTGCTTCGTTTCCTGCTTTTTTCTCCTTATTTATTTTTTGGGGCATTCTTTTGGTTATGAGACGTGTTCTTAATTTTTATGTTAGTAGTTTTTTTTTTAAATTTCAAAGAGCTCAGTAATTTTCTCTGTGATTACAGGTTCTGGTTAGTTTGCAGTTGTAAAGATGCTTAATTTGGATTGAACTTATGGTATTTCTCTTCTAAATTTGGTCGATGCTTATGCAATAAATATTTATCAGTCATCATTTTGTTCCCGATATCGTGATAAGTGGACTAACTTTATGGTAAGCGTTGCAAACGATTACTTCTTGATATTTGGTTCTCAACCCTCATATGATTCTATCCCTTCAAACATAAGTATCTATTTTTAGATATAGAACTTTTGGTGTGTGCAGTTTGACTTTCAGAAAGTCAAACAGCCACAGATTGACATTCAGAAAGTAAAAAAGACAGATTAAGACTTAAATTGCCGTTCAAACACAGGTTAGATGACACTTACGTGATAACTTCGTTGATCCTGACCTGCATGGACAATTAATTGGTGTGTCCGCATTTACATGCAAACGACGCGTGCATCGCGCACAATTTTTAAAAAATAGCGTGATGATCTGATATTATGAAGTTATTTTTTGATTGCAGGATTTATGCGCAGGATGTACTTTTTGCTTCTCTATTCCGTGCTTTGTTGTTAAACTATATGCCTTTGGCAGCTTCTTTGCTACTACACAACTTCTGCAGCTATCATATCATTTCATCAGATTATGAGGTCTGCCAAAGAACTTATTTCATGTTCTATGTTCAAAATTTAACGCTCAATTGTTGTATTATATTATTATTAATAAAAAAATATGTTTTAGGATTTTCCCAAGAGTTATTACAGTTAGGAGCTACATCTTTTTTTCCCCATTATTCCATTCCTTTTCTTGATGCTCTTTATGATAAAATTTTATAGGTGCTCCATTATTTCAGGTTTCAGGTAAATAAACGCAAGACTTAATTGTTGTTGGTTACTATAAAACAGATCAGGAAATTGGATTTAATTCCATACAAGCTTTTTCTTCTTATATTTTGTTTTATCTTTATTTTTTTTAATCTTTGCTAGAAATTCTCAGTGCAGCATGGAGTTGGCATTCTTAGCTTTTCATTGATGTAGCATATTATCAGAATTTATGCTATTCCAAGACAGTGTCAGAATATCATAGAGTTAAGTGTTTTAGTAAAAAGCTTCTATGATTAATCTTTTTTCTATAATCATAAATAGAAAAATCAAAGATCATAACAGTGACATGATATGTAATTGTTTGTAGGTACATCCTGACAAAATCTGGACTCTTCAAGGATAAAAATCAATGTTTGTTTTGAAGATAAGGGGTTGGTATTTTTATTTGAAAAATTAAATTAAGAGTTCTTAATCTAGGATTTGTGTATGTCAACTAATATTTTAGTCTTTAGGTAGAACTTAAAGAAGGTCCTATTCGTCACGTCATACATGGAAGCAAAGGTTGCTAATGCTATTAAGTAAATGTTTGCAATCATACATTTACAGCTTTACTTAAGTAGAATTTGACTTCGTATAGATTTTGAAAGAAAAAAAGAGCAGCTGAACTCACATATGGATTTGGTTGTGTTGGATGTATAGATATTGCATTTTAGAATTACAACACAAGATTCCAAAATGTATTTCCATCAGACAACAAATCAAGATGCAAAGGGTCGCTTTTTGGTGGACTTACATTGGAAATTCTTATATATGTGTTAAGTGATGCCCCTTTTCATCTTATTTTCTTTGGTTTTATTAGTGTGTTTGATGTCTAACATATTTTGCTAAGATATGGATAACTTCCGACTAATTTGTTATCAATTGTTTAATCAGTTGTGTTTTAGTATTTAAATCCGTTTTAACTTTGTTTCATATCAGAATGAACCATCTACGAGTTCACCCATTTGTACATTAATCCATGTCTTTGGTATCCACCCTAACTTATAAAGTTAAGATAAAGGTATTATGATAATTCACCACTCAAAAATAAAACATTCAAAATGCTTATTTGCTCTTCAAAAAGCATATAAATCAATAAGCTGTTTGGAAAGCAATCCCAAACAAGCCAACAAACATAAAGTTTTTATAATTTCATCAACTTAGTTTATATGATGATAGTTCGTGGTGACAGATGGAAGGAGTGAAGTTGGGAGTGTTATCGGCCAATACGTGATAGTTGGGATTAATACAAGCCAATAACCCTTTCTTATATAGTTTAAGCTTTAAACACATGCAATCTTTTTAATTATTTAATTCAATTTTATTGACAACTACTCGTGTTCTTTTCAGATGGATTATATAAATCTTATTTTCTAGGAATTTCAAGGATCCAGATTATTGGAAGGAAATTGTTGTTCTTGCCCCAACTAAAAAAGTTGTTGATGAAATAAATACTCGGTTGTTATCTTTGGTGCCAGGTGATGAACATGAAATAAATAATAGTTTGTTATCTTTGGTGTCAAGATGATTTTGTTCATGATAACTTTGATTGCAATTTATATTCAGCAGATATTCTAAATAATTTACATCTATATGGAATTCTAAATCGTCGATTATTACTGAAAGTTGGAGTTCCGGTTATGTTGTTGAGGAATATTGATCAAAGAAATGGATTGTGCAATTGAACAAGGCTACAAATTGTATATTTGGGTAGACATGTTATCAAAGCAGCTATCATTCCTGGTAATAATATTGGTTTTCAAACGTTTATTCCAAGAGTTTCCTTGATTCCAACACATAAACGAATTGCTTCTAAGTTCCAAAGAAGAGAGTTTATGGTTTCATTTTCTTTTGCAATGACTATCAACAAAAGTCAAGGTTAATCTCTTTCAAGAGTATAATTTTTTATAAAGAACCCAGTTTTCTGACAATAACAATTATATGTGGTGTTGTCAAGAGTGAAGAGCAAAAAATGTCTTAAAATCTTAATTTTAGATGAAAAATGTCTTCAAACAAATGTACAAAGAACATTGTCTTTAAATATTTTTTTTTCAAAAACTTATAACATAACTTTTATTTATATAGTTTGCTTTGTTTGTTGTCTTATTCATCTTCTTTTCTACCTTATTTCATATGTAGTTTTATGTATTCTTTTACTTTGTATTGAATTTTTATTTCAACCTTGGGTATTTACCCGAGTCATAGGTAGTTCACATGGATATACAATTATTTAGCATGAGCATCAATCAAGTCTACTAATGACAGGCATGGAGTTTGGAAACATTTACAATTTCCCTGTCAATTTATGTAAAGATGGAGTTTGGAAACATTTACAATTTCCCTATCAATTTATGTAAAGAAAGTGACTTTGTTTTCATTGTAAAAAACCCTAAAAGTGTTGTTGTTTCCTGATTCTTCTCTTGTAGTATTCTTAAATACTTACTCTTTACATCACACTTAGACTTGAGAGCATGTTGCATGTTTTTCTTTTTGAACGTATGAAAATGGTATGTATGGTTAATGTTTTGAAATTTTAAAGTTTTAGTTATTTGTGAACTTAAAATGTTTTAGAATTCTATTTAAAACCTCAGCTAATGCACAAGTCTAAAAAAACTATAGTACATTTTAGTTTTGACTTTTTTTTTTAATTTCAACTGTGCGATGCAATATTTATTTATTTTGATCGGTTAAGTATTTTAGATAAGAGTAGGATTGTTAGCATTATATATATGCATGTTCGGTTCTTATTTTAAGAACACCATCAAATATTATGATTAACAGATTTAGTTGTTATTTGTTAATTTTGGTGTTGGTTTTATTTGTGTGTTGATTCCGATTGTTCTCCAACATATGATACATTAGGTTTGAGAACTACTATGAATAAAAAAATAAGAAAAGGGTTTTCTTGCTATTATCATCTCTAAGAAGATGAATCAGGAGTAGTCAACATTCATGAAATAAACATAGAACAAAAAGTTAAGTTAAGGTTCATCAATTATTTGAGGATGAAGTGTGATTAAACTAAAAAATGAAGATGGTTTGAATTTCAAATTAAAGATATTAAGTATCAAATAGTTATCTAAATTAAAGAAAAAATAAATAAAATCTGCTATTTGTAAATATTGGCCATTTGAAGTTTAAATTAAAGATATTAAGGATAATATAGCTGTCTAAATTAAATGGTAATCTAAAATTTTAAAATATAAAGAATGAATTTAATTATTGAATTGTACTTGAAAGATCCGGTCTTCTTTCATGGTCAATTATACGTTGCTTTATCAAGGGTGAAGAGTAAGAATGGTCTAAATATCTTGATTTTGGATGAAGACAGCCATCTAGCCAATGTAACAAAAAATATAGTGTTTAAATCTCTCTTCTTAAATTTGTAACTGTTATTAAACTTTTTTAATTATTATTGAATTATGTTTACCAATTATTTATTCCATAATATATTTAATTATTTATTTTTATGTTATAGCCCCGGGTATTTACCCGGGTAAGTGGCTAGTTTTATCTACTATATAATAAACAAAATTCTTCAATGTCATTTATCATTCTCATATTCATTCTCTTCATAAATATTTCAGATCTCTTATTAAATTTCAACTATGCATCTCTCTAGTTAAATACTAATAATTTTATAATTAAATATCAAAAATATAAATGTTCTTATCTAATATTTTTTTAAACTTAATAAATTATAATAAGATATCAATTAAATCTTTATCTTAAAATATAATTGAGTCACTCAATATAATTTCATAAATCTTCATTATTTATTATTTATGTTTTTAAATATTATTACTTCTTATATTTCATAGGTATATGTTTAAAAAAGTTTCAATATTTGTTATACGTTCACGTTTAAACTAATGCTTAAAAATACAATAATAATTATATACAAAGTTATAATTATATCATGTTTTAAAACATCTTGTGTAATACACAATGTGGTATAACTAGTATGTTATAACTTATATTTGATTTGATATCCACGTGACACAAAATATTTATTTCCAAACGATCGTAATGTTTACTTTTGAATGAACAAATACGAAATGAACCCGAAAGATAGAGAGAGGAGGGGACTTGGAAGTTGTTTTAATAAGTTGCATAAGGATTTTAAGTGAATTTTAATCATTTTAAGTTACTTGACCAGATCAGAATTCTTTAGATATCCGAATCATAAATATATACCAACTCCTATACATTGGGTTTATTGACTTATTCGTATCATATTTTAGGTTAGAATGGATTAACCTTAATCATAAACAAAAATATATAATATACTAAACAAAACACAAGTTGTACTAGATTAAAATAACTAAAGTAGGAATTTAAGCATGTTACAATAATGATGGGAAGTGGAATCTGTGTTTATATAATTTGCAAACGCTAGTAGCAAGTGACGATGGTAATGACGTATATGAACCTTAAAACAGTGTTTAACGTGTTAAATAATAGATATTTTAGTGACTAAAGTTGTTTCTCTTTGGACTTTTAAATTGGGCCCGTACCATTAATCACTTAACCGTTAAGTGACTGGGTTAATGTTCTTTCTTTAGAATTGTGCGCGCTACAAAAATGATTATTTAATGAAATATTTATTATTAACAAGTAAGTGATTCAAGCATAAGGATTTGTTCGAGTGGTAACTGACAATTAGGAGAACTTGAGATTGAGGTTTTTTCCTAAAATGGGTTTAACTGATGTAAATACTTTCAAGGTTTTCCAACATTCATTGGTTAGATTCTTGAGTAGTGGCGGACCCAAGAATTCTTTTCATAGGAATATAGAAACACAATATATCTTGAGTTACATTATAGAAACACAGTATATCTAAAGTTATGATGGGTGCATTTCATATACATTTATTTGTATACTAATAAGTAGCTAATAAAATTTTTATATTATATTATTATAAATTTATAGTACATTTGAGAATAATGAAATTCTTTTTTATATTAATATTTAAGAGTTGAGGCGACACTTATCTTTTATTAATTTTACATTAGTGCTTTTATATCTCAACTCATTTATATTCAATTTCAGTTTCTCGAGTTTCACCCGACATAGACAAAAATGGATACATAGAGTTCTTAATGTGCCGAATTGAGTTAAGGAGAGCTTGAACTCGACTTTTTGAAATTTTTCGTCCGAGCTTTCTAGACACTCGATCTTAATAATAGACATCAACAAGTTTGGTTATTGTTATAATTGTAATATGTTTTGTTATAAAATATACCCGTCTATTTGTATATTTTGAATAATAAGATTTCAATTTACTAGTTCGATAAAGTACTTTTACATTCTTAAATCTTATAAATTTATATAGATTTTTATAACAATACGATTTAAATTCACTGTTAGCTTTCTTTCTTTCTTTTTTTTTTTTCCTTTTTTTTTTTTTTGCTATGATATAGTACAAGACTAAACACAAGCAAATTAATTATAAATATTATTGTAGATTGTCAGAGTGATATCTGAGTATCCGACTAAATATGAATACACAATTTGTAACACTCACCTTATTTGACTTGAATTGAAGCAAAAACCAGGAAGTCCAATGATAAAAGATTGCATTTAGTGTTCAAGCCCATTTTCTTTTTCGAACAGCAAAAGATTCTTTTAAAAAAATGGGCTAGAAAAACCTAACACAATAGCAACAAATTACATGAAAAGAAGGTTTTGTAACTACACTGTCCAACTAATTTTGAGTTTATTATTTCCATTAACTATCCTCTCGAAAGAAAAGTGTGTGATCAAATCAAATATGTCATCTTTCTTTAAATCATCAGCTTTAAAAATAGCTTCATTTCTCATCTTTCAAATGACCCACCAACATGTGTATATTATACCTTCCATCATTTTCTTCTTTACTTTTGTAAGGTGTCTAAGCCCATTACTCTACCATTTTCAGAAAAACCATCTACGCAAGTGGCCGGATGAAAAACATGTTAGCTCAAAGACCCGAATTCATGACTATAAGGTTACGAGTCATCTGATCATCGACCATAACACTAGGACAAGTCCTAGTTGGTAACACTCACCCTCATCTAATTATATTTCTAACATCAATCTAATTATATTTTTAAATCTATATCATTGTTTATTATGAGACTCGAACTCTTAATTTTAGAGAGAACTCAGTTGAGTTGACAGCAAGAAAAGACGGGCAGTGGTTGAACCTCGGCCCAACGTGCTGCTGAATTATTTACGTTAATTTATTTAGTAAAGATAATTTTAGGGATTTTTTTTTTAATTTTTTTTAACTTTATAATAGTAGGAATAAAGTAGTTTAAAGAAAAAGTTTTGCTCTCCTATATAGATGTGTACGGTCATTTTAGTGTTTTATTGTGTGGTTTTGTTCTTAATAAATTTAATATTTATTGTGTTTTCGATCAAATATTTCCAACAGGCTTCATCGAAATAACGAAGCAGACGAATCAAGAAAGTGGTCGTCAACCGATGAAAATAAAACAATTTATGTGTTGATTTCGAAGAAACTGAAACGAAAAACCACTCGACAATTGAGGAATTTGGGAAAACGTGACCTTGATTTGATAGCCTTCGCAAACCAACGGTAAAAGCTCGACTCCAAATCAAGAAATTCAACTACTTGCGTAATTAAATAAAATAACGATATATTAGTGCTTGTTTCTTTTACTGGGCCTACGAGTTTATTAGCCCATCAACGCTTATAAAAAGTAAACCCAATAATCCATGGTGTCACAATTGATTAGCCCATTGGAAGTTCACCTTATATTTTTTTCGAATAAAAAGCCTATACCTTTAAAAGGGTTAAAATATAGAAATGTAGATGAGAAAAATATGAGGTGACGGTATATTTGTAAATCAAGAAAAAACCACATATTTGTAAACATGAGCGTTAATTAAAAGTAAAAACATATCTAATTTTACATGGCTGGTTTTGAATAAAATTTACACCGAAAGTAGACCTGCTTGATTTTAAATAAGATTTTGCAATTGTAGATATAGATAAACACATCATCACACCATATTCAAAGTGTACGAAATTGTTATATTTAATATTTTGTACGAGGGAACCGAAATACGTGTAGAAGACTAGGAGTAACTATAAAAAGATTTAGAAAAAAAAAAAAAAACAAATCAAAACTAAGGGCATCCGGTATGCTATCTTTGTTGGCGGTGTGATCCTCCATGATGCCATCATGGCGCCGCAACAAACCACCCCCACACTCCGCTATTGAGCTGCGCGGAAGAAGGGCGTGAAGAGTTTCACACAAACTTTTGCTATGTGATGCCGGTTATCAAGATTGACTAGTCAATGAATTTGTGACACCTCAAAATTTCAAGAAAAAATATTAATTTAATGGAGTATACCTCATGTATGTGGTACTTATATGTGGTCCAGTCAACAACTTATAAAACCACCACACTACATCACATGAGAGTATACCTCATACCTTAATGTTATAATTGTTAACGTGTATGTTTTATATATATTATCTACTAGCCTTGTCACCATGTATTACATTATGATTTGTGACTTTGTGAGTGTCAACTCTTACCAATTTACGAATTATAATTTATATTATTAAAATAAATTCTATCTTATCTGTATTAGTTTACTAATTATCTGTCAACAAGTCGGTTTCATGTCATTTGTGAGTGTCAAAAGTATATTATCATCATCTTAAATAATTACAGGGATTAAACCATAATGGTTTTTCACCAGTTGTCCCAATCCTAAAATATAATTATAATTATTAAATATATACAAGTCGTGAATATCTAATAGTCCTAACGTGATTTACAGGAATGTAAATGAATCGAACCAAACGAAATCTTCTTCGTGTTCATTTATTTAGCATTGAAAGCATTCACGAACGGATAATGAACGGAAATTTTTGTTCGTGTTTGTTCATTAAGGAGTTGAACTTGTTCACGAATGCAAACGAACTTATACTATTTCAAAAAAGAAAATTAACACTCATAATCTAAACATTAGACATATGCCATGTTTGTTGCAAGATATGTCTGGACTCTTTCGGGGAGCATGCAGTTCATTGTAAGGATCTCCCGGGGTTCAAGTACTGACACGACTTGGTAAGGGACTTAGAGATGTCCCCTTTGATATTTTTAAGCGTGCCGGGATTTCTGCAAAAAGGAGGCCCTCGTGAATTTTTTGACTGATCCGTTGGAAGGAAGATCGACTCTCAGACTAGTTAACATTTTGGTCTTTGGATGAATTGGGGGAACATACATGTGTGGATCTTACATGGGTTTCCCTTCTCGTGAGTTTAGGTGCGGTACTTTCACATCAGGTCAGGCCGCTTTGAAAGCCGCTTCATGCAAAATGACCAAACATGAGAAGGCGTGTCTTGAAAACAACATATGTTTATACCATTTGCTTTTGTCACATTTGGCTTTCTCGCACCTGAGATCGTCGAGCTTGTTGGCATGGCCCAACGTGTCATGTACATAATGTCATGATACCTAGATTTATGAATGTAGTTTTTTAAACGGCTTGGTTTTACTATACAAAAAAAATTTAACACCATAACTTGTTACTCGTTTACCTTCTATCTCCTAATAAAAAATAAATATATTGCAATTAGTTTTTTATGTTTATGTTAGAACTAATTGATGAAAAAAAATAGTTCGTTCATCTAATATTTGGTTCCTTTTAAATAATTTGTATTTTGTTCGAAACTTTTACCGAAAAGACGAAAACTATAACTGGGCTGACCCACAAGTAAACTGAAAAAAGGCCCACTAATGAATTAAGATCACCAACTTGCTGACACGTGGCAGGATTGTTTGGAGCAGGGACACGTGTCCGGAAACCATGGGCAGCTGCCGCTGGAGGCCCTCAACCTTAGCACCCAAGTAAAGTTTGTTCCTCACTTACCCTATTTTCTAATATATATATTTTACTATACTATTTAGCTATTAAAATACATATTTTTATTTTCATATAAATTTTATAAAACTCGGTACATCAACAATGAATTATCCACTGAAAGATATTATTTATTTTAGTTTAGTTTATAAAATTATTATATTAAATATATATCCAACTATTTAATGAGTAAAGTGTTACATTGTTTTTTGTTTATTCAATAAGTATCACAATTGTAATAAACAATAATTTTTAATGTGATCAAGGTGTTTAACTTGACTTATGGTTACAAATAAAACTTGTTATATTGTTTTGAATTGATTGGTTATTTCTTTTTACTTGAACGATAATTTATAAAGAAATTATTATTAGAAAACTAAGAAATATGACAATAGATGACATTAAATTAAAATTCTCCGTTATAAACTTATAATACCGTACAAAAAATAAAAAATTGGCTGCTTTAGCAGTTTCCTCGTAAAATAAACAATTAAATATTCCAAAATAGGTGTGAACGAAAATGTCAGTACGAGAGCTTCTAGATGGGTCACACTTGACTTTTACGTTTGTGCTCTTCCAAGTAGTTTCATTTTAATCCCTTCGAATTTCAGTAGGTTGACAAAAAAGGGTTGTTACTTCAGAATTTGTATTCGTCATTATTGCCCCTCAAAATAACTATATGTACATGATTTTATAAGCATTCAAAATAGTTTATTTATATTATACAATCTCTTTAAATTTTATAGAAAATTTAAGGAAATTTATATTTTATCTCAGGTTTATCTCATATATCATCATCTTTAAACTTAAACTTTATCCTCCTATAAAAGATAAAGATTAAAAAAAAATCGATAAATATACAATCTATTATACATACATGTGTTTATTTAAGGATATGTAATGAGATGTGGTGTTTTTTAATTTTTTTAATTTTATGGATAAATATGTTTTTAATAAATTATAAAGATAAAGATAAATATGCTATTGTAAATGCTATAATTTAACTGAATAACACTATTTTATAAATCTATCACTCAAATTTTAAAAATGTCACACATCTCATTTACCATCTCTATTCCTATTCAATTAAATAATGCTTCTTTATTCATTTTTAAATTATTTTTTCTTTTTTTTTACAACTCACCACTTACCACAAATATAAAATAGTGGATATAGAGTTGAATAGTAAGTCACAATTATAAGAAAGCAATTTTATTTTACTTTAAATTATAGTTATATAGTATAGAGATAGAGAATGAGATGAAGGATTAGTGATTTTCTTTCTAATTTATGGATAGAAATAAAGATTAGGAATGAGTTGTGGATACTCTAAGATAGTGTTTGGTATACAGAAATGGAGAGTGGAGTTGAATAGATAATTACGTCGGAATGAAAAATGACAGCACAATAAAATAGAATGAAATAGATCATTGCATAATGAATGCGACTCTTTTCATTTTTAAATTTTTTTCAATAATTAGGCGAAAAGTGTTTTTTTCCGATTCCTTCAAATAATAAAATGAAAATTTTATTCAAGTTGATTTTTCCTTCAAATTTTATTCAACCTTCTTATCATCACAAGAACAACTTGAAAACACATACATCAATCAAATGAAGTGTTTTCTTATCAAGAAAAAACCTCCAAGATAAATCAACCCAAAAAGAATCATCTTTAAAGCCAAACTCTTACAACCCATGGTTTTTCAGGGGTCATAATGAGACATAACCACAAATACGAAGGACCAAACTCCTCTTTCTCTCACATAGAAACCCATCTTTACGCGTTTTTGCTGTCATCCCACCCCACCCAACTAAAGATTGAGCAATTTTTATTTTTATTTTTATTTTCAACACACACCCTTTGGGAATTTCCACCCTTTGACAAGTTAACACGCAAACCCTTGATTCACCATTTCCTCGAAACTTCCCAACCCCCACCTCCCCTATATATCAATCCCCTGTTCTTCTTCTTCATATAATCCAACACCCACCTCAAAATACTCACATCTTCCTATTTTTTTCTATAAATTTACAATTTTTCCATCTGGGTATCAAGAAATTTACAATCTTGAACCATGGAGAACAACAATCAGTCGTCTTTTTGGCAGTTTAGTGATCAGCTTCGTGTCCAAAGCAACAATCTTTCAAATCTTTCTTTAAACGACCCCATCTGGAGCACCTCTTACGCCTCCAAACGCCCGGAAAAAGAACGCCGGAACTTCGACATCCGTGTCGGCGGCGATTTCATCAACTCCGGCACCGTTAACTCTAACAATTCCGGCTCATCGAACAACTCCAATTTCAACGGGTTTAACTTTGATTGGAAACTTCCGTCCACGAATCAGAACTACGCTGGTGATTTTGGGATCAACGGTGGGTTTAATAAGGGAATTTATTCGAAACCCAGTTTGAATTTTGGTGCAAATAATGCTAATTTTGAGAAAAATGGGTTCAAGAAAGATGGGAAATTTGGTAAAAACGGTGAGGATGATCATCATTCTTTTGGTGGTAAACATGGGAAGAACAAGAAGAACAACAACGTGAATAGTAACGAAAAGGATAATAGTAAAAACAGTGTTGATAAGAGGTTCAAGACTCTGCCGCCGGCGGAATCTTTGCCGAGAAATGAGACCGTAGGTGGGTATATTTTCGTCTGCAACAATGATACCATGCAAGAGAATCTCAAAAGGCAGCTTTTTGGTAAGTTTCTTGTTATAATTTGCTAAATTTTGCATATTTTTTTGTGGGATTTTGTGTTGATTTTGTTGAGTATGCAAGTTTCTTGAAAAATTGGGGATTTTTAGTAGTTTCTTGAAAATAATTGTTAGACAATCTGCTAAAATTTGCATCTTTTTTGTGTTGATTGTGTTGATTGTGTTGAGTATACAAGTTTCTTGAAAATTTGGGGATTTTTGTTTTTTCTTGAAAAAAATTGAGTAGACAATCTGTTAAATTTTGTATATTTTTTGTGGGATTTTGTGTTGATTGTGCTGAGTATACAAGTTCTTGAAGAATTGGGGATTTTTGGTAGTTTCTTTAAAAGAAAAAAAATTTGAGTTGACAATTTGCTAACTTTTGGATATTTTTTTGTGTGATTTTGTGTCGAGTAGACTAGTTTCTTGAAAAATTGGGGATTTTTAGTAGTTTCTTGAAAAAAATTGAGTGGACAATTTGCTAAATTTTGCATCTTTATGCATAGTGTTTTCTGGTTGGATTCTTGATTTTTCAAGATTTTGGGTGAAAAATTGGGTTTCTTTAGTACACCTTTGGATGGTATAGGAAGGTTCAATATTGAATTTTGACCACTAATTAGAACATGGGTTTGCACTCTTGATGTTTTTAAGTCCTTTCACAAGATCAAGATTTGGTTTTTGGAAGATTTTATTTTATAAATTTGCCTAATTATGTTCTTACATTGTATTCCAGGTTTACCCCCTCGCTACCGCGACTCGGTTAGGCAGATCACACCCGGCCTGCCTCTTTTCCTTTACAACTACTCCACTCACCAACTCCATGGTGTTTTTGAGGTATTTCCTCTCATCCATCCTTAAATCGTACTTATGGTTAGCAGGGTATTAGCGGGGCCCATGAGTTTTCTGGTAACAGACTCTCACGGTTCTTGAATTTGTCTGTCAAATCATGTGTTGTTTGTCCTAATTTTACTTGTAAGTTATGAAAGAAAGTTGGCTTAAGATGGATTTTGGTTTTTAATGATTTAGGCTGCAAGCTTTGGTGGAACAAACATTGACCCATCTGCCTGGGAAGACAAGAAGAACCCTGGTGAATCGCGGTTCCCTGCTCAGGTGCGAGTCATGACTAGGAAACTAGCCGAGCCATTAGAAGAGGACTCATTTAGGCCAATCCTTCACCACTATGATGGCCCTAAATTTCGCCTTGAACTCAACATCCCCGAGGTAAATTACATTCTTACCCTTTCGATCTAGATACCACTACCCTCATCGGTATCCAAATCACTTGAAAATATAAAACTCACCCGTGTCTTTGTTGCACAGGCACTCTCACTCTTGGACATATTTGAAGAGAACAAGAACTGAACCATTTTCGCAGATGAAAGCATAATGCGTGTAAGGAGGAAGGTTTAATGAGCGGTTTTCTTTTGGGTAATCGATATGTATTGTGAAGTTGAAGGCGTTTTGGTCGAATGAGGGACGTGTTTAATGATATATACGTTACTAATATATGTTTATAATGACGAGCTGAAGAGATACGTAATCGTAGAAAGTAGTATACGTGTGGATACGCGATGTGTAGCCATGAAGATGATCCCTTTTGGTTCTTTGGCTCGGTCGTATATATGCAGAAATACAAACTCAGTATGAATGAATAAAATATAGTACAAATTCTTATTTATATGTGTTGGTTGTTAATGTTAAGTTTGTTCTAAGTTTCTGAAGTGTAAACGGTAAAAAAACTAAAATATATTATGGTGTCTTAGAAACCATAGTTGCTAATATGAGATAATTGGCATTTTAATCAAATGTTTGAATTCTAGCCGTATCAATTTTGTTAAAAGAAGTGTTTGTTTTAAGTAATTGAGTGTTTGTATTGGTGTATAAAGATTATAGGTTAAATTGTAATTTTTGTTTAATTTTTTTTTTTTTGATAGTACTTTTCTTGATTAAATACGTACGATATAGTCATTAAGGATATATATTTATGTATTTATAGGCGTGTATAATACAATTGCAAGGCTATATAGAGAGTGCTATAGTTGGTTATGTAGCTGATTTATGTAATCATTGTATCATAGTTAAAGAAATGAGTGTTTATACAACTTACTCAAAATTGATTTTGTATTTTATATATACCAGTGGGTTTGTCTTCATGATGCGGCGGAAATGTTATATGTGTACAGGTCGATTTTTAATACAATTTAAATTCAACTTGACGGATTATAGTGCTCATAAACTCAGAGTTTGAACCTCTGATCTCTACTCTAAGAAGCTTACGTCTATACTAATTGGGCTATTTTTTTAAAGTGAAATAATAAATTTGGTTATGGTTAGTCTATCAATATATGAAATATGAATAATAAGTTAATATAAACAGAATAGGTGAACTAATAAATTCAGGTCCTGTTTGGTTCAGCTTATTTTTGGCTTAATCTGATCGAATAAGACATTTTTGTCATATGTGTTGTTTGGTTCGAATGTCAGAATAGAAATTGTCTGACCGAAAAAGACATTTTTGTCTGTTTCATCATGCCCCAGATTTGTTGCTGAACGAAAAAGACAATATCGTCTTTACCATACAACCTCTTATTCATTTGTTGCTGAACGAAAAAGACGAACCAAACAGCCCCTGAGATTATTTTGATATTATTAGGTTGTATATATCATGGATGTAAAATAATAAACTAATGTCAGTAGTTGAATGGTTCATCTACTATCATTACTTAATTTGAAATGGACAAAAGTGGTTGTGGTTGTGGTTGGCATGACACATTGAACAAGTCTCTCTCATGATAGTCTCATTATGATGTTTTGACACAACACCCACCAAATCAATATCCTTTTGTATTATAGTTGTGATGTGATTGTCCTTGTTTTGTCCCATTATTCTATTCTTATTCTAGAACATCGTTTTCTTTGGACCATTGAGTTTTCATTTGGAAGCCACCAAGTCAATCACAATGAATATAATGACACCTTTCTTTATATTTAAACTGGGTATTGATATGGTTTTGGAGTTGGTTTTTTCTAATTGGTTAGTTTAAAATTTTTAAATTGTAATGAACGATTTGGTTTATGGTTTATTATAAAGTCAATCATAAAAAACTGATACATGTAAAGGAATGGACGTTAATAATATTCAAAACTTTAGAAAAGAAAGAATAAAGATAAAAGTAAAAGAAAAAGTTAAAAGAAAAAGTTGAGAAAAAAGACTCCATCAATATATTTAAAAAGAGTTATTAAAATTGATAAACGAGTTATTAAGAGAAATAATATTTAACTTATATGCTTAATGTAACATATTTAGTTACTTAAAATAATTTCCAAAACTTAATCCGGTTGTAAATATCTCACTTTCATGACACATTGACACCTCATTTCCATTTTAGAAGATTTCAGAAGTTAATGGACATAATTATTCACAAATTGTGATTAAATATAATCAAAATCTACTCTATTCGGTAATAAATGCTAAAAATTAGACAAATCCCAGAGAAATGCAAGACAAAAATTTAACAACTGAAATCTAGAAACTTTGATCTACGATATCATAGTATTGGATAACTTATGTGGTAAGACTTCAAATCTATGTAAAAAAATGTATAATTTAAGTAGTTCAAAAAACATACAATTATTTATTCTTCCAACATTTCTACAAAACCACAATTCTCTGTCAACAAAACTAGTTACTGCTGCCTTTTTCACAAACATTAATATTACAAATTTAAAGAAAAAGATATGATTGCAACTCTTGTTTAGCCTATGATTCACTGATTCAAAATGCTATACTCCAACTCAAGATCTTGTCCTTGTGTTTGCTTAAAAAAATCAAGGCTCCCTGGATCTCCTTCCTCAAGTAGCCGGCTTGTTGGAGTATTTGGCGGGTATTTGTCCAAAATATAGTCGATTTCATCCCCTGTCATCTCCATTTGCCGAAGAAGAACCTGCGAAACAAGTGAACCAACATCATTTCGCTAAATACGATTACAAACTTTATACACTACAGCAGTAACCTAATCTTTTTAAAGTCAAATGAATAGGAGGCTTGTTTTTAAAAATAAAGAGCAAATACCATGTAAAGTTAAGTTACAAAGTTACCTTAACGGTTTTGAGCAAAGCGGTATGATGGCTTCTCAACAAAGAAACAGTTTTTCCATATGTATTTGATATCAAGTCTTCTGTTCTTTTTGCAATCTCGTCATCCATATTGAAATTAATTGGTGGCTCGATTAGATCATAATGATCGTATAAAGATTCTTCAAAGTCCAGTCGTGGGCCCACGAACTTAGGCTGCCTTCTCCATGGAGGTGGTTCTCCATGTATCACCATTGGGCTCTCCATGTTCCATCTGGAAGGTGAAGAAAAAAAATAACTAAATGATCGTTTTGTTAATGTCTAAAATACCCTTCGATACAGATCCGTATCATTCTCATCGTCCATCAATTTATGTGTAAATTGTAGTGATAATAAGGGGTAAATGGTAACTTTACATTGTTATTATTTTACGAGCAAGCCAAGTTGCATCGGCAAGGTAATTTACTGATGCCTTTGATGTATCCCTTCCAAAAATTACCTCTTCTGCAGCTCTCCCTCCAAGTAGAACCTGTTAATTACAGTGGTAAGCTAATATGCACTAAATAAATAAAATAAATAAATAAAATAAATAAATAAAATAAATAAATAAATAAAGAGAAGAACAATTTAATCACACCTGAAGGCGGTGAAGCAACTGTGGCCTGCGTTCAAATATATACTTCTCATCATCGAGTCTATTGAAGACAACTTGTGACAGAGTCTGAATGCATATACAATGAAGGAAAAAATATAAAATTAGGTAAATATGGTTGAATTTTCATCGCTTTTAAAGTGTGTCAAGTTCAATCCTTTAACATTTTCATTTTGTGGGTCCCATCTTTGCCATAGTTTCAGTTACAAAGCAAATATGTACACCCAAATTTCGAAACAAAATTTCAGGTCACCCGTCACCTAAGTATCAATCGGGTTTCATTTATGCCAATTCCTGCTAAAAGTTCGCCAGAAAACTGTAAAAGTAACCTTCATCAACTTGACATTTTTATGGGCACCCTAACTTTAAGGAAAATTGCAAATTTTTGGCACAACTTGGCATGAATGAAACCAAACTGATACTTAGCTACCCTGTTATGTTATTTCGATATTTAGGTAACCTGTATATAAATTATCCCAATTCTATATATTTTGGACGAAAATGTTTTTGGTCAACCCAACCCGTTTGACATGTACCAAAACATACCTATTTTGACTTGGGCCCAACCCACCCATTTTGCCAACTCTTAACTACATGGTGAAAGAAGATCAATAAAAACTAATCTTGAACCTGGCCACGAGGATGAATTGATATGCGGTCACAGGGTTCAACATTTGCGTTCTCTATTCTCCTTATAAGATGGGAAGTCAATGCGGTTCCCACTTCGGTTGTGGCTCGACGGCATTGACCCTGATGGCCCAAATCTAATGCAACACGTTTAGGGCCCACGGTTAGCCGATCAACAGCTTCACCCACATCTGACTGAAGGATCGAGCCATGTTTGTTCCTCACAGCTACAAGAGCAGCCTCTTGGAGAAGCTGAGCCAATCTTGCACCACTCCATCCTGAGATAATTGAGTTAACTTTAACCTTAAAATCATATCGAATCCGGGGACTTGTCAGGATCATGGTAGATTAAAGATAGAATGCATCATAGATTAAGAGGGTTTTGGATATAAATTTTGGAGATGATTATCCAATGATTGCAAATTTTAGTTGCAAGAGTCAATTAATAATGTTTGGATGAACAGGCATCTGATTATTTGACGAGTTTCATACCGGCTGCAACAAGACTGACAATCAAGTTCTTTTTAAAAGAATGGAAAATAGTTATTTTTCTTACCATTTGATTGTCAGTTCTTTTTAAACAAACTAAAGTAGAACAGCACTGGAAGCAAAAGTTTAACTTATGGCAGTTCAGTATTTGTGTATTTACAGCCAAAATGCCACGTAGATAAATGAAAATTTAAAACTTAGACATGACATTATACAATTACTTTTGAACTCTTTTGTCAGCCAAAAATTATGAAAAAAGGGCATAAATCAACAAAGAAGCACGTACCAGGAAGATTTTGGGCAAAAACTGACAAATCAACTGATTCTGACAACTTAACTTTGCGGGCATGAACTTGCAATATTTCCAACCTCCCCTTGGCATTAGGAGGACGGATTCTTATCTAAAAAAATAAAATAAAGGAAAGAAAATGATTACAGATGAAAAGTATGCAAGAGTATGAAAACTAAAGATCAAAAAAAGAAAATTCTTCAAACAAAGCTTCATGATAAATATCGGGTATATATGAAAGTCATAATAACCACGTCATCCTTTGTCAATTAATACAAACATAATAAATTGGTACGGAATTTGTAACAAATCCACTTGAGTTTCAGAATTTGAAACTAACAATTTTCACCTCAAAATTCAAAGTTCCCCTTTTGTTACAAAGGATTTTTGCTCTTTTCTTCATCCCTTTTTGGATGTGATTGAGCATAAAAACATACCACTCTGAAAAAATCTACTAGGTAATTTTCTTAGCATCTTATTTCAAACAACGTTAAAAAAGTTGCTAGTTGTTGTTCATTAGCTTCCTTTTAAAAAAATTGAACATGGAGTAATTTAGTTGCTTTATATTTAGCCAAGGGGTCTTACATACAGTTCAAAGAAATTGTCCTACTTTCCTATTAAATTACAACGTGGGACCTTTGATGGGACCAATGGATATTGATATTCGATAAAGATGACCATATCGACCCATTTACTTATAGAGGGGTCAAGTTGTTTCTTGCTAAATATCTCAAACGAGTCCAATTGGCCGGTATAAAAAAATTAGCTGGAAAGGGTACAAGTCACACAAGTAGAAAGTCACCCAAGGTGAAATTTTAAGGCACACAACCCTTTAAAACCACTTCATTCAGAACCCATTTGACTATTTACAAACATGTACAAAAGAGTGTCTGCAGGTCCATCCTATCAGCATCAACATGAACAAAAACCACCCATATTGACCCGTACCCAACAGGCCACCTCCGCCTGTTATGTCACCTCTAATATTAAGTAGAAAATATCAAACCTTTCGATCAAAGCGACCAGGCCGAAGAAGTGCAGGATCTAACAAATCCTTACGATTTGTAGCACCCAAAAATATGACACCTTTTCCTGTATCAAATCCATCAAGCTCTATCAATAGCTGGTTCAATGTAGTTTCTCTTTCTTGTGTAGCAGCATTGTATAGATCATCCGTCTTGTCACTGAATATTCCTTGACGCCTAGTTGTTAGATAAAAAAAAACATATTATTATTAATGTATTATTCAAAATATGAAAGCATGTGTTTGCTGTACATATAAATATTTGTTGATTAAAGAAAACAATGTACCCCCTCCATCCCAAAATAAACCCAGTATGAAGTTGAATGTAAATGAAATATCTAAAATTACCCTCAATTGCAGCTAACAGAGGAATCCAGAGGACCTATCATTGCTATTAGTATCTTGGAATGATTACTAATGGGAAAAAAGATAATTTCGAATAAAACTTGCCAAAAAGGGAAATGCTTGTTCATTCTGGGTCATCTTAAGAAGAAAAATACTGCACCTGTTTTGGGACCCAGAGGGGTTACCACAAAAGTAATCCCATCCCTATATGTAAAATTTCATTGTTCCCTAAAGCATTGAAACAAGTAATTACCAAAGCTAATTGTATGTCAATATCAAGGTTCTCTCTTGGGTTTTTTATTTATTTTTAAATCCTTAATTAAAAAACTTTATTTACTATACCTTGTAGCTAGTGCATCAATTTCATCAATAAAAATCACAGATGGTTTGTTGACCTGCAGAACCAAATGATCAATTCTTAATCAGTACAAATTTATACTTGTCAAACCATCTAATGGTTACGAAAACCTATATGTTGTGAGTTCTGTTTACTAGTTGTGAAATGAGGATCGAGGCCCACAAAATGGGGAATGGAGGTCTGTAGCATAAGTGAACAGCAACTTAACTTAGGGTTTGAGAGTAGACCAAAAAAAAGATATGCTTTCATTGCACCATAGAGAAAGGAGCCAGGTCTTCATAATATATTACTGTTAAAGGCAACTAATGTGGACTTTGCTATAACTTACACAGTTACACATGACAGGTTTCTAGTACTTTTTGTAAAGATGGTGTTAATCATTGATGTTTGAAAGAAAAGCTTCAAAATTTAATCCGTATTAATCTTGAGTTTGGAAACTACTCCCTTCCATTACAAATGGCAACTTCAAGCCATTTACCTACAAAAGGGTAGATTCAGGTTGTGATTTATCTATAACTGGTCAAACAGTAAAAAAAATAGCTTAAAAAAAGGGGGCAAAGGGGTCTAAACTCTAAAGGTTCGAGAGTTGCCCAAGGTGTATTTTTAGTACTCCAAACTTCCAAATAAATTTATTCGAAAACTACTTTACTATAGAAATGGTTTAACTTTAGTAATCATACTTGGCACACTAATTTTCTATAAAAATTTTGGACACAAATAAATCTCAAGGTCGACCAAACCAGGCCCATTTCTATCCAAATAAAAATTATCCATTTTGAGTCATTATCCAACCCACATGCCCACCTGTATCATTCATATATTGAGATTAAATCAGAAATGAGGTACTGTCATCATAGTCATCACCTTGGCTCTCTTGAATAAATCCCTAATACGAGCAGAACCAACACCAACCAGGACTTCAACAAATTCTGACCCAGCCATTTGGTAAAATGGAACACCGGCTTCACCAGCTATAGCTTTGGCAACAAGGGTCTAAATGAGATTTAACTAAGTTAATTTTCACATCTATAATTATGATAATCATGATATTTAGGAATATTGCAAGAAAAATAAGCTAACCTTTCCACATCCTGGAGGCCCCTCTAGAAGCACACCATGAGGAGGCTTTATCCCCATCTTGTCAAAAAGTTCAGGATTCTTCAAGTACTTGACCAACTAATTAGAGGGAAATATCATAATCAACTTATAATAGATATCAAATACCTATTAAACATATCTTAGGTTTTATATCATTCAGAATCTTCAAAAGAAAAAACAAATCTCAATTCAACTTGACAAACAAAAAATTGGGCCAGTAGCGGAGCCAGAAATGGATCATTATTTCTATTTTAGGTTGCGTACTGTTCTTTAAATTATGATCTTATACTATAACCTTTTATAAAATTCTTTACATGAACTTATGCCTTGCATTAGCAACAAATGGTATGGAATGTTACCTCTTGGAGCTCTTCAACTGCTATTTCAATCCCTGCCACGTCACTGAACGTAACTCCAGTTGAACCCTAAAAAAAATTAAATATAAAAAGGAAAATAGCAACAATATGATCTCTAAAAGGATGTAATTAAAGATTAAGTAGGGGCAATTTTTCAGAAACTAACGTCAACTCGAGCTTGTGGTTTAGACTGAGAAAATTCAATCCCTTGCCATATATCCTGCAAAATTAACAAAAATAACACCTTAATTACAGTTCTCACATAATAATAAATTATAATTTTTAAGGTATAACTTACTTACCCATTTCCTGAAATTCTTAGGCCTTCTAGAAAGAGTGAAACGAAGAAGAATAACCATGCATACACCAACCAGCAACATGGGTCTAGCTATTTTAAAGGCGGAAGAAAAAATCCCAAACGTATACAATTCTTGAAACTTGGACGAAATCCCGCCATAGATGAACATGTCTAATATGACATCACCCATTCTCTCTAAAACACCAACGACAACTTCTAAAGGAACAGTAAGAAATGACTTGGCGATAGGCCAGATGGCATACACGGTCCCCACATAAACAAAGCTCGCTACAGCAAATGCTGCTGAAGCTAAAAAGCCTCCAACAACAACAGCGGCTGCAGCAATTGCTGCTGTCACTGCACCAAGTTCCACTATCACCCTGCTTGATATTGATGATGCCACTGGATTTGGATATTTTGGTACTTTTTCCACCAATGTCTGCATCAGAAGGTTACAAAAGAAAATATAGGGGTGCATAAGTATTTTACTCTATCCTTCGATAATCAGTTTTTTTTAAGCAGGTATCAAACTGATTATTTGAGACCTAGATGATCCAATAATCATAAGGAAAAGTAGGTCAAATAAACCCTGGTCAGATAATAGCTTTCAAAACACACATCCAAACAGCCCCTTTTGTATGTTGATTCTGATTAAAATCGCATTTGGTTTAACATGTAGGACTTGAATCGTTGCCTTCTTTTTTTAGGATAACAACACATATAGCTATTTGTTCACAAAGTAAGCGATTTTTTTTAACCAAATATATATTTTCTTTTAGTCGGTAAGTGTAGTAAAGGAATGTCAAACAATGCTTCTATGCTTCCTTTCTTAACTCGAATCACTTTTTTGACATAAACTGATTATGATTTATATTTTCTAACTATTTCATAGGAAGTTGATATCTTGCAATACACACATACAAACACCCCCAAATGCTGTCTCTAGTGCATACATGTTATGAAATGAAATTACAAAACTATATATTAGAGATGATTGAAATACCATAGTTTGTGTCTCTATCTCATTTCTTGGTCCATTATACTCCTTTAGAACATCTTGCACCTGAATACCATCTAGCTTTACCGACCTACACACAGTCATAAAAACAATCAACAAACATTTAAACACACAATCTAAAAGGCAAATGATAATATTCACCACTTAGTTCTCTGCAAATTCTTGTCTCCTGGTATCTCTTTCAACTCCACAATGAAATCTTTAAGCCCATTAGCAAACCTATCATCATCTTTAAAAGTTACAAACTTTATCTTATTAGTTTTTATAGCTTTCTGTAGATCATCAAAGCTCATTCTCGGTAACAATTCAAACTCCCTATCGAATTCAGCTTCTTCAGACAACTCCTCCACAAATATCTGCTCAGGAACATAAAGCTTCCCCTTGAATTTCCTCAAAATATCATTCAAATGCACATCCTGCGAAAACTTCACCTCGTCCTCACCGCTTCGGTTGTTACTCAATCCTTTCAAATTCAACCTCTTGAGAATCTCCAAAGCTCCATTACCATCATAACTCCTCTTCCCCAAATTCTCTTTTTCCTTCAGTGTATACAACTTATCACCAACTTTATACTTGGGTTCCACCTGGCTAGGGTTTTCCTTCAAAACCCTGGTCACAAAATCATCTTGGTTTGAAGTTGAACTGTCACTACTACTCTGACCCGAATCCGATTTTCGAAAAACCGCACGGGTGAAATGAAGCCTTTTTGTTCTAATTTCAACGAACTTTAAATTGGTTCGAAGAGGGGTTTTGATGGAGAGTGATGTGTGAAGGGTAATGCCGGATTGGGAAGAAAAACTTCTAGGTAATGCGAAATTATCAGGTGTAGTTATCTGTGTGGAGAGCATGTTGTGTGATAAACTAGGGTTTATGGAAATTGAGGGTTTTTAGATAGAGATGGAAATTGCACCATGGGTGGGTTATATGCAGGCCATGGTAGATTGGGAAGAAACGACTGCGAGCTCTCTGTTGTTCTGCAACATATTGAAAAGTTTATCCGGATCCGAATCTTTGATCGGGTCAGCCTGCAGATGTCTATCAAATTAAAAGTTTCATTTTAGTTTTCTCCATAGCTTTACATTTTAGTTTTCTTTGTAAAGGTGAAAAATAAAAATCTAGCTTTTTAAACGTGTTTTGGTTTTTTATTGTACAATTAATATACTCATTTAACTTTAGACTCATCTAAACTTATATGATCACATATTTTATTTTTGGTTATTTTACATATAAAAATTAAATAAAACATTTTTTTTAAAATAACTTATTGACCTATATGGTTTTTGCAACCATAAAAGTTAAACTAAACACTTTTAAAAAAATACTTTTGGAAATGTAATAAGTCAATAACCATTTTTACTCATGCGCTTTTGAGTATAAGAAAGCAACCCCAAACACACTCCTAAAGATTGATGAGTTTGAAGGTTGCTCAATTTTAGGAGTCGGTATGTAATAAAATTAAATAATATATATATATATATATATATATATATAAATGTAATTATAAAATATAAATAAAAGATGAAATAATATATAGGTGAAATGGATAAAGTTAAATGACTCGAAAACCAACTAAAGCCGATTTCAAAAGCAAGTTCTTTTAAGGTGAAATGGATAAAGAAAAACTCATAGAAACAATATAAACTTGGAATTAATATGGTACTGAGATATCGATAGAAACACTGCCTTGTCATCATCACACGTACAATTGAGTGGCTATCTCAATTAGAAAAAATAATAATTGTGAGAAGTGGTAGAAAGGAGGATGAGAGGGAGGGGGAAGCAAAAATTGTGTAAGAAGATGGGGAGCACCACTCTCTTTCAAAACCAAAGGCTAAAGCAACATGATAACGTATGTGACAATATCCATCATCTCCAACTAAGTAAAACAAGATAAACCTTTAAAGGGTTATTTATTGTTTACTTCCTTTAAATGATTATCTAATTCTAAATATTTTGTTTAAGCTCATTATGTTTATTTTTTTGTGTATTTAGAAATATATAATCTTCTTAACACCCCTAAAACAACTTGTATGTTTGTAACACAAACTGCCTTTCTAAGAAGGGTTTTAGATTTTTAACAAGTTGTCAATAATTATGTTGGATCATAGTAGTATTCTCTTCCAAGTCTCTTGAAACAGATGTAAATGTTTTAATATTGGATTAGACCGGAGACTAGAAAATAAGGTAAACATTAGATTAAACATCAAATCATTACAAATAGGGGTGCACAAAAAAACCGGTCTCAGGACCGGAACCGGCGAACCGGTTCCGAACCATTTTTTAGGGAACCGGTTCGGTCATAAAAAACCGTCGGTCCTTACCCGATTCTAGTTTTCAAGGGGAGGAACCGAACCGGAACCGGTTTTTCTGGAACCGATCCCAAGAACCGGTATCACCAGAACCGGTTGGAAGAACTAGCCGTTAGAAACGGCTATATAGCCGCTGGGGCTTAGTTTTTGACCGTTTTTCTTGCTTGTTGGCTTCTTAGTGCTCCTATAATTTAGTATAAATAGTAGTTTAATGTTATGGGTTGATTAGAACATTCAAAAACTTAAAATAACTCTTTCGTGTTTACGTTATCGAACCAACGGTATGGCAAACCAAGGTGAATCATTGATTGTGAAGATGTTTACGTTATCGAACCAACGGTATGGCAAACCAAGGTGAATCATCGAATGTGAAGATATTGGAAACAACTAGAAACCCGGAAGTTTGGTCCAAATTCGACTTATGCGAAATGTCGAATGGCGGTCATAAAGCGCGTTGCAAAACTTATGGTCTACTTCTTCAAGCGGTCGCAAACTCTACTTTCAGAAAACACATTACCAAATATTGCAAGGCGAAGAAAGAAACCTCGGCTACCGAGGACGAATAAATGTTAAATCGCATCTAAATACTAAAATATATAACAAAACAACGGTTACAACTCAACATGAAGAACAAGGGAGGCGGGCAACAAGCTGCGCCGCCAAGCCCTTCTGAATAGCAAAGCCTAACCGAGTGAAAACCACATTCAAACCCCTAGGCATTGCCACGTTCCCATCCATGACCCTCTGGACGCGAGTCAAGGTATCCACAGCTTCCGGGGCAAGGTAACCGAAGGTGTCAAACGCAAAGGGCACAAACACATGTTGATTCATCAGACACGCTTCCTCATGTTTGCGCACTTTTCCTGCAGCAGCATTCGTGGCAGCCTGGCCTGCCCGGAACCCAGAGCCCTTGAACCCCACAAGAGGGGAGACCCCAGTGAGGTCGACACAGGCATGTTTCCCGTGCTTCCATCCAAAGACAAGGACGTCCGCCGGACGGAGGGAGGAACGCCCGTCCGCTGGATCCGACAAGAAGTTAACCGGGGCCTCCTTCTTTGCAGATATCCCGGCTCTTCTGAAGATGTCAAAAAGGACGTCTCGGACCAGATCATGCCGATACTTGAAACCCGGCAGCTCTTTGCAATGGACCGCGTGTTCCCCATAAGCATCCAAACACGCCCTGCTGCATACCGGGCATCTCTCATCCTTCGGGTACAGGGGGATCATAAGCCGATATTTAAGAATCGCCCGATATTCGACGGGCGACATGTGCTGCCCCAGACCATCAATAGGAAGGGCGAGGAGGAAGTCTTGAGCATGTGGTTGGCGAAGGCATTCCCACCGCTTTATTATATATTATGTTTCGTAAATCATGTGTTTTCTTTAGTTTATTAGTAACACTTTGTTGTATTTATGTTTAATAGTTAATGAATATTGGTTTTTATGTGATGTTTGATAAAAACTTGTTTGCAAAGTATTGGTTTAAAAAAAAACAACCGGTTCTTGGAGGGAACCAGTTATAGCTGGAACCGGTCCCAGAACCGGACCGAATTGGTGCCAGCAGTCCCAGGTTTTAGGTGATGGAACCGGTCTCAGAACCGAAACCAGTTTAGAACCGGAACCAGTTCTTTGAAAAAACCAATATATGCACCTCTAATTACAAATGCATCCGATTTCTAGTTCAACAAATTATTATTGACCGGTTCATCAATTCAAATCAATTATATTTGAAAAACTCCTCCTACAGTTGAAAAAACATAATATCAAATAAAAATACACCTAAAACACATTAGAAAAAACATGTGGGCATAGAAATGTGAGATGTTTGTAGATTATAAATGTATAGTTGAGCTTTTAAAATGACCAAACATGTCTCATTTAAGACTTAATACGCAAATTTAGAAACCTTAGGGGCTCCAAGTGGCATAAACAAAAGTATAGGTTACAAGTTGACATAAAGAAAGATATAATATTACTGAACCCGTTAAAAATGCCAAAAAGAACGTTCAGTCAAAATCCTAGGGTTTGGTGTCTCGACGAAGCACTCGATCGGTCAATCACAGGTACGATTCTTCTCCATTTTCTTTGTTTTCGTTTCAGCAACGGATTCTTGTTCGTATTTGCTCTGTTAATTTCGATTTTCTGTTCATTAATTGATTGTTTACCCGATATAATTCAGTTTGCTGTTGTGTGTAAACAAGAGTGATGGATGTGGATAAGATAGAGCTCGTAAAAGCTCAATTTGAACCGTTTATACGTCAAGGAGAAGAATATGTTCGTCGTGTTGAAGATATTGTTCGTCAGATCCCTCCAAATCAGATCTATATTGCGGTTGGAGCTGTGTTGTTCACTACATTTCTGCTCTTGTTAAGTAATTCATCTTCTTAACCCTTGCATCAGATTGTTTTGTTTATTGCTAAATTCATTTTCATCGTGTTTAGTTTTTATGTTATGTAATTGGAGTTCACGAAGATGCCTTATTGGACACTTGACTGGCGATAGGATTTTAGTTACAGCAACTTTAGGGATCCAAATAGATGTCCATCAAGCACAACCCAAGCACCACATTTTGACTACAAGGCTTTTATGGTCCTGTTTATTTAGTGCATTGTTTCTGGCTTACTCTTTTAGATTTCCAATTTCTGAAGAAGTAACATTATAGTAAGTGTTTGTGCTTCCTACCTACCCTAGCTAACCACCTATAAGATATATAGTCATATGGAACTCTTCGTAGGTTTGCTTACCTGTGCTTGAAAGTTATTAGATTGTTAAATAGTTACGCACATGTGAATAATATGTCTTTAGTTTTAGTTACTTTAGCGTTGGGGTCTTTATAGTTATTTTTACGTGTTTTTGTTCTTTTTCTCATGCTGCTAATAAATTCGGGTATGATACTTGTTTTTCTTGTATGATTTTTGTATTTTCCACTCAAAAGAAAAAAAAACGAGGTTTTTCTAAGCCAGGTTCTGTATACCATTTCACCCTCCCCATACACTACCATTGGAGTCGTATTTTTGTTGGGTAAGTTTGCTTGATTGTCTGTGTGAACCATGACCACAAAGCATAAAGAACTCTATTCTCTACCCTTATATAACTAGAGGTATGCAAGGGTTACTGAACTCTAGTGTGGAAGTGAACTGTTAATGTTACAAGTGTCTCAATACTTTATTCCTATCATATGCAACTTGGATGATGTTGATTAGTCCCTATATCTAAGGCTTAGTGGTTTGTTTCTAATATAGATTGTAGACCACTAGCTTCTTCTAGGAGTTTCATAGAATACTTTGTTGATTCATCATCCAACCCCTCTCATTGCATCCTCGATGTTAGATCTTTATGTGTCTATTCCCTGGTGTCAACTTTCACCTATAAGACACTGGTTTGTACCTCGGCAGTTTGTGATTATGAATCGATTCTTTTCATTCAAACAATCTTTTTCAAGAAGAAAGAACAATCAATATCAAAATATCAACAACTTGGATGATATCTTAGCTCTAATACATGAAGTATGGAATAGCCATTAGTGGCTAAGATAGATAATCTAAATGTCTACAAAGAAGGAATTCAATATGGATAGCTCTAGAGATTTCCTTACATAACTGCTAGAATTAACATATCTAAAAATGGGCAAACCTGATGCATGAGGCACCTGCATGCACAGGGTATATGTGGGGTTTAGGGAGTGTGTTGGACTAACTTGGGCGTGATGGATGTATCCCTATGACCTTACCTTGCATCTTTGACTGTTTTCACGATTCAAACCCGTGACCTCCAGGTCACATGGCATCAACCTTACCGATGCTCCAAGGTTCGCCCCTTAGGAGTTAACATTATATGAACTTTTCAGTAACGAACTTTGATAGAAAAGTTGCATACTGCTCCTCTGTACTATGCATAAGTTTGCTCAATAATCCTAGGCATTTAGTTGATTGTTAACACCATATTGACCTCATTATTTTGAACACGATTCTTTATACTTGTTAAGTTTTTGTAAATAGGGTTCCCAGGCATGGGCTATTTTTCTTATTTTAGAGTTTAAAGTGTTTGATAGAGTTATCTCTTTGAATCAATGGATCCCCACATGTATATATTTCCATTGCATTTTTCATCCTAGATCTTGAAGTTTGATATGTTTTTGCAAAATTTAAATATTTTTAGATGTATTTTTCCTTCTAGATCTTGAAGTTTGATATAGTTTTGTAAACTTGATATACTTTAGCAACGTATTTTTCGTTCCAGATCATGAAGTTTGATATCTTGAACCATAGTTTAAATGTTTTTGCAATTTATTTCGTTCACATGCTACTGGACTGAAGAGTAAAGCTGTTCAATTTGAATATGATTAATTTTTTTAATCTCTTCTGCAGTACGTGTTTTCAAGCGTACAATATCTAACACTGTTGTGCTCACCGGGCTTAGTGGAGGTGGGAAAACTGTTCTTTTTTACCAGGTAAAAGTCATAGCTACTATTCCCGCTTTGAGTAATTCTTGTGTTGTGATGTCAGACCTTTTACTTTATTAAGGTATTGTATATATTGTTTTTAAGATTCCTTCCCAAATTCTATATGTACCAACATTTATATTTTCTAATTCAAGTTTGACATAGTTAGTTGCAATATTTCCATGTGCCAGCTTCGTGATGGATCCTCTCATCAAGGTACTGTTACTTCAATGGAACCCAATGAGGGCCTTTTTGTGCTCAACTCCGAGACCTCCAAGGTAAATTACTATAATCTGATACGGTGGCCCTAATTTAACAACATGAATATAAGACTATTCCTTATCAGCTTTTAGTTACAGCTGACGTATGGATGTTATAGTGATGACATTAATTATGCTCTTTAGGGATGGCAATTTTGACCCATGTACTTATGAATAGGTCAATTTGGGTTAAGGACTCGCTTTAAATCGCTAATATTTAAAGATTTAGATTATTATCGCAATAATATTATCAATATAATCATAAATCATACAAAAATTCATTTTACAAAATAAGAAAATGGGAAAAATGCTTGCAAGTCAACTCAACCTGACCCATTTGACTCGTGCTAAAAAAAGGCCAGTTTCAACTTGAAGCGTGTTGACCCCTTTACCCAATCTGCTCATCTTGCATTTCTTCTTTTTTTAATCCCCTTAGGAAACGTTTTTTTTTTTCTTCCAGAAAGGCAAGATCAAAGCAGTTCACCTTGTTGACGTTCCCGGCCATTCACGTCTTCGCCCTAAACTAGATGAGTATTTGCCTCGAGCAGCTGGCATTGTATTTGTTGTGGATGCTGTTGAATTTTTGCCCAACTGTCGTGCTGCTTCAGAGTAATTTGTTTTCTACTTGTTGTTTACAATGCAAGCATGCGCTTACTTATTCATTTTCTTTATAGAATACACTTGGTGGATCTAACATATGTTGTTTTTGTTTCCTTGTAAAAGGTATCTCTATGACATTTTGACGAAGGCAAGCGTTGTGAAGAGAAAAATTCCACTTCTTATTCTTTGCAACAAGGTGGATAAGGTTACTGCACACACAAAAGAGTTCATCAGAAAACAACTTGAGAAGGAGATGTATGTCACTACTTTTCTTTTATTTATAAATTTTACCTGTTTGATGTCCAATTTACGTCTCTGCGTTTTGAACCATTGTAATTGGTTCTTTGTTGCCAAGTTTTTCTCCTTTTTTATTTAGAATGACTGACATACCCACCCATCTAATCCTTCTTGTATATCTACATCATTTTCCATCATGAGACCCGAACCCTCAACCTCATAGGGAGGGACACCAGTGTGGCGCTACCAGATACTCATACCATTAGGCTACAAGCTCTTTGGTCTTTGTTGTCAAGTAGCCATCACTAATAAAAATTGCTAAGCAAAATAAATATAGTATGTGTAAGGATTAGATGTTTTGGACACACAGCAAATGTAAGTGCCAAGAAAGGGGGATGAAGTTGCTCATTTTTAGCCAAATGACCGCCTTCTATGCAAGAATTATTATTTTGAATAAATTGTAATTCTGATACAGCTTCAGTAAAGTTTACTCACATTTTGTTTGCAAGTCTTATCACTTTGGGCAAATTTAGTTGTAAGCCAAGCTTTCAAATTTACCAATTTGACCTATTGTAGATAACATATATAAGGAGAGGATCATTTGAGAACCAATTGGGTTTGAGAACTAAAAAGAACTAATCACTAATCTCAGCCACTAGTTTATATATATGGAAAACCCCCCAAGAATTATAGTGGTCCCCACCTGAAATTAGTGGTTGAGATTTAGTTCTCAAAAGTTCTGAAAATAAAAAGTTCTCATTTGAACCTAACCCCATATATAAACCCAAATGAACTCATATACGGGTCGAAAGCAATGCCAAGTTTATTTGTAATCATAAAAATGCATTTGTATGTTAAATCTTTTACGGTGTTAATTTACAGTGATAAGCTTAGGACATCAAGGAAAACTGTATCAGATGCTGATATATCAAACGAGTTCACACTGGGAGTAACGGGCGAAGCCTTTTCATTTTCTCAGTGCATTAACAAAGTGACTGTGGGCGAGGCTTCTGGGTTAACTGGTGAGATCCTACCCTTGGAGCAATTCATCAGGGAACGAGTCAAGCCTTGATGTCAATTTCATTTCTGTTTTCTTGTTAAAAGTTGAGAAATTTGGAGACCCATTGCAAAGTTTAGTTTTATTTTGGAACGAGTCAAACCTTTTGAATTTCTTATATTTTCATGGAAAGTGTTATTTTGGAAAATATTTTATGACTTCATCAGCTTTTCACCATCGTTTATTAGTTTGCATTTATCATTTAGCTTCGACAGTCTTCCAACGATTTGTTTGAAGAAAATAACAAACTTGTGTTGGCTAAGATGTTTCAAGTGACAATTCTATTTGATGATGCGGCAACTTCAAATCGTTTCATACAACATGCATATATAGATAGAAGTTGTGATGATGCTTATGACCATTTTGTAAATGATTATTTCTCTTCGTCTAATGTTAGAATATTTGCTGATAGAATTCAAATACGAATAGAATTGTTTATTGGGATTCTTAATGATATATAGATAGAAGTTCTGATGATGCTTATGATCATCTTGTAAATGATTATTTCTCTTCCTAGTGTTGGAAATATTTGCTGATAGATTTCTCTTCCTAGTTGAATGTCCATTTTTCCAATTAGATTGAGATGCTAGAGGTATAAGGTTTTCTACTCCTTTATAAAAATAACGTTGCCATTACTACAATTGACATACGGGACAGTGCCTGACACATATTTAATGATGTTCGAAAGGACGTCACATAAAAGTCTATAACATTTTTGTGACAATATTTTGCAAGAACATCACAACAATATGTGTGCAAACCGACAAAGTAACATCATATTTTGCAAGAAAAGCATAAGACGTTACTTGGGTTACCCTGTAGACCATCCACATGGGGGTGGTGAAGGGAGAACTCCAATTGGTAGATAAAAACCCACAACTCTTGGTTATCCTGTACTTCAAAAAAGTTAGAAAATGTAATAAATATAGTAATATTTCGATCTTCGCTGCCTAAGAGAGATGGAGAGGTTATGACATGCGAGGTGGTCATGAACACCCTATAATAAAGCTTGGAGCAATAGCCTCACAAGATGGTTGGTTTTGACATTTGTTTTTCAGTGTAGTGGGTTTCGATAATATTTACTCGGCTACGTCTTTGGTTAAGTTGTTCAGTTGACGACAAAATGAAACAATTCAAGAAAGCATAAGAGGCGACAAAAAAGAGGTAGAACGAGCTTTTGTTGTTCTTAAAGATAAATAGGCTATAGTTAACAACCCGACTAGACATATGCAACCTAAACGGATTAGAAAAATAGTGGATGCTTGCATTATATTGCATAAAATGACCATAGCCGACGAAGGTAAGACATCTTCTCATTTTGTGAAAAACGATATTCAACCGTCATGATAAAATCCACCACTTAACATGCACACCTATATAGAAGTGTATAACAAAAAAAAACTCAATTCTCTGTGCATTTAGATCTCATTGAACATTTTTAGAGAACCCTAATACCTCCGATTGACGTTGAACTCGAGGCGGATTTATGGAATGTTGTTCTTAATATTAGTAGTTTTTTTATTTAATTTTAATGTATTATATTAGTTTTTGTTTAAATTGTATTATTTTTAACATAAATTTATATTATGTAAATGAGAAAAATAAGGGATATTTTTGTCTTTGAATGAGAGATAGTGAGGGTTAGAGGGGAGATGGTAAAATCTGATATGACGCTGATGTGGATTAGTGCATGAGATAGAACCGAACTTAGGAGTAAGGGCGAAATTGGTATTGGTCTAGGGTAGCCCGTACTACCCCTTAAATTCATACGCGTAATGAAAAAAACTGAAATTCTTTTGTTTTTATGTACGTGTGCTAGCTCTTACAACGAGTTGTACGTGTACTAAATTTTAAAAAAATCTAGTTCCGCCCCTGAAAAAATTCCCCACTCATGTTCCAAACCCTTTATCATTTTATTCACGTGAACCTCTAAATCCTCTAAATCCTCAGCCCACTTTTCAACGCCAACATTAAGGCAAACTATCAGGTAGGGGTGTTCAACGGTTTACGGTTTATTCGATTCAGTTTATTTGGTTTGTAATTATTTTTTTATCACATCCATATCCAAACCAAACCATATTGAAAAACTTACAAACCAAATCAAATAAACCATATTCAATACGGTTCAGGTTCTGGTTCAAAACCGAATAAACCATATTCAAAGGAATAACATATTTTGTCGTGGGAACTCAGAAGTGATCTGTGATTCTTGGAAGGGAAGACAAACAGGTGAGGTTGCAAGGACGAAGCCTCTCAATCGTCAATCACGATTGTAAAAACAACCGTACATTATACGTAAATGTTAACCCCAATTTTTTTAGATTGGGTCATTATATGGGCTTAACTTTTAATATGGGCTTAACTTTTAACTTTCTAAGTGGGCTAAAAAACCCTATTATTAAATGATTTATATATATATTATATATATATATATATTATATATTATATGTATATATAAATCTTATTCGGTTTAAATGGATAACCAAATAACCCAAATAAACCAAATAAAAATAAAATAAAAAACCATAACCAAACCATAAACCGAATTCACAATTCGGATACGGTTTGAAACCAAACCGTAAACCAAATTCACAATTCGGATCGATTTATTTGGATACGGATACGATTCGGTTTTTCGGTTTATTCGGATTTCGGTTATTTCTACACACCCCTACTATCAGGTCAACACGTGATTTGGACGACTTTCTTTCATTATGGAAGTTACTAGAAAATTTTACAAACCTGGATCACAGAAAATTACTAGCAACTTCAGTCATTCTTGATAAAATATCCACGCATGTTTTCTATATTCACATTTAAACTTTATTTTTCTATGTCCTAATGTGAACACTAGAATATCCAGAAAATATCCAGAAATTTTCAAGTGAAGCTCTTGATATAATTATTGTGGACCGTGAATGCTGGAAGAATCGTCGGGCTGACTTTTCAAACTGTGGTTGTCGACTCCGTAACAGTTATGGGTTACCATGTGTTTGCGAACTTTCAATGTATATAAGTTCAAGTAAGTATAATCCGATTGATTTTTTTTTTTAACAATGATTCTAAAAAATTGTAAATATAATGCGTGTTTATATTTCTATGCAGGTCAATGTATATCCTTGGATTCGATTGATATCTTTTGAAGAAAGCTAGATTTTTCACCGTCAACATTTGTGCAAAATGACGATGTTAGCTGCGAGAGTGAACTATAACATTTTAAAGAAAACTTTAACAAGCAGTCCAAAGTTGGGGAAAAAAAGTAGTTGAAGGATATATTTGGTCCAGGTACAACCAACATTCGGGAACTTTGAGTTCATAAAAATACCCGTGGACGACCAAGCTTAGAGAAATCGCAACAAAAACTACGTGTTGATCCCGTTCATCAAGATTTTTGCATATATAGTTGTTAAACCATGCCCAATTTTGTTGGGTTAGATTCGATTAAGGAGCCAACAAGACATAGTTCATATGAGATAGACTTAAACAAGGAACCAGTGATAGACTTGAACGAGGTCCCAGATGAGTTGAAAAAGTGCTAGCGATGAATGGTTCAAATATAATGGACGATATTCCAAAAGTATTTCATCCATACATAACAAATATACAAAATGTTAAAGGCAATGGAAATTGTGGATTTCTAGCACTAGCTCTTTGCGAGTAGTGGGGTCCTGAGCTAAGCCTTGGCTAAAGTTTGGAAATCGTAATGCCATAATGCCTTTCAAATCCTCCTAGTCATTATCCTACTGCAATAATTGTTGCTAAGAAGAACGCCCATGTTGTGGCAATTCCACCCAGAACTTATTGGGTTACTCCTACAACACATCCTTGTACAATGCTTAAGGCTCTCGGCTGGGTAACAGGAATAACTTTTAATTTTTTAAAAGCCTAAACGATGGATTCAATAAGTTCTTGCCAATAACAACGTCCACTGAATAAAAACATTAAACTAAAAGCCCATACAAAATAAGCACCTAGGAAAAAAAGGTCGTATGCGGATAATGAAGAACCATAAAACTGAATTACCTAGGATGCCTGTGCGGCTGTGCCCATAAGAAAAAGCGGAGCCACCCATTAATAGTAATAGAACTCTGCGCAAAGTTTCCTCCCATGATATGAGCTACTACTCCTTGATCGCTTATACTGCTCGGACTTGATGAAGAAAAATCTTATGAGTACATTCGACAGAAAATGAGAGAAGAGTTACATAATCGATATGGTATCAACTCAGACATTTTTGTCAGTGATGTAGATTCTTTGTATCAATCTTTGCGTTTCTTTGGGTCGCCTTGTCCAGTACAACACTGGATGAAAATGCCTGAGGCAGGTGTTCTGATTGCCAATAATTTTGGCGTAAATGTCCATTCTTTAAGCATGTTATGTAGTAAGACTATTTTTAACGTTTTGAGGTGGTCCATAAGAGTTTCAACATCAGAGAGCTCTTACAGTTCCCCTAGTAAATGATGAGAATCATTATGTCATGGTGGAATTACAAGGAGGGTACGCAGTGCATCTTATCACGTCTTATTGGAACTTTCACAACATTAACCCATCTGCAGCTAGATGGTAAACAATGTATAGGTCACGTCTAGAACTATATATCATATTTTATCGTCGTGAAAGTGGTTTTGTCAATCTAAATAATTAATTCTTTTAGTGTTACATTTACTATTTTTTATTAGAGTCTAGTATCTTTATTTGTTCATAAAGAACTTTTGCACTTTCTTATTCTTATATTAGAGTATTGAATCTTTATTTATTAATATTAAAATTAATAGTAGTATAATAATATTAGGGTATGTTTGAGATTGCTTTTCAAAAGTGCTTATTGACGTATTATATTTTTGAATGTTTAGCATCCCAATAAGTATTTTTGAATGTTTGGAAACCCAATAAGTACTTTTACTTTTAATTTTTCATATAAGTCAATAAGTCAGTTTTTAATAAGTCAATATTTACTCGCTTTTCAGAATTGCTTATAGCTTTTTAAGTGATGAACTATCATAATACTCTTATTTTAACTTTATACTCACCTAACCTTACCCGCTTAACCACATTTTAGTCATTTATATATAAAAGTTAAGCTAAACACTTAAAAAACAACTTATTGACTTACTGACTTTTCTTCCCACAAAAGTTATTTTTTTAAAAACTCTTTTTAAAAAAATGATAAGGCCAAAATACCTTGACTCATCGATCTTCAATCAAATCCTTTTCGTTGACGATTGAATTCAGTTTTCTAGTCTCATATTTAGTAAGTCTCGAGCACTTTTTTATATATCGAGGATCATCAAAATAAGCAAGAATACTATTTCTACGGAAGATACCATTTCTGGGGATTTCAATTGAGATACATGAAGAAGGTATTAGTTGGTTCTCGCCTTCTTGAATCAAGTCGAGTGGGATGATGACTCTTTCTACCAATAAATCAGAATTCCCGTCGAGAAGCTAAAAAAAACTTTTCGACAAATTCACTTTTCACCTCAATTAACCAATCCCAAACATCCTCTTAATAAGTATTATTTTATTATCAATTTCGAAGTCTGAGTTGTACACATATAGTTTACTATTCGACACAGTTGTTTTTTTGTGTGTGGAGAGGAATGACGGTGGTGTCCTTATCATCTTCATTGTACACCTGTTGTTTTTTTTTTGGTTTAACAGCTTTAAAGCTTCTGCTCTTAAATGTGTGGATAGAAACGTAAAGGTTCTGCTCTTAAATGTCTCCAAGAAACACTTTATCCTCAACTCCTCTCTCTCTCTTAAATTCTTCGTCTCTCTCTCTCCTCGGAATCTCTCACCGGTTTCTGTCCCTTTAACCATACGATCGGTTCATATGTTTTCTTGATGGAAAGATTCGGTGACAAAGAGAGACGGAGACGGACAGTGGTGTCACCGCTGCGGTTTCACAGTCTTTGCTCCGATTCTAGCGTCGACAGGTCGTCGCTGGCGGTTTACCCGCCTGACATTGATGCAAAACCTTTATTTTCACTATTATGTATATAAAATAGGAAAATATAATCATTAAATGATCATGTAATCATGAATAATAAAAACTTCTTTAAAAACCCTTTTATATTAAGTGGGCCATGACAGTTGCACCGGGCTCAAGTTGGAAAAATAGAAGTCGGGGTGGAGTGTGGAGATCGAACCCGATTGCATTTACTATAGTGACTTTATTTATTTTAAAATCTTTTACTTCCTTTTTTTTTTTAATTTGGATCATTATTGAAACTGTTTAAAAGTTTATTTTAAACGTGTATTTTTTTTATTTTTAACTTTTGTTTTTTACTCTGTCCGTTTTCTTTGATCGTACTAGTTTAATTTCATATAAATTATTCAAAAGGATGTATTTCTGCTTAAAACTAGTCAAAACGACGTGGTTTTAAAAGCTTTCGCATCTAAGATTAGGTGTGTGACAGCACCGTATTCACTTTCCCCTAATTAATTATACATCTCATAATTAGTGTTTTTTAATCATATTTTACCTATAAAAAATCCCAAAATCAAAGCTCTTCGATTTCATTCTTGATGTAATGACGTTGGCTTCAAAAATCAAAACTGCTCAGATTCAAAATCGATTTTCTTCCTCAATAATAGTTGGTAGTTACATTACTTATTAGTTTCATATCTCAGCACTTATTACTAATGAATCGCTATTTAATTCACATAATTGTGATTTTAATTTCAAGCTTATTCAAACCTATATATTCTTCACTTTTGAGTCATCATGATGTTATTCTAATTTCATACACAACAATGGCAAATGCTGGTGGTCAACCCGAGTCAAAACAACCTCCTCCTAAGCAAGATCAGTTGCAACCACAACCAGTAATGGAGCAACTTTCTGGTGTTCAATATTGTGTTAATAGTCCACCTCCATGGAGTAAGAATTCTCTTCGTTTCTCTCTTTCTTTGAATACATATATTGAACATATTTATTTGTATAAGGAAACCTGAAATCTTGATTAAATTAAACAAACCATTGTAACATCTCAGATTAAACTAATTAGTTTGTATAACATAAATCAAACTTATCTAGGAAAAACAATTGTTTGCATTTAGACTATAATTTTGCTAATGATGTAATAGTAATTTTTCGAGTTAAAACATTTTCCCAAAAGTAGATTAGTTGTTTCCATTTAGCTAAAAACATTTTGAAACTGAATTCGACTATAAAAGCATTATAAGTTAGAAAACTCCTACATACTACTAAAGCATAGCAAATTGTTGAATTTAGTGTTGACCATCTCCTTACTTAGGCTTAAAGCCTTAAATCAATCCATAATTATTTTATATATGAATAATTAGAAACTTATTTTAAACATCCTTTTAACATACATCTTAACCTAGCTTCCACATCTAATATGAAATTGTTAACATAATATACACCTTGAAAGATACCAAAAGTGTAAATAATAATGAATATATGAAGTTTACTTAAAATTCAACGAATCAAGGAAAAATTGAAGCTATCATTAAGGTTGTGTTTGGCGTGCCATAAGATAACTAGCTTTTATAATATTTCCAGTTTTACTATTCCTTAACTTATATATAAATACCTTTATTTACATTTATGACATGTATTTTTATGTCATTTTATATTTTTCAGCTAGTTTTTACCAAACGTTATTTTTTATCAGCTAGCTTATAATTTATCAGCTAACAGTTAGTGCGCTAAACACAACCTAAAATCTATGACAATGCTTATTTAGAACGAACTTTTTAAAGAGTATAAATACTGTGCCAGTGTTGTTTAATGAAAGCGCCATTCAAAAAAAAAGGTTAGAATGTTAACAAAGTAGAATGCTTATTGATTTACAAGATGTTCATTTCTTGCGGTTGGTCATGAGAGATGTGGGTGCACTAACATCAACTAATCTTGTTACTATGTATAATTTTCTGTTGGTAAATGAGCTATTAAATATAAAGCATGTAGGACAGATTAAAGTTTTTTCCCGATATACATCTACAATCAATAACAAAAATAACCAGCTTTGATATATAATAAGATAGACTTATTCAAGATTGTTACTCTATTACGAATGTTCTTGATATACACCTAAAATCACTAAGAAAAAGATAACCTTCTTGATATGTCTAGTGTTTTGTAAATGAAACTAAGTCCTCAAATATTAGATTTCTAAGGTGGGAAAATGTTTTGCAATTTGTTAATGGATAAGGGATTTAACATGTTATTTTTCAATTTAAGGAGATGAATAAATATTGTATTTAAACTATTCTCTAGTATTTTAAAACTTTTCAAGATTGGAAAAAATGAATAATTTACATTGTTCTTTTTGTTCTCACAAAAAAAAAAAAACTGTGTTCTACCTAGAAGCCTATCTTGTATAAGTGTAAATGGTAATTTTTTATATGTTTGTAAATGCAGAAGATGCAGTGCTATTGGGATTCCAACATTATATTGTGACACTGGGTACAACTATCTTGATACCCACAATGACAGTTTCTCAAATGGGTGGTGATAATGTAAGTTATAGTATTAATAATGTGAATACAACATGGATCACTTTGAACAAACTAATAAAAGCTAACTTTTGAATTTGCTTAAATTGGTCCAGGCTGAGAAAGCCAGGGTGATCCAAACACTGCTTTTTCTTTCAGGACTCAACACATTAATGCAAACCATGTTTGGTACTCGATTACCTTCGGTTGTTAGCAGTTCACACGCGTTTTTAATCCCTGTGTTATCCATAATTCATGCCAAACGATATGATATGTTCCACGACTCACATGAGGTACAAAAATCTTATTAAACTTGACTATTGTTGGTTAATTTTATGGTTTAAATTTATGTGTAATGTTTGTTTGGGAACTTTTAAGAGATTTGCACAAACAATGAGAGGCATACAAGGTGCTCTTCTTGTATCTTCAGCTTTCCAAATGATTCTTGGATTTCTTGGTTTGTGGAGAAACACTGTCAAGTAAAGTGTTTGACTTAACTGAATTCTGTTTTTTTTTTTTTTGGTTAAATTGCCAAAAAAGAGGTTATTATTATTATTATTATTTTTTTTTTAATGTTGAACCATATATAGGTATCTTAGCCCACTTTCGGTTGTTCCTCTTATTACTTTTACTGGACTTGGGCTATATCATCTTGCTTTTCCCATGGTAAGAACGAGTTTTCATGTAGCCTTATATGTTTATCATTAATTTCTTGTTAAAAGTAATGTTTTTTATTTATCTTCATGTAGCTGGAAAAATGTGTGGAACTTGGGCTTGCAGAGTTGCTGTTGATAGTTGTTTTCTCACAGGCAGGGTTTTAAAATTTGAACCTCAAAAGACATAACCTAAAAGTTTTGGCTTTTCTAATTTTGATCCTAACCTTACAGTATCTTCCTCAATGTGTAACCTTCAAGAGGCCAATATTTGATCGTTATGCGGTATTGTGTTCTGTTTCAATTACATGGGCGTGTGCTGGACTTTTGACATGGAGTGGCGCGTATGCCAAATCTACAAAAACTAACACTTGTCGGACCGATAGTTCTGGAATTATAACCGGAGCTCCATGGTGAACTCTTTTTTAGAATTTTGATTTAGATCTGTGCACCAACACCTTCTGTTGGATCTCTATGTGATCAAATGTGTCAATAAGTGCAGGATATATGTTCCTTATCCGTTTCAATGGGGTACCCCAACTTTTGATGTTGGTGACATTTTTATGATGATAGTGGCTTCATTTGTTTCTTCAATTGAGGTTAGTATCCTTATTGTATTTGATAAGCAACCTTTAGTTAAACATTTCATTTCCAATCATTTCATGTGCAGTCTACTGGTTCGTTTCTGGCAACAGCAAGATATGCGAGCGCAACTCCTGTGCCACCTTCGATTTTGAGCCGCGGTATTGGCTGGCTGGTATGTTGTGACTGTGATTATTGTGTTTACATTGTTCTCGTTATTAGTTTATTCAAGAAAATACTTTATTTTTTATAGGGATTGGGGAATTTCATTGGTAGCATGTGTGGTACGGTAACTGGAGTTGCTGCATCCACGTAACGACCCTCGTTTACGTTCCTTTTGACAATCATACAACTTCTAGCACATTTCGTTCTAGCTCTAGTCTTACCAACCATAATATGGTGATTTGTAGGGAAAACTGTGGTGCATTGGCATTGACTAGAGTCGGAAGTCGACTAGTGATTCAAATATCAGCTGCTTTCATGATCTTTTTTTCAGTCTTTGGTAACACGACTATTCCCATTTTTTCTTCTATCTATCATCATATTGAAAGAACTAACTTCTTCAACAGGAAAATTTGGTGCTATTTTCGCTTCGATACCTTTGTCTATCACTGCAGCTTTGTATTGCATCCTTGTTGGCTGTGTCTGTATGTCTCATTCTGAATTTATGCTACATTTTTTTTTTCATATTGATTATCTTTTATTGCTGATTACTAATTATGGTTGTATTCAGCTTCGGTGGGTCTAGGTCACTTGCAGTTCTGTAATCTCAACAGCTTCAGGACGAAATTCATATTAGGCTTGTCTTTCTCGCTTGGGCTCTCGCTTCCACAGTTCTTTCGAGAAAAGTGGGTGGTCTCAAATCATGCTCCGGTGCTCACGCATTCAAGATGGGTATGTCATATAAACACCAAGATTTTCACTACCCAATGGTTTCTAAAGAGTCGTGCTATTCCCACACCAACCATAATTTAATCCCACACCAACGCCAACGACAGCTTGAAAATGCATTAAACGACTCTTTACGTTTTTAAACTTTCAATCGTCTTGAAAAAGTCAAAGGGGGTTTGAGTTTTTGGGATGGTGTACGAATAATAGTATCCGATGGTGTAGGAATAATAGTATCCTTCCTAAAGATTTGTTTCACAATTTCCAGGCTACACAAATATAAGTTAGCATAAACCTTCACAAATTTTTTTTACTAAACAAATAATATTCATGATAGCCTTGCAAGTGAAAGGGGCGGAACATTGGAGCAATGGTTGTTATGTGACCCAAAGGTCAAGGGTTTGAGTTCTGAAAAAACAACTTAGTGCATCAGTGCAGTGCATGGTAATGATGTGTACATCTGGCCCAAGTGGCCCGAGACCTCCCCTGACCCTGTGCATGTGGGAGCCTCATGCATTAGTTTTGCCTCTTTTTAACAGCATTGCAAGTGACTATTTTTGAAACCTATATTGACTGAAATTCGGTCTCACCAATGAGGTCTAAGAAATTTGTGTATATTAACAGGAAAAGACTCAAAATGCTATACAACTATGGTGACTATTATAGTTATGTCAGTTGTAGTGAAATATCATTTAGAATATTTAGTGAAATCAAATACACTTTTTTTTCTTATTTGGATGCAGTTTGACACCCTGGTATTGGTGGTTTTTATGTCGCATGCAAGTGTGGCGATAATGATCGCTATGATATTGGACTGTACGCTTAGTCTAGTAAACAAGGAGAACGGGAAAGATTGGTGGGCGAAGTTTGATGTGTATGGTAAAGATGTTCGAACCGCTGAGTTTTATAAACTTCCCTGGAACCTTAACAAGTGGTTCCCATCTCTTTAACTGTTTAATTCATATGTTTTCTAGTTTTTGATAAATTTGACAATGGATGTAATTATAAGAATACTTTAGGTGCTATTTTCCTTTAGAAAAGTGTATTAAGTTTTCATTCTTTCTTCATCCTTGCTCAAGATTATCATGTAGGTCTGTGCCTTCTCTATGTTTGCAAAGATAGAGCCTAGTTGTTTTTATTGAAAAACATGTGTTATTTATTTGGGGCTCTTTGTTTTCTTTTGGAATTGGGTTATATTTTTTAGACATATCTTGGCCCTCCATCAGTGATTATTAGGGATGATATTGGTACCATTGTGGTACCGAATAACGTGTTGAATCTATCGGTCTGGTACTGGTTTGATGATGTTTTTTTGGTATTTTACTGCTTTGGTGCCGGCTTGACTTTTTTTTTTTGTTGCTAAAATTAGAAACGAGATTTATAACAAATTGAAAATGCAACCGTTGATGATTTAAGATGGAAATACTAATACGGTTTTGTAACAAACTATATTGTTCACATCCACGTGTTGCCGTGCCATTAATGTACAGAAAAACAAATAAACAGACACAAACACAGCTTGGTCTAGGGTTAAACTGTCCGAGCTTTGTTACGGGTCACTGTAAGTAGATAAAACATGTAAGTAATATATCATAACGTTTAAAGCAAAACCAAACCAGAATAATAAAAGGAAAATTCCTCAACATATAATTTTTGTAACGTTACTCTGCCGGTTTAGAGATACGAGCAGGCATCTCTAATCGGAGAAATCGTTCGATTGAATTCAAGATTTGATTCGACAAATCCACGTCTTCTACTTGATTTATTCACTGTTCTTCGCATCTGATCATCATCGTTGATGCATGTTACCTCAATTATAGCTCTCATGTGTTGAGTGAACTTCAATTAGATCATCTAGATCGATCAAAAGGACCTACATAAATTTTAAAAACCTAACATTTGAAACTTTTATATAGTATTTGGGGGTGGAATTCAAATATGTGATTTGACATTATCATTTTGAGGAGAGACAACACACCAATCCTTCTAATCCTAATGTATAACATTACAACACAATACAACAAACACAACTCTATTCTTTCATACTTGATCATCTTAAACCCATCTACGGTTCTTCTTTACTTAATTTTAACGACTTATTTCTTTTTTCTCTGAAAGTATTTTACTGAAAAGTAGGATTTACATAACAAATTCACCGGTATAAAATTCTTTGTCATGTTTAGGTTCGGTTGATTCTACTTCACCCCGTGTACCACACGTGTTACAAACTTATTCTTCCAAGTTCCAATAAGAGGTAATACTTATGTAAAGCAGATATGCAAAATTAACTCAATGATTTAGCAAGCCTTTTAAAAAATTTGTTGTTAGCACATCAATTCATAATTTATATTTAGTTAATTTCTTTAGCAGTATATAACTGAAACATAATATATATAAACTTTTATTATTGGGCTGCTCAAAACAAGCATCAATATGAATCCAAACTATGCACTTTTGATATGCCATTCATACTATAATGTGGAACCACTTCAAACTTCTGTTAGCAACCTAAAAATGTAACCAGGACTCACCTCTATACAAAGCCTTGCAGCCTCTCTAAGAATTTACATTTCATACCAAATCTATTCACATTACCAAAACTTTACAACATGAGATATTTCTCAATATACAGAAAGAAAATGCTTATCCTGAACATGTACAAGTTAGGTTTGGCTGGAAAATCGGTTGCTCAAGTCATCTGACGTTCTGACCCTTCGAGCTACCATCTCCTGCATGTTCATAGGATAACACATTTTGGTATGCGATCCAGACCACACATTCTCTGCTAAAATCTCATTCACAGCAGATGTTGGATGAAATTGATCCCACCATAGATGATTTGTAGCATTCCTGCAAGCCATTCCAGATGATAAACACATGATCCAACCGTTGTACCGTCCTAAACCACAACATGCTGTGTCTGTAACACTAAATCCTGCAAAATCAGAGAAAAATGTCATCTTTTGTTTCTTTCAGTTCAATACGATTTCATTAAAGGCGGGAAGATGGACGGTCATGTTAGTACCAGTTGAAACAGCCTGACCCGTAAACTCTTCTTTTGTTCTCTATTCAATATTTTTATAAAAAAGATTATTGCATATTACAATTACAAAAACATTATTATTAGCATAATGTTGTTTCTTTTGTTTCAATATGTTTTCAAAAAGAGGTGAGAAGATGGACGGGTCGGCTGACAGCTCCAAACGGGCCGACCCAGAAGCAGTTTTTTTAATTATTTATAGATAATGCACATTATGATTAGAAAAAGTGATACTGTAACCATAATTTTTTAAATTTTTAAATAAATTTATTCAGGAGGCTTTACACATTTAAAAAAAAGACTTATGGGCAACTTTCAGCCTGTTTGGCACTTTTGATTTGTTCCCCTTTTATTGATTGAACAATCTTACCATATTGGTCCTTATTCTTGAGGATATCCATGGAACCAATATAAGCATCACAAAAGATAATATTGGCATCAACGAGTTCTTTATTAAGCTCTTCAACTGTGTATCTCATAACAAAGTTGAACTCCATTATCATATTATTTATCGGTTTTACACACTCGCCATTCTGGCTGTTATACTGCCACAAGTAGTAAGGTGCACAACCAATAGGTGCCAGTCCCATCAACACCACTCGCCTAACATTCGCATTGTACAAATTCTGAGAAACAAATAAAAAAAAAAGATTTAACCAAAACACACACATATAGAAGAAACTATCCAATATATAAAAATGGGAAGATTGAGGATTTAATGTAACCTTTATCTCCTGTTTCATTGTCTGGGCTAAAAACTTTGTAAATCTCCATGCAAAAAATTTAGACTGTACACCTGACACATCAGGGAGATAGTAATGTATGAAATCGTTAGTCCCGATTGAAATATAGAACACTGAGTTTGAAATGTGATCAGCAGCCGCGTGTTCGCCCATTGTCAGTATGAACTGCTGAAATGTATCCATAACTTGTTGAATTTGCTGACTGAAAGATATGTGCTGTCCCTGCATTTCACATATCTTAGAAAACACAGAATTTCCAAACCAAACTAGATAAAATCTTGGTTTTTGAGCGTACCAATTCCGACCCACTAGAGAAAATAATCCCAGCACCAGCAGAGGCGTAATTCAACCCCCGCATCATGTCTCTAACATAGCCACTTTGACCTAGGTAGCTTGGGACAAATGGAAGCCCGAGACGCAATGCTGATTGATTGAAATGAATAAAAAAATGGGTTAACTTTGTTTCAAAATGCATGAAAACATACAAGGGAAGAGAAAAAGTCACTTAGGCATTTCATCAAACACCTCATCTGCAACTACTTAACTTACTTTGACACTTAGACATTTCATCAAACACCTCATCTGCAACTACTCAAGTCACTTTGATCAACAGTAAACATTAACAAGACAACTTGAAATTGAAACCCTAACAGAAGTGAACATAGAATTCAACAAAATCAACCCAATCATACCGCCATAAACACAACTAAAATTCTTACATCCATACACAATTCTAAATAGACAACAAGAACTAAACAAACGCACAACGAATAAAACGAAATAACAGCAAATATAACGAGAAATTACAGAAAAGATTAGTCGGTTACCAAGATAATCCACAGGAACTCTGCCATTGGAGAAGCGTCCGGTGGGACGATGAGTATCAAAATCACGTCCATAAGGAAGATGATCAGCGCGAGCAAGGGTTCCGAGGAAATCATTCGTCCCACAATCAACGGAAGAATCTCCGATAATGAAGAACGCCGGTACCGGAGGAGGAGGCGGCGGAGGAGAAACAGAGGCATTTCTTGATGGGGTATAAAGATCACCGGAAAAGTGGACAACGGCAACTGGTTTGACGCTCGAGAACATAATGTGAGAGAAAATTAAGAGGGTTATTATTTGAAGGCATGGAAAGGAGAACGAAAACTCCATTGATGGATTCGACTTTCGAGCTTGTAACAGAGAAGTGACGGGTTACAGAGAGAGTTGAATATAACGATTAACAGTTTGATTATTGAAAGGGTTCTTGTAAGTTGGGCTAAAATTAGTAAATTTTGGGCCCTAAATTTTTTCACACGTTCCAAGATTGTTTCATTATTTTGAACGAGGTGTCAACCGCTCGTTTTAACGGTTCACGAGCTTTATAAAAAATGTAGTAATGTAGATGAGACATAGTAAAAACATATTTACATATAAGTAGAGGCTTGTTAACTATTTCACATAGTCTATTTGACATAGGCTGGATGAGATGTCGGTTAAACTAAAAACAAAAGTCAGAACGTAGTAAATTAGATTTTGAGCTACTGGTGCAGTGGTTAAAGCCTTGGTTATATGTCTAGTCCTTCTGCTAGACGCAGGTTCGACCTCAACGACAAATTGTTTTTCACTCAAATATCGCACAGCAGCCGTGACACTTTTTTTTATCCATGTCGACGCATCTCTTCTCAAAACTTTTAATGTATTGCACTTTATCCCATGACTCCATCTACAAGTACGGTTCATTCTCTCATTTCTTCTTCTTCTGCGTCGATTTCGATCGAACAAATCTGGTTCTTCTGAATTCTTCTTTCTACTATTTGTTGTGTTTTGGTCCTTAGTCGAACGAAGAACAATGGTGCATTCCTTTCCTTAAATCGGTTTTCAGTCTACAATCAACAACTTTTTCTTTGATTTTATAAAAAAAAAAACAGTTATATATAAAACTTTAGTTTGTGGTAACTTAATACATATAAAAAAACAAAAAAACAAAAAACAAAAGGGAACTATTTATGAAAGGAAGCAAGATAAAAATATAAAAAAGAAATGTACATGATTTGAAACTGCGGCCAAGACACGAAATTCCTAACTCTTAGCCATCAAACCAAATCCACATTAGTTATATTTTGTGAAACTTATAAATATATATATTAAAAATTGAGGTCTTGCTTGATAGATACAAGTTAGTTATTGTGTTAATATAGAATAGTCGTCTAATAACGGTTCAAAACTTTTTATAACGTTAAAAACTGGTTAACCGGTTAATAACCTATTCCAACAAATCGATTACCTGTTAACAAGTTCAAAACTGGTTCTTGCTTGGAAACCCCATACCGGTTTAAAATCGGCGGTTCATATCGGTTAGCAACCGGTTTCTACCATGCCGGTTAAAAACTGTTCGGTTACCGGTTAAAAAACCAATCCGGTTAGAAAATGTCAACCAAGCTAGACTTTAAAAAAAATGTTGGCTATGGGATTAGAAACCGATCTCTTACTTCCATATACAAGCCTCAACAACACGTAAAAATTACATATGTGATAATTCTCGTGGAACTCTATATTTAAGGTAATCTAAAATGGGAAAATTTCAATGAAAATGCATTATTCATGAAGACGTTCTCTTCATACACATAGATAATAAAAACGAAGTTTATTAAGTTACATTTGAGCCTAGTTAAAGTCTTGAATTTGACAGTAAATTAATAATAATTTTTTTAGTGACAATCTATCTTTAATCTTGCATCTTCTTTTATTCATATTCATAGCATGTATCCCAATATTTATAATAGCTAATGTTTAAACATATGACCTTTTCAAGTAGCACTTTAAGAGGTAAACTAATAATAAAGTAACTCTTCAATTTGCTAACGAGATTCAGAATCTGTTATTCCTTAGATCACAACTTATTAGTGCCTTTAATAACTTATGAATCAAACATTTATATACTTTATAATTTATACGACAAGTAAACTGTAAATATGTTTAAACTTTTGATGAAAAAGTTGAAATATAAAAAAGTGACTTATAATTGGAGGGTAATTCCAAGAGTAATGGGGAAGTTATTTTGTGTATTTTGATGGATTTGTAACGTAGATTTGGAACCCCTTTTCTATTGCCAAAGTTACCACTTTATCGCCCTACTAATTTGTATTTTATAGAAAAAGAAAATATATTTCATGAATGTTGATTTAAATTATGTCGTATACCCATATATTTTTATATTTGAAGTATTATATTTTAATTATCAATAATCATCCATCAACCACATAACATATTATGTTTTCAAAGAGAATCTAACGATACATGAAGATAAATAGATATGTAAAATGTGTTCATGTATTACGCAAGTTATATTGATAATCACACAAACTATATGGGTAATCACGTAAGATATACATGTATAGTTACACCCGGATGATAACTTATTTAATTTTTCAATCCTCTAGTTTCGGATGTTGTTGTCAGATGTTTTCACATCCCATATCACTTCATCTCCACTTTAGCCTTATTGTTTCTTCGCCTCACCTCCCTTCTAAGTCTAAGTCTGAATATTTCTGATAACATTCCGTCCACCCTCACGTACAAATAAACTATGTGGTTCTCACAGCTCTCTATATTTTGTTTACCAAAGGACCTTTGGTCTACTAGTATTATGACGTTAAATAAGTGATAACTTTTTTATGTTATAACGTTAAATAAGTCTTAACTTTTTTATATGATGATAGTTAAAATATCATAAATTTCAAAACTAAAAGCAGAGACGCTCGAAATGGCCGTTGATGCGAAGCATTCATCATCATCATAGATGTTTCAGGTCCAGACAAAAGCCAAATTCAACGGCTATATTTTCGCTCCTTCACCCCACCACCGACCAACATTTTCCCCGGAATCATAAATCCGACTGAACTATTTATTAATTGAACCAACTCACACCACCTCTAACGCATTTCTCCCGTTTCACCAACCGATGCCGACTTAATTCACACATAATCAATCGATATAGCCTCATCAATCTCTTCAAATTGCCCATTGATTCTTCCCAATTAGGTAAGAATCCATACAATTCGAAAAACTTAATAGACGATTTAGTTTTGTTAGAAAAGAAAAATACGATCTTTTTCTCGATTGTTCCCTCGATCGCATTGCTTTTTTTAACAATCGATTGCTATTTAAAGCGATATTGTTACTGTTCTTTGAAGATTCAAAGCTGAATTGTAATTTGGAGCTGATAGAAGAAAAAGCCCTTTGATACGAGGCTCCTCGTGGGTCCTTTTGTTGAAAGGGCATTAGGGTTTCGGTTTTACTGTATTTCCGTTCATGAAACAGTCAACAAAGTAATTAGCCTCTTTTTTTTATGTTTGGTTCAGTGATTTGGAGATTTGACCTTTGATCATCTCCAATTTCATTGAGATCTATGAAATGTTGTTGTAACAAATGAAGAAAGTCAAGAAATTTGACCTTTTTATGGATGGATTGAAACAATGCCAGCTGTTGATGTTGCTTCGAATCCGATTCATATAAACTCCGGTAGTCCGGTTTTATTCGTAACCTAACTGTTGCTAGTTCAGTGATTCCCATGTGTATTTCGGAGTCCGATTCGGTTGCATCAGTGAGGCTAAAGATTCAAACATGTAAAGGGTTTCTAGTGAAGAAACAAAAGATAGTTTTTGAAGGAAAAGAATTGTCAAGAAACAGTTGTCTTGTTAAAGACTATGGTGTTTCAAGTGGGCTGATTCTTAGGGTTTCTGACCTTCTAAAGATCACAGTAGAAACCACTTTCAAGAAAGAATTGGACTTTCATTTGAAACACAAGTTAGCACAACAAGCAAAATGGGAGTCTTTAATCAATGTTGAGGATCAAGAAATCTTGTGTAATGGTGAAAATCTTGATATCTGTAAGAAATCACCAAACTTTTTCTCATTGCAGCCTGTTATTGTGAATCCTGATTTGAAACTACCTCCTGTTATATGGAGCATGTTAAACTCTGCATCTGAAGGACTAAAAAACTGGAAAAAACCAATTAGATCATCTGAGGGGACCGGGGGCGCATACTTCATGCAGCACCCATCTGGTAACAAGTATGTTGCTGTTTTCAAGCCGATAGATGAAGAACCGTTGGCGGTTAACAACCCTCGCAAGCTACCTCCATCAACAAACGGCGAAGGTCTAAAACAAGGAACTAAAGTAGGTGAGGGTGCATTGAGGGAAGTTGCAGCTTACATACTGGACCATCCGTTAACTGGACCGCGATCATCAAACAGTGAGACAGAAACAGGTTTTGCTGGTGTACCACCAACTGTCATGGCTAAGTGTTTGAATCCGGAGTTTAATCATCAACAAGGGTATGATGGCGGGCCAGAAAACGTCAAGGTTGGATCTTTGCAAATGTTTGTGAAAAACTGTGGAAGCTGTGAAGATATGGGTCCGAGGGATTTCCCTGTGGAAGAGGTTCATAAGATCACGGTTCTAGATATAAGGACCGCGAATGCTGACAGGCATGCGGGGAATATATTAGTGAGCCGAGAAGCGAGTCGTGTTGTGCTGACCCCTATTGATCATGGATATTGCTTGCCTGAGAATGTAAGTCTGTTCTTTTTCCTACCAGTAAAAAACCAGTATACTTTCTTATACAAATTAGGTTGAAGAAGTTTTCATGTATATATATATATATATATTGGATTTTTATGGGATTAATATGATTTTGTCATGCTAAACATAGTTTCTTGATTTTTTTATAGTTTAAAGATTGCACATTTGATTGGTTATATTGGCCACAAGCTCGCAAACCATACTCAAAACAAGCCCTTGATTACATAAACTCATTGGATGCAGACCAAGACATAGCACTCTTGAGCTCATATGGATGGGATCTTTCGCTAGAATGTGCCCGCACACTGCACATCGCCACCATGCTTTTGAAAAAAGGTGCAACGAAAGGGCTCTCTCCCTTCGAAATAGGTCGAATCATGTGCAGAGAAACCATAAACCAAGAATCCATGATCGAGAAGATGGTTCAGAAAGCCCATGATTCCATGCTCATGGGAACGAGTGAGGCTGCGTTTCTTGAAATCGTCTCTATGATCATGGATTCAGAGCTTGAGAATATATGTGTTTAGAACTCGTTCATTGGTCCGGGTTGGATGGACTCGCTTCGTCATCCTCGGGCTTGTAGTTTGTCTATGAAGTATTTGCTTATTACAAATAAGACTAAGATCAGCAATGTTGGTTTTTGATATGTCATTGCTGAATCTGGCTTCTATGCCCTGTAACCACTTTTTGAAAAGCTTTTGTTGTGAATGATAATTATCGTGTTTATTAAGAAAGAACGCTTGTAAATTCGAGTTTTGTTGGACATTAGAATTTTTACCAAAAACGATCCAACCTTATCATAAACAACCGGCTCTCCTAGGTTAAGAAAAAAATCATGCCGGATTCTAGAATGGCTAACTTACACAGCGCGTAGGTGTGTAAATTGTAGCCGCTAAGAAAATATAGATCGGTGGTAAAATGATAACTTTTTAAGTTTTCAATAAAAAGATTATAAGTTTAAATAATGTGTAAGTTCGTGAATAGTAATTTTAGTCTCTTAAAAAGATATATAAATAAATATAAGAGCCATTTTGAAGTGAAGTTGAATAATGAATAGGGTTAAAGAAAGATTCTCCATCCATCCCCACCACCGCCGGTGTGACCGCCTCACCGAACAGCCAAAAGTTCCGGCTTCCTTAGCCTCCTCGTGCGTCGAGCTCTGTTTTTTTTTTCGAACGGCAATAGAATTAAAAGACCGGAACCACAGCAAGGAGCTGAGGCCGGCCAAAAAAACACCAAATTACATAGGGTATCTAATCCAGTCTTCCCAGTTACAACAACAAGACTTACATCGGTTTTTATACCATAAGAAACTCCAAGATTTAATTTCTAAAAACACCCTTTGCGTCGAGCTCTGTTAGGTCCACCACACCTTGACAAATTTGGCCCACTGGATGGTCGGTAATAATTATTGTCCCCTTGCTCGTTTACAATAAAAGCCTTTTACTCCAATATATAAAACCATTTAATATTATTTTTCTTCACGATAAATTATGTTTTAATGATATAAAGTATGAAAGATTACTCGATAATAATTTATACCAAAAGCAATCTCATTTTAAGGAAAAAAAAATCAATGTTTGTTTACCATGTTAGACAAATATTAATCATTCTCACATCACAACCGCATAAACATTAAATCATTAAATCATCATAAACAAATAAATTTACCTTTTTAGAGAGAAATTGTTTTAAGCTAGTAAAATGAAAGATATAATTATCACTGATTAAATTGTTAATTATATATATATCATTTGAGATTGCTGAGGTGTACTCACTCATTCCACTGTTCATAACACGTGTCCGCACGCATGGATGCCAGGTGTCAGGTGGTAGATGGTTTAGTTTTTTTTTTACTTTTTTATACTTGCTTATTGCACAAAATCTGTGTGTGAGGATATGGTTTTATTAAAACCATGTTCCACTCTCCCAAAGGTCCTGGTTTTCCTTTCCCGGTTTTAGTTTTGTATAGAAAAGCTGTGTGCCATCTCTCTCTCTTTATATGAGAGATTACACTCTCTCTCATTCAACCACCGCCGGTGCCATGGCTGACCTCTCATCTTTGTCTACATAGTGAACACTTCTCTCCTCTGCCGGCCACCCATCTAGGGTTTCTGACGGCCGCTCTTATCAGATCTCTTCTAAGAGAACGCCGGTGGGCTACCATTCTGGCCGCCGTTGCTCCGCTTGGCGTTGAAGCGGCGGCGGTTAGGGCGATTTTTGGCAGTCGCCGGCGGCGATCGAAGAGTAGATACGATTTGGGGGTTTTTTAACGTCTGTCACGGCCAGGTGCTTCAGATCGGAAAGTAGACCGCAGTTTCCGGCTTCTGAGTATGCAGGAAATGGCGCCGCCGCCGGTTGCGGCGGAGCGCTAGCCTTCGGTTGCGGCTGAAGCCGCCGTTGGTCGCTTCCCGGTCTTACTGATGTAGATTTTATGCCCTAATCGCTGAAATTTTAGGAATCGGCACTGGTTTTTGTGTAAACGCCATGAAACCATCGGATATATTGTATGAAAATTGAAAGCTTATGAGTTTATGATACTTGAATTCATCTCTGAATCCTTGCAATCTGACGATGTTCAAAGGGAACGATTTTGTTGTTGCAATTTTTTTTTATTTGATCAAAATTGATGCGATTTTGATGTAGTAGGTGTCAATCTGTATAAGTAAACATAATTTTAGAATAGTAAAACTTTTCCAAACTTTAGAAGTCAGCTTCTTTTTCTTCCTTTGATGTTGTGAAGAGTTTTCAACAGTTTGAGATTCCGTTTGTGGGTCGTTGTCTTCCATCGAATCATCATCATCTTCACCATCAATGATATTCACCGGGTTGGCATCAACGGTGTCCATTATCTAACTAAAAAACATAACCATTAAAGTTGAAAAATTATCATAAGTGATCAACCATGTAACAAATATTTAAAGCAAAAGTTTAAAAAATATAACAGTAATATACAATTATACATGTTAATGATCTGAGCGAAGAACTAGCTAATATGCCTACAAAGTTGAAAAAGATGAAAGATAATGAAATGAAGTTCATACCAGGCTTTCACAAGTCGTAAATGTTGGTTTTTTGAAGTTATTTTTGAAAGAAGAAATGGAACATATTTGTAGGAGAGGATCGAGAGAAGTTAGGTGAGAAATTAGGAAACCAAAAGTCATGCCTTTAATTTTTAGAAGTGAATTTGAATTTCGAATTGAGAAGTAGAAGAGTCGGAAGCGGTTGATGGGGGGAGATAATACCTCCGAGATATTTGTAGAATTGAGCTTGAATTAGGAAATTGGAGGAGAAATTTGGAAATGATTACGAAACCTAAAAATAAACAGGTTGCCACCCCTAGAAAAGGCTGCACCACTTTTGACAACTCATAGCAATAGACTAGGTTTTTTTTACTTTTCTTAAATCCTTTTGTTTAATAAAATTACAATTGTAACTTATTATATTGTTTTATTCAATCAATCATTCAGTTTTGGTTTGATATTTTTTCATCCACTAAATTATTCCTAATAAGTAAATTTGTATATTTAAGATGTTAAACCTCACCATCTAAGGAGAAAGACATCAATTGTCACGAGGATTGGATTATAAAAAAATATCAAAATAAAAAACAAGGATCACGCGGGTGGAAGAAAACAAATTCGATATTACTCAAAGATAGTAATCATACAAGGTCGGTTTAATATCGTTATTCGATATTACTCAAAGATAGTAATCATACAAGGTCGGTTTAATATCGTTATGCTTTCAACATAACTACTCAGATGAATGTCTCGCCCGCCGCAACGCGCGGGTCGCAAATCTCGTATGAATTATTATTGATCGGTCAATAATTCATAATTTAGATTGTGAAAATCCAATTTGTCTGATCTAATGACCAAAATAATGAAGGTGTGAGATAGGGTGCAATGATAAAAAAAACCTAATAAAACCACTATAATACATTTCTAATAATCATATATCCAAGTATCCAACCTATTGTCCATTAATGAAATTTAAACTCGTATCACTCCTATCTTTTCGTGCTTTTCGGTGAGTCAAGATTACAGTATCAAATCTATTATAGACGATTACAATTTAGTTTGAGGGTAACTCATTTAGACATCGAGGGTAGTTCGAAATGCTATTAAAAATAATAATAATAATAATAATAATAATAATAATAATAATAATAATAATAATAATAATAATAATAATAATAATAAGGAAAATTGGAATTAAATAATCCAAGTTATTGGGTATTGGCGGATAATAATCCGAGTTCCAATATTGGCCTACAATAATCTCAATTATTTGGGTCTTGGAATTCATTGGGTCGCCGTTAATTTTTCACTAACTCCGTTAGTTGTGTGCTGACGTGGCACATGCCACGTCAGCAAGTATGATGCCACATCACCTGCCACGTCAGCAAAAATGATGCCACATCACCTGCCACGTCAGCAAGTGCTAGCGGAGTTAGTGAAAAATTAACGGCGGCTCAATGAATTCCAAGACCCAAATAATTGGGATTATTGTAGGCCAATATTGGAACTCGGATTATTATCCGCCAATACCCAATAACTTGGATTATTTAATTCCAATTTTCCAAATAATAATAATAAAATATAACTTTATTTATACGTAGAGTTGGTTCATTTAAAGTAAAATGAAGCTAACATTCTTAGTTTGGCACACTATGTTTAACCAATTTGGAAACAAGAACCCTCTGGGTCTCCGGCCACCCTCTACCTAACCACAAAACACCCAAATGGGAGGCCGGAAAAAGCCACCGCCACCGCCGTCCGGCCGGACAAATCTAGCTTCGTGCATCGTAGCCACCATCTTCTTAATCTTCATAACAATCATCATCCTCATCATCTTCTTCACCTTATTAAAACCCCAAAACCCCACCATTTCCGTCACCGCCGTCCAACTCCCCTCCTTCACCGTCACCAACGCCACCGCCACCTTCACCATCTCCCACTACGTCGCCGTCAACAACCCCAACCGCGGCGTCTTCACCCACTACGACAGCTCTCTGCAGCTCCTCCACGCCGGAGACCAGGTGGGGTTCATGTTTGTTCCCTCCGGCAAGATCGAAGCTCGCCGGACGAAGTACATGGCTGCCACTTTTTCCGTCGAGTCTTTTCCGGTGTCGTCGGAGATTAATGTTCCGCCGGAGGGGATGAATGGTGTACGTGTGGGGCCCAGTTTGGAGATGGAAACGAGAATGGTGATGGCGGGTCGGGTCAGGGTTTTGCAGTTCTTTACGCATCACGTGGAAGCTCAGGCTGGGTGTAAAGTCGCCATCGATATTAATTACGCCTCTGTTTTAGGTTTTCGTTGTTAGTATTTGTATTTATGTGTGTGTTTTGGTGTTAACCCGTGTTATGATTTAATCAAGATTGAACTCCATATAAACGATTTTTTTCTTTTTTTTTATTTTTTTTACTGCGGACACACATACTAACTCATTCTAAATTCTAATCATGAATTATACCAAAAATATATATGTTTTTTTCAAAATTCTAATCATGAATTACACCTCAATCAGTTACTAGTTAGAGTATTCTCATCCTTATAATTTAGATATTTATCGTTAGTTTTTTTCTGTTCTACTCATTATCTTTTCTCTCTCTTTCAATTATAACCAAACCTCAAATTTTAGTAAAAGAACAGTTTTTTATCAAATAAACGATAAAAGAGTAATCTTTATCTAGATACTAAAATAAAACAAAAAAATGAGCAAAAAGAAAGCTAGCAAGGTGGAGTCGCCCACTAGCCCTTCCACAATTCTTGTAACACATGTTTAAGACTTTTGATACATGTATGCCTAACCCGGTATGACCCGCCACCCTACCCAACCCAACCTGTCTGTTTTGCAAAATAGACATGTGGCAAGGGCAAAAAGGGAAAGAAAGAAATAGAACAAGGTCTCAAATGGAAAATCATGTTATACATGTAATATGCCTCTTCAATAGCTACACAAACACCAGATCTCAAATGTCATGTACAAGAAAGTGAAGTATATGTAAAAAGTAAAAGGGGAATGTTAAAAAAAGAATATGAGTAGCTATCTATCATCACTTGTTTATTTATGGTCATTAGCCTACCTAAACTTCTATTAAGATGACAAAAGGTGTCAGCCATAGAAACCAGGTAGTAAACATCACTTGTATAATCCTATTCTCTACTTAGAACATTTTGATTTTGACTTTGACTTTGTAACATTCCACAACCGCCCCCCCAATTGGTACGCCGGTTTATTTGCTCTTATAGCCGTACGGGTTCTTGCTGGCCCAGTTCCACTGGTCCCTGCACATCTCCTCAATCCCATTCTCTGCCCTGCACATATAATCAAATCTTATGTAAGCTAATGTCTGTTACACATTTTGTCGGTTTTGCGATTCTACCTTTCTTTTAAATACTTTCTCTTTTCTCCTTTTTTTTTTTTTAAAAAAAGCATTCCATGTCAAAATCAACCATTTGTGCATTATACTATTAAACGGGTCAAAGCTGGAAGCCTAATATTTTTTTTTAAAATGGGTCAAGACTCGAGAGCGACACAAAGTATATTTAAATGCTTAGTCTGTTAAATTTCTTATTCAAAGAAATTAGATGAGCCTCTTCACAATATAGTTACCCGTTACCCAGCCTGTTATGACCCATATCCAACTTATAATTTACCCAACCCACCCAACCAAACCCATTTTACCACTTCTAGATTCTAACAAAAACTTGACCCGTTTAATAGTATAATGTGCTTGTGAAGATTTCTATATTTGTGTGTATATGTATATATACATATTTGATATTTTTAGAAATAATTTTATGTTTATCTGAACTTTTTACAAACACTAAAAAAAACACTTACTTCCAATTTAGCTCACGCTCTGCTTTGGCAGTTGAAGCATACACGACCTCAGCATCACCAGGCCTTCTTTTAGCTATCACTAGAGGAATTTCCTAGAACAAGACATACAATAGGTGTAAACATTACATAAAGAGGTCGTTAACTTATTAAAATGAATATCGTCATTCAACTAAAAAATACAACTTTTTTTGGTAAGGAAAGAAGAATTATTTTTCATCAGTGTTATGATAAAACTGACACAATGACTCCATTTGATCTATAAAGATAGGTCAACTAGATTACTGAAGTTGAAATGATAAATGCAACTCATTTTAAGTTCTTCGTTTAAAAAAGGTTGAAAATGAATAAATGATGATACCTTTCCTGAGGCCTTTTCAAAGGCTTCCACCATCTCCAAAACAGATGTTCCTCGACCGGTTCCCAAGTTGTAGACCTCACAGCCTAAAAGATAGCATCATCATTAAAAAGCAGTAAAAATACAAAATAATCTATTAATTCAGCAATCAGTATCACATCCAACTATAGCCGAAATACATACTCAAAAAAAAAAAAGAACCACATACAGTGTAAGCATATAGAACAAAACTGTGTTTATTTGTAATTAAATCAAGTAAATGCTAAAATCAAAATTCTAAAATAATTAAACATGACAAAAGAGACACATACCTATTTCCAGATCCGAGAGCTTTCTCAATGCAGCCATATGCCCATTAGCTAAATCTGAAACATGAATGTAATCACGTACCTGAAATTCAGTTAAAGAGAAACAGATCAACAACAATATAAACAGACAGATTGCACTAGTTTCCAAATTAAGGAATACAAAAGAAATGCAGACAGCAAAAACAAACCCCTGTTCCATCCTTGGTTGAGTAGTCGGTTCCAAATATTTTGAGTGCAGGCAGCCTGCCAACAGCAACTTGCTGGACAAAAGGCATAAGATTATTTGGGGTTCCAAGTGGATCTTCACCAATATATCCACTTGGATGTGCTCCCACTGGGTTGAAATACCGTAACATAATCATTTTCCATCCAGGATCAGAAGCATACATATCACGAAATATATCTTCAATCATCAGCTGGACAGATTAAAATAAAATGATCAAGGACTTACTTATTAAGGACATGCAAAGAATTCTACCAAATCTTTTAAAGAAAAAACTATTACTTTGAATAATTAGAATAAGATTATAGGATGTAATAAAAGGGGCTATGGAAAGTAATAAAAGCGATGTGAAATGCTTGATACCTTGGTTCGTCCATATGGGCTGGCTGCAGACAAGGGGAAATCTTCTGTGCATGGTACCTCCTTTGGCCAACCATAAACAGTAGCTGATGATGAAAACACAATCTGAAACGTTTAAAAACCACCAAAAGTGTCAAATTAACAAATTGTATATTATACATATGCACGGAATTTACAATATAATCAAATAAATATAATGCCTTTTTGCATCCATGAGCTTCCATAACTTCCAACAGAGTTAAAGTACCAACAACATTGTTGTCATAATACATCAATGGCTTCTGCACACTTTCACCAACGGCCTTCAATCCAGCAAAATGTATAACAGCATCAAACCTTCATAGCAATCTTAATTAATCAACATTCTCACAAGCATATTTATACCTATAACAATATTATAAAAACAAAACAAAATATGGAAATGAGTAAATGAGTTTACTTTGTGGAGGCAAAAAGCTTCTCTAATTCAGGTTTGTCCCTGATGTCAATCTGCATCAAAATCAATAATTAATAATATATTGATAATTAACATTAGCTTTTACACATAAATCAATAGATTAATAGATGATGCCCAGTAACCTGACTACTCATTCAACATAAATGATAAATCCATTAACAAGAATACAAGATGCAATAAAATGAGTCCTTTAATAATTTTAGACAAGATATGACTAGTTCCACAATCTTTTTGCTTTACTTGTCCAAAATTTATTAAAAATAAATAAATAATTTAAAAAAAAACTGTTACTTAACAGTGTCACTTTTAAATTTTTTGGAACAGTTCATCACATTAAGTAGATCAAGATTTTAAATTTAGAAGAAAAAGCATTAAAAGTATGTTTTCCTTCCCTTATTTTATTGTGTGAACATGCTTCAAACAAAATTGGAACTCCTACCAACCAAAAATGGTGACATCAATCAATCAATTTTCCAAATTGAAGCATCCAGGTCCACATCACTTGACAATTGACATGATGATTACTAATACACAATTAGTTTGACTAATTTCAAGATAAATTACACCATGAACAAACGAACAAACAAACGTACCCGGTAAAATCTCAATCATAGTAAAGCTATTTGTAGGGTCTCGGGTCTAGGAAGGATGGATGAGGGCAAAATCTAATAGTTTTAAAGAATTAACACGCCCATAAAAAGCCCATAAAAATGAATCAATAATAATCACATTACAATTCAAAATTTGACTACATAAATCTGCTTATAGAGCCATAATGAAGAATACCAAAACAAGAAACCCAAATTTAAATTACTCAAATTAAGCATACAAGAAACCAACTGTAAACCTGTCCAATTATGAACCGAAAGCAAAATTCAACACATTAGCTGCAATGGCACAACTGTAAAGGTCCCACAATAATCCAATCAAACCCCAATTTCCCAAATCAAAACCCTAATTACTCAAAAACCCTACCAATTTCCCAAAAACAATGTTGAATCAAACAGGAGCATAGAAGGAAAAAAAAAAGTTAACCTTATGAAAAATTAGGTTAGCAGCATGATCACCCGCAAGTTCCTGAACTCGATTGATGGCGATTTGTGATGAATTATCAAGATTATCAATAACCACCGTCTTGTAACCGCCTAACAGCAACTGTAAAACGGTGTGACTCCCGATATAACCGGCACCACCGGTGACCAAAACGCATTGCGGTGGCGCCATTGCTATCAAATCGGAAGCCAATTGAGTAAATCTATACGAAAGTTGTTGTCTTTCTTTGAGTATGTATAAAAGAATGGGGTTTTGGGTTATGTACAGAGAGGGATCTGCGAAGAAGAGGAAGAGAGAATATTTGTGGGTGGTTTTGACAGATGGGAGAAATGAATGAGACAATGAGGCATATATACATATTACATGTGATGACAGATTGGAAGAATGAAGGTGAAAAAAGTAGGGTTTGTTTAGTGTGATTTTGGCAATCCCAATTTGGGGAAAAGAGGAACTTTCTTGGGGAATAGCAAATTGAACTCAAAATCAAATCTTTGCGGAAAATGTTGGTTTGCTTTGCTTTGCTTGCTCAAGTTGAAATCTTTTTGAGCTGCATAACGGGAAATAAGGAATTAGGATCCCTCACATGATGTGGTATAAAATATAAACCCTTCCTGTTTATAGGATATAAAATTAGGAAGGGTTTCTTTTATATTTTTTATCTAATGTTATATAATAATATAATTAAGTAAAAATAAAATAATTAAGAATTAAAATTTACTTATAAAAAAATAAATGAAAATAAGTAATTCAATAAATCTTGCATTACAATAAAAATAAAAAACGTACATAAATTAAAAGTTAAAAATAAAAGGTAATACTAGAATAAATCTTAAAAGTTAAAAACAACAATATTAAAGTGTAGCATGTTGGACCAGATATGTTCTACGAGAAAAATGAGTTGGTGTGAATTAAATGTTTGAGGTTGTGTTGTTTGTTTATAGGAAATTCTAAAAAACCAGGCAGTTAGGAAAAAGAAAAAAATAGTTGTTATGTAATTAAATATATGAAAAGAAAATAATTATTGAGTAGATAATTTATTTATAATATGTATTACCGTCGGGACCAGTTTGACTAAGGACTGACAAGTGGGAATCAGTTGTCTACCATGAGACTTGAACCCTCAACCTACATGGGAGGAAGTGAGGAACCCTTAAACAAGACCAGGATACGATTAGGCTAGAAGCTCTTTGGTTCATGTTTAGTTTTCTCAAAAACAGGTATCAAAAACAACTTAGTATCAATGACACTTTAGTTTTCTCAAAAACAAGTTGGTAATGGTGATTATCATTAGATTTGTCAGAAAATAACCATGGGCAATTCGAATTCAGATAGATCACTGTGCATTTGCTGACTAGTTAACGACTGGATTATAATCATCAACAAGTCTACAAGGTCAAACTTAGACTATTACAGATAGATTAGGGATAATGACCGTTTACAATTGGATTATGGCCATGATGTTTATCGACATATTGACTATACCTTTAAACCACTCATGACGGTCTTCCCCTAAGACATGATTTATTTGAAAACATCCTATTGTTGCTTATATGACCTTTTTTATTCATATTGGTCATATTTAAACTTTTGGATCATTAATCATAACTAAAAGTTAGGGTGTGTATGGGTCGTTTTTTTTCTCAACACAACTCAAAATCCGTAATTTCAGATTTTGGGTTTTTTAAACTCATTTGGTTCCGAGTTTTTCGATTTTTGTAACTAGCATAATTCAGTTTCGGTTTCCCCATTTAGGATTTTAAAAAAAGATAAGAAAATAATTATTTGATTATAAGGCTATCCGTAGTGGGGGAAAAATGATCCTATGGTGCCTCTTTCACGCCTAAACACCATTACATACCAGGAAATATAGTGTCTCTCCCCCTCTTGGCGTGATATGGGTAGCGCCCCCCCCCCCCCCCCCCCCTTTGGGCTTCTGATTGGTTCCTTTCTGAAGGCTATAATCTAATTGGTTGATTTTTTTTATTTTGTTAATAAAATAATATAGCGTCCCTCACATTCTCCACTACACACATTAAGGCTATAAAACCCATCACGGACTAGGTCATCACGTGTAACGATTTACCAACACAGAGGCTTTACCACTACACGTAGCCTAACCAATATTATTAAACTGAATACTATTCATAATATTTTATTTGAAACAAATTGAATGTAGGAAAACTATTTATTCTCATTAATATGAAGGTCTATATATAAGGAGATATAGATAAACATGAGAATAATAAGGATGTATATCTAAATTTATATTTATGGGTTAAGTTCAATGAAAAACTAAATTTTAGTTAAAAAAGTGGAAAACCAAAGGAAAAATATATTAAATGAAGACTATTTAGATAATTTTGGCAATCTTTTTTTTGAATTTTTTAAAAAAATTTTTTTTTGTGTCTATCCAACTAATGAAAACACTCAACGACCTTAAAAAAAACAAAAAAAAAATATTTTTTTTTCTTTTTTCGCCCGACTATGTTGCATATATGTAAGATTGTATGTTATTTATATTGCATATATGCAACATATTAGTTTACATATATGCAACATATGAAGCATACAATGTTGCATATATGCAACATAGTAATGGAAAAGATGAAAAAAAACGTTTTTTTTTGTCTTTTTTTGTTTTTGTTTTTGTTTTTTATTTTTTTTATTTTTTATGAAGTTATCATGTGGATATATGTGAAATTAAAAAAAAAAGAGAGAAAAAAATGTCAAATTAACCAAATAGCCTTCATTTAATATAGTTTTCCTTTGATTTTCTAGTTTTCCAAATAAAAGTAGTTTCCAATGAGCCTTACCCTTATATTTATAGCATTATTATTTTTGTTATTTTTTCTTCTAGTCCAACTAACTTTAATTATTTTAGTATTTAGTTTATATCTTTATCATTTAGGTAAATTGAATTTAAATAATCTAAACTTTCATCAATTGGTTGGCATTAATCTTAAATAACGAAATGTTTACTACCGATCTTAACTTTTAACCTATTTTCCTACAATGATCCTTGACTAACGAAAAGTTAACGACGTTAGTTTTTTGATGAAACATTGAATTTAAATAATCCCAAGTTTTATCAATTGGTCGACAATCATCCCAACTTTTATAAAAAATAATCTCATGCTTCGTCAGTTGGCCGACAATAATCTGAAGTTTCATAAAAACTAACGTTGTTAAGTTTTTATCAGTCAGTGACCGTTGTAGGAAAATAGGTTAAAAGTTGGACTGAGTAGTAAACATTTCGTTACTTGGGATTAATGTTGACTAATTGATGAAACTTGAGATTATTTAGGATGGGGGGTATGGTTGCCTAAGACTATCCCCATTAGTGATCTCCTACAACCCAATCTTTCTTTAAAATAATAGTTTCTCTCTCCTCCACATACACAATCCAATCTAACATATTCTTCACTCACACTCACAATCCAATTCAATCTAACTTTTTATTATATAAAAATGATTTATAATTATTTTAATATATTATATAATTATTTTATTTCTAAATAAATATATCAGTTATAAAAAATATAAAAATATAAAATATAAAAAATAAAATATATAAAAGATAAAAAAATATTAAAAAGAAACTAAAATTATTTTACATTACAATCATACTTAATAAAATAGATAAACCAAGTTACATTGCAATTATTCATCATCAGTAGAACGGTTTTGCCACACATGTTCGATTAGATCGTTTTTTAAAGCGTTGTGAGCTTCTCTATTGCGAAGTTGTGCCCTATTGGTCATATATCTTGATAGATCTGCAATTCGATCCATAGAGAACTGAACATGTTCAACATCTTCAGTAGAGCTATTTAGAAATTCAGATGGATCATAATAGCGAAGATATGTGTCGCGTTCATCCTCAACGATCATATTATGAATGATTATACATGCATTCATAACTTTTCCCATCATCTCCTTGTCCCACACAAGGCATGGGTGTCGAAGAAATGCAAACCGGGCTTGTAGAACTCCAAATGCCCGCTCAACATCTTTTCTAACCGCCTCTTGCAGCTTGGCAAATAACTTGTGTTTTCGTTGTTGGGGAGAAGTTACTGACTTAACAAAGGCGGCCCATGAAGGATATATACCATCGGTGAGATAATATGCCATATTGTAATCTCGACCATTCACAGTGTAACTCACATTTGGTGCTCGACCTGACAATACATCATCAAAAAGGGGAGATCGGTGGAGAACATTAATGTCATTGCACGAACCTGGTGTTCCGAAGAATGCATGCCATATCCATAGGTCATATGATGCGACAGCTTCTAAAACGATTGTTGGTTTACCGCTTCTACCTGCATATTGCCCAGCCCAAGCGGATGGGCAATTTTTCCACTGCCAGTGCATGCAGTCAGTGCTCCCTATCATTCCTGGAAATCCACGCTCTTTCCCAACATAGAGCAACCTTGCTAAATCATCTTCATTGGGTTTTCTAAGGTACTCTTGACCGAAGCATGAAATGACACCTACAACAAAATGTGTAAGAGCATCTCTTGTTACAGTTTCACTTATTCTCAGGTATTCATCTTGTGCATCTGCCGATGTCCCATAGGCCAACACCCGCATAGCTGCAGTACATTTCTGCATGGGTGAAAGACCTTTTTTACCAGTGCAATCACGTCTTTGTTGAAAATATAAGTCATTGGCTGTAACAGCAGCCACTATACGTAGGAACAGTGGTCTTCGCATTCGAAATCTGTTCCGAAAGGTTGCTTCATCATAAGTTGGTCTTTCAGCAAAGTAGTCTTGCATCAAAAGTTTCTCACCGTTCTCACGCTCCCGATCACAGTACCTCCTTCTTGCTGTAGGAGCACAATCTCTTATGATCATTTCTGGCATGGTTATGAGTACTTCACTGATGATTTCATCAGTTTGACGATTTCGTTGAATAAATCGTGCTTCATATTCATCATACTCACTCAAGTTTGATGAATCAGAGCTCTCTGATGACTCTTCACTATGAGACATTTTCAAAGATAATAGAATTGAATGATTGTGGTTGATAAAAAATATGTTAGATTTCATACTCTATTTATACAAATAATATATGGTTCGTTTATCTATATGGAATCCAAAGCATCAAATAATACTTTGACAAGTGGAAAATCATGATATTAGCATTTTTATATGAAGATAATATCTGATTCGTTTATCTATACGGAATCCAAAGCATCAAATAATACTTTGACAAGTGGAAAATCATGATATTAGCATTTTTATATGAAGATAATATCTGATTCGTTTATCTATATGGAATCCAAAGCATCAAATAATACTTTGACAAGTGGAAAATCATGATATTAGCATTTTTATATGAAGATAATATATGATTCGGGTTTATCTATATGGAATCCAAAACATCAAATAATACTTTGACAAGTGGAAAATCATGATATTAGCATTTTTATATGAAGATAATATCTGATTTGTTTATCTATATGGAATCCAAAGCATCCAATAATACTTTGACAAGTGGAAAATCATGATATTAGCATTTTTATATGAATATCATTTATCTATATGGAATCCAAAGCATCCAATAATATTTTGACAAGTGGAAAATCATGATATTAGCATCCAATAATACTTTGACTAAAAATAAATGCATTTAAAGCAAAGTAGATAATCAAATATTTTACAAATCTTACACATACATGAACAACAAGTAGTAGAGAAGCAAATATTTTATAAATGCATAAAAAACAAACTGGAAATTAAACAAACACGAAAGCAGCTTCAGTTTCCATAAAACTTCGACATTAGGAAACGTTTAATGTCTTCTTCTTCAGTCGACAAGTCCCTCCTTTGTAACAACGTGTTAAGATGAAGAAGCTCTATTTTCTTTATCTCGAGTTCTTCCTTCTTTTGTTCTCTTTCTTGCTTCTTTTGTTCCCTTGCATCTCTTTTGAGTTCCTTTTGTTGGTCAAACTAAATTCTTTTTTGCATCACTTCAAGTTCTTTACCTCGATCAAGCCTTAGTGCACGAAGTTCTTCAACAAATTCATTAGAAGCCTTACCTTTTCCCTTTTTCTTAGCTCCATCTCTACCGTTAGGACGTTCCTGAATTGTTGAACCAACACTTTTTGGTGTTTCTGGGTTGGAATAGTCACATTCTTCAGTAGTTCTTGATCTTTTTGCACTACCACCACTTTCTTCTTCATTATCCTTTTCATATTCATGACGAGTGCGTGTTGTGTCACGACTTAGCAGTAAATTCCATTTGGGGTGTTTACACATGACATCATTAAAAACAACATACTCCAAAAACTTACCATTCTTATCTTGCTCATAAATTAAATGAGCTTCACGGTCAATATCGTTCTGGCTCATTCCACTTCTTCCTCGACGATATGCCTCCTGGTAGGCAGCAATCCACTTTTGGGCATTTTTATTCAGCCGTGACACACGACCTTTCATTTGATTTTCATTCCTTATACCAATCTTTTCTGGATTTTCGGCCCGAGTTTCATCGTAACATTTCTTTACTCGTGTATAAAATGATTATTTTTTCTGGTTTTTACCACGAGTGGCATCCTCGCTAACCATACACCATGCCGACATTAAAGCAATATCTTCAGCAGCTTCCCATTTAGTGTTTCGTGATTCATCGTGAGTATTTTGTGAAGTTTGAGGACTTTGAGTGATAGGAACTTGACTTGAATTTGAATAAAACTGGGAGTTGTCATAGTATTGAGTATTAGGATAATCTACAAAATCTCCAAGATTAAAAGTAGTTGAAAATGAAGGATTCATTGGAGAAAACCAAAGATCAAAGAGGTTGAATGTGAGAGATAGATAATAGAAAACTGATATGAAAATATGTTTGTGTTGATGGTATATTTATATATGAAAAATTCATGAATTTTGATATATTTTATCCATCTTGATATCAGATAATCTTAGATCTTTGGATAATTTTAATAAAAAAAATCTAACGGACCTATACGATAGTGCCATGTGGCAGATAAGATAAATAATTAATTTTTATAGATTTATTTTATATTAAAAAACTTGATTTTTGAAATATCTCCGTTCTTAATAAAATTTATACCGGGATGTTCAAAAAAAAAAACTAAACAAGAATATGTATTTAAATATTTTTAAAAAGTTAAAAATTACAAGTTATTTAAGAAAAATGAGTTTTTTTATAAAACAAATTAGTTTGTGATAAAAGGAAATAATAAAACAAATATGTGACCATCAAAATTGCTACACGTGTAAAGTGAATTGGGGCAAATGGTTCGCGAACGGAGATTGGTGGAGAGAACCGATTGTCTATTTTTCAACCTTTTATCTTTTTTTTAATTGTTTGGGTGATCACGATCTCAAAAAAAAATCACCAATGTCCATAGTCTAAGGGCATGTTTGGGATTGCTTATAAAAACTGCTTATGCTTTTGGAGGAGGTAAAAAGACACAAAATACCCCTCCAAAAGCTAATAAGTCATAACATTGTGGCTTTTTCCTGCTTTTGGAGGGGTATTTTTGTCTTTTTGCCTCCTCCAAAAGCCATAAGCAGTTTTTATAAGCAATCCCAAACATGCCCTAAGGCAACCATTTGAATCATAGAGGCAACCAATCGATGTTGTGCCAACAGGAGAGAGAAAAAGTTTGCCTAGATGGTGTTTTGGAGGTGGGTATGGTTGCCTAAATGTTTAGGCAAACTTTTTATTTTTATTTAACTTTATATTTATAAACATATAAAATTAAAACATTCATTGTAAAATAAAAACATAAAAATTCATTAAATTAAAAAAAATTACAACGTCCTAAAAATAAAAAAATTACCAAATCCTAAAAATAAAAAGTTACCAAATCCTAAAAATAAAAAAATTACCAAGTCCTAGAAATAAAAAATTACCAAATCTTTAAAAAACAACCACCGTCAAAAAATTTCTTGATGCCGGTGGCTGGTGACTTGTTCTTCCTTGATTCCATGAGAGAGTGATTTTTTTTGTTAGTTTTGTAGAGAGATATGAGAAGAAGAGGTGTAAAAAATATTGAAGTGATATTGGGGTTTTTATAGGGTTGTGGGTGAATTAAAAAAAAAAAAAAAAAAAAAAACAAACTAGCCGTTGGAGTGGGCAACGGTCGAATTAACAGCTAGTTGGTGGGGTTGTGTATTCGGCAAACACTCGCCGAAAATACCAAAGAAGGTCGCCGAAAATCTTGTTGCCGCGAGGGGGGGGGGGGGTGTGGTCGCCGAATAAATGCCGCAAGTCGCCGAGTGATGCCGAGGGGGTATGCCGAGACATACCCCCCACCCTTATATCCAGTTTGCCTATCATTTATGATAAGTGACTTTTAACTTTAGAGTACAAAGGTAATCTTAAGGTGGTGACTTTTGCGCATATGTGGTTAGCGTTCAGATGTCTTTTTGGAGCTAACAAACTAATATAGATTTTATAGTAGATTAGAATATGTATGAATTTGACATTATAGAAAAATAAAGTACAAAAGTAATCTTAAGGCGGTGACTTTTACGCACAGGTGGTGAGGGTTTAGGTGTCATTTTGAAGCTGACAAACTAATATAAATTTTAGAGTGGATTAGAATATGTGTGAGTTTGACGTTATAGTAAAATATTTTGGTGAGCACATATTCGAACGCAAAAAAATAAAAATAAAAAACCACAAAGTGCAACACGCAAGGGCACTCCCCTCCCTCGTTATATATAAATAAGAACTTTTATTTTCATATAAAAATTTAAGTAAAAAGTAAAACACACTATAAAATATATAACATTAGTATCATTTTCTCATGTTACAATTTTTTTTCTTTTTGCACACTCCAGACCAAAACCGAAACCATAAAACTTGACTTTTTGAAGAAAAAAAAAACCAACCCGTCGGTTATAAGTTTAGTTTTTTTTTCGGTTTCTTTAGTTTTTACAATTTCATTAGATTTTTCAGTTTTTACCTCACCTATTCTTATGAGTATGCGTTTGTATTTAAAGAATTCATATCACATGATTTATACTTGCACATTAAAAAATCAAATATTAAAGGCAATAATTATGAGAAATTCTTTTGGAGTTTGCTTTATTTGAGTACCTACACTTTTCTTTTATTTAATTAATAACAAATTAACCACATGAATTTATAACCAATAACATTTTTTTATTATCTTTTTTATGCAAAGATGGAATTAAAATTACTAGTGTGTTAATGAGTTTAGGCTTTATTTGCTTCAAGTAATATACACATGACATTACTTTTGAGAATATAATGTCTTATTAAAACTTTGATGCATTGTTTGTGGGCCAAGTTTGCATACTGCCATGTGACATAGAGCTTATTTTAATATATCTTATTTAAAATGATAATGTTTATTACATGTAATGGATTGTGGTGTTGTAATCTCGTTTGTAGATATCTTTTCTAATGTTATGTTTGGTCTAAACATTGTATATAAACTAGAGATCAACCGCGCGTTGCTGCGGTAATCCTGAAAAATACAACAAAAGGGTGAAAAAAAGAGAAAATATATAGTGGATAAGAGTATTAGATAGTACATTGCAAAAGATATCAAAGTAGCCATGTAAAAGAACGAAACACAAAAAACTAATAAATCTTTTGTGAATAAAAAGATTAGGAGAGTAAAATATTTATGAGTGTAAAATTTTTATCTAAACCTATGTAAATGTATATAAAATTAACAAAGATAAAAAAAAACTACGTAACAACCTAAACACTACACTAACAATACTAAATTCATCGAGTTGTTCCAAAGAATCAAAACGGTAATTTAATCCAAACCCTAACCATTTTAACTTCATGTCAAGTCAAGCCGTGTTAATGGGTAAAAGTCATAAACTGGCAACTCTAAAGAGTAGTCTAATTTAGGGAATCCAGAGTAAAGGTCATTTCAATCTATGCTTTCAGTAAATAAAATTCATGACACATACAGCTTTCCTATTCTGTGAGGCAATACATGAAGGTTGGTTATTAGACAAATCCCATAGTTTGACCTGTTATTTCATACAGAAAAATGTTACTCCAAAAGATGGCTATGCAAAAGATGTATTTTATAAAAGCAGAATACTAATTTACCATTTTGTCTTCAGAACCAGCTGCAAGAAGCTGGAAAGAGATAACATAATGTTAAGTATAATTACATAAAAATAACAAAAAATAGACGGTAGACTAAAGGCTTACTGATGTGTTGCAAACACATCCTAATTTAAGAGTCTTTTATTTAGTTATTTGAGTCTAATTGAGTCGGTTGTCTTTAGTTTTAAGTACTTTTATTAAAGTTTGAGTCTTTTGGTCCTTTTTATGTTTTCTTATAAGTTTTGTAGGTTTTGATTAAGTCCCGAGGCTTTGAGAGGATGGTTGGAAAGAATTGGAGAAATAAAGGACAAGTGCTGAACAAGACGTCCCAGGCGTATCGCCTGGGACTGGGTTGTGTCCAAGCGATACGCGCGGACTGGTTGGTCAAAGAAAGTCAAAGTCGGTGAAGACCGACTAAATTATCGTGTAATGAGCTCCAGGCGTATCGCCTGGAGGAGGTAGGTTTGTAGGCGATACGCCTACAGCCTCAAATCCCGCAAAAGAAGTAATTCGACTATAAAATCGATTTTAGGGTTTGTGTTCGTCATTTCTTCGACTTCCAGACGGCAGAGGGGCGAACAAAGGTGATTTTCAAGAGCAAGAAAGTGCTGGAATCGCAGAGGAACCAACGGGTGATCGATTCAAAGCCGAAAATCATCATCAAATCATTCGGGTTTCTTCGTTTCTCGTTTTAATTCTTAGTTTCAGTTATGTTTATGGTTAAAGACAGAATCTTTATTGTGTTTTCTGCTATGAATATGATTGTAGGCTAGGCGTTTAACACCGCCTAGACCGTTTGGATGAACAATTGACACTTGTGATTTTATCTGGTTTGTGATAACTTGATTGATGTATGTTCCTATTAAATTCCAATGATTATTATGGTTGATGCATGTGTGTGTTAGGAGCAGATTGTTAATTGTTTGTCGATGCTTAATTTACCCGCGAATGTCTTTCGGTTTAGGTAGATTAACTAAAGTAGTTAACTTTAGGGTTGATTGCTAAAGTGTTGTTAGGGTTTCCTTGACTATTGCATTAACATTTAATTGATAATTTGGCTGTAATGTGCTGCTAAACTGAAGACTTAAAAGGTATAGGTTTAACGGGTAGTTGGGTTGGTTAAAATTGTAGGGTTGCGTTGTCTCAAAAGGAAGCGTCCTAGGGTTTTATCTAGCTTGCTATTTCGTGTCATTCAGGGTAATCGTTGGTAGCTCCGGTTAGTCTAGGTGTGCCTTAGGTATATCCGAGGGTGGCTAGGGTAATTGAAGTGGGAAGGACTTAAAAGGTGAACCCTTGTTCGAGCGTTAGGAACATTAACTAAGAAGGACTTAAAAGGTGAATTAGCTACCATCAGAGTTGTCATAGCCAGGTGAAGTTGTAGGTGTTAGTTGGGATTCTAGGTCTAGGTGGTGTCTTTCTCATATCTGATTGTTTCCCGAGTTTCCTGTGTCTGTCTGTTTGCTCGTAATTAGTTAAGTAGTTAATTAAAGCCCAAATCAAATCAAAAACCAAATTTACTCAGTATTTCCATTTTCATAGGTCTAGGTTTAGTCTTGTCTATAGAGTGTCCTAGGTTCGATAATCCGGTCTTGCCTTAGCTATTCTACTATCCGATAGGTACACTTGCCTTAGGGTTCGGTTTAGTTTAGGTAGTTTCGGTAAAATTAGGTGTGTCTAGGTCTAGGTTTAGGTCTAGGTTTTTATTACATTTTTAGGTACGTTCCGAGCACATCACTTACATTGGGCACCAATGGGTCATAAGAAACAGCACAAACATTTTTATCATGTGCATGAAGAGTGAATGTAGGTTTTAATGCTGAGGATGAACTGGATGTTGCTGTTCTGATATCAAAACCAACAACCATACCATTCTCGAGACTCGCCTAGAAACAGAAACGGGTCAAATGGGTCGAATGTATAAACTTACAAACTTTCAATCATGTAAACATGTAAAACTGTGGCACTTACCACAAACAACTGTTGGTCGTGTGGGTCCCATGCCAAGCTCTCGACATCAGCACCAGCAGACCACTTAAATCCGGCATGTGAAGGAACCCTTACATCCCTCTGCAGTGTAACAATATTTTCAACCAGGAAATCACAATAGAGATTTATAAACAATACTTACACGTGGAAGTTTTTAATACACTGACCCCTGTGATTAGTAGAATCCTTTTGTTAAAACTTTTAATTGGTAAATGAGTGTTGTCGTGTTTGTGATTACATATTAGATGAAAAGTAAGATCATTCATATTCCACTGTTAGAGATGATTTGCAGCGAATCAAAGCATTTTATGGATCCAGATATGTTGTTTATACCAAAGAAAGCATTCAATTTATGTAAGTTTTTTGGCAGAATAATAACCATGGCTACTGTATGATCAAAAGATCCACTGAGAAGAACTTCATGTTCTTTATGATTCCATGCAACTGCTTGAACCTGAAACGCTTGAACACAAAGATTGGTAAGTCCCAAGAAGGTATGCAAAATTACATATGTATATAAAACATATATTACTCATGGTGAAGAAATTACTCGCAAATGGTCATTGTGATTTTTGAATATCACATGTAAATGTAATTTTTGCACAAATTCCCTAGATTCAATCTGTCATCATTTTATCTTGAAATAACATAATGTAAAGAACATACCCTCTACTAAATTTAAGTCGATTTCAAAGTTTGGATTTGAGTTCTACAATTAGTTATCAGATTTTAATGCTTTAATATACAGATTTTGTTTCTAGTTATCTGATTTATTGAGAGTCAGATGCTAATTTTTTGATAATCAGTTTCATACGTGTAGCAGCAACTTGATTATCTAATGTTAGGATAAATGTACTAATCCTAAAGACTTTAACTCCCCCTCATAATATCTCTGTTTATTTTTTGTGCAAATATGTCATGTTTGGTCATTTTATCAGCTAATTATTAATATAATCAAAACTGCCAAAATCTTAAAACATTTTATAATTGCCTTATCAGTATGATGCTCCATGGTAATCTTGCATTTGCCAGTTGCCACATCCCAAATCTTCACCATTTTATCAGCACTACCACTTGCAAGAATATTCCTGATTATCAAGGTTAAAAAATGACATAAGCGTCTAAAATCCAGCATCCAAAAGGTAATACTTAAAAACTACCTGTAGCCCTTATTCCAAGCTAGAGCAAGTACAGGACCAGTGTGACTATCTTCTTTGAACTTGATGGATTTCTGAAAAAGGTTTAAAATGTATAAATACAAAAAAGAAATATATAATTAAAATGAAAATAAAACACTCTGCAGCAGGAATACCTTAACCTTCTTTCCTTTCTTCTTTTTCTTCTCCACAGCAAAACCACCTAATGTGAGCGACGGTTCGTTTACATTTAGCTAAAGAATCAGTGAGCGCATGTTAGAATAATATTCAAATATATAGATTAATAATCTACGTACAATTGATTGCAAAAATCAAAATTTCCATACGATATCAAGGTCCCATATTTCAATTCCAGGTTCCATCATTCCCACTGCCACGAAATTCTCTAAACCCATACAATATTAATGAGCAATAACACAATATGCCAACTTTCCAAAGTAGAAAAATAACAACAAATTGCATTCCCTGGTGAGAAAGAGAAGTTTAAAGTTTAAATCGTTACTTGCAAGCATGTTACCTTTTTCTCCACCGCTAATTGGGCAATCAAGCCATGCTGTGCACAGAGGGAAACCACTTAAATCAATATAATGGTGTCCCTCTAAATTACAACCAAACACATATCATTAACACAACACGAAACTTCCACCCAACAAACAAAAAATTACAACCAAAGTTCTCTAAATTCATCATTTCACACGCCACAACCAAAATTTAGAGCCAAACCTGTCCAAAGAAATTTTAAAAAGAATTATGTCAAACATAACATTAACACAACAACATCATAACTGTCTCAAAGTTTTCTGAATTCAGCATGTGAAACACCAAAACAAAATTTTGAGAGTGGATGTATTTGGTAACCTCAGGTACCGAAAGCAAAAGTAAATAAAGAAGGCAAGTATGGAGGCCACCTATCTAATGAACATGGAAAATATGACATACAAAAGACATGGAAAAAAGGCCAACAAACATACCTCAACCGCACACTAATTCTACCGACCTCATTCCTGCATCTTTATTTTGCAAGTTAAAAACAACACAAAGTTACAAATCAAAGCCACCACTTAAAGTCACAAAAAATATAAACCCAAAAAACCCATCACATTCTTCCAAAAATATACCATCCTAACCAAACAACCAATCCATTCATTTAACAACATCTCCATCAAAACTGAAAGCGGATGCAAAATAATAGTCACAACACATATGACATGTAGCTAAAGTTAAATAAACCTAAGTTGAAGATTAAAGTTGTCAATAACAGTGAGAAAGATTGAAATTGATAACATCGGATCTAAAGTCAGACGGAGTAAGAATGCCGAATTAGTTGTTGCTTTATACGTGTTCCAAACTTAATATTTGAAAATTCATATTTTTAACTATTAGTAGAACCTGAATCATGTAAAAACCACATAACTGAACCACATGTGACAATCGGGTTTGGTGCGTGCCATGATGCTCTCTGACTCCCGTAAACATTCATCTGCAAATCATTAAAACCAAAAAAAAAAAACGAAAATATTATTTTCCTTCAAATCAAACATATTTCAGAACACTAAATCAACCTACTAAGCAACCAAGATCAGCCGACCAAAGGATCAGGACCCAAAAAAACCGAAAGAAATCAAAAATAACATCGACTCGAAACCCTAAAACGAACAGACGTCGATTTCAGATCTGAGGTTTTAAAACCCAGAATCAACCAGCTGTCTCCTTTAGACGACTGCAATAAAATCCCGAAAAACCCACATTAAATTCATGTAAAACCCTAAACGAATTAAAGGGGTTTTGTTTGAATTAGTAAGAATACCTGTACAGATTGTTGATAAAGTGAGAATTTGGATGGAAGACGATCATGATCATAATCAGTTGATGGGTTTTAGTCCCCGTTCTCGTCTGATTCTTGTTATGAAAGGTCACAGGAGCTCGAATCAGGGAGAGAGAGAGCTGGAGGTCAGGATCGCTGAGGTCGGAAATCGTCTGGGGTGTGCGCCGTTGAGGTGAACAGCGGCGGTGGTTGCTCCACTTTCTTGGCCCTGATCGGAATTCGCAGGAGAGAGAGATGGGTTGCGGAGCAGAGAGGTGCAGTAGATCTAGGGCATGTTTGGAGAGAGAGATAGAGAGAGATGGGATGCTCCACTTTCTTGGCCCGGATAGAATAGAATAGAATTTTTTGGGCACGGATACATAGGCAATGTTTGCCTTTGTATATATATACAATAATACCTTACATATTAAAACCATTTTGATGTATAGTGTTGTTATCTCTTTGCTTTCTATTCTTCTAACCAATTTTTTAAACTTGTGAAACAAAATCAATCATTTTTTACAGCAACTATAAAAAATCTATATAACATCAATAGTTCATTATCTTCTTACACCTTATACGTTAAAAGGTCTTGGTATTTGAACTTTCACACACACGTCCGCTCGTGCGTGCGCGCGCACACACACACACACACACACACACACACACACACACACATATATATATATATATATATATATATATAGGGAAGAGTTCCGTGTATACCCTTTAAATTTTGTAGACCCCGTAGACCCCTATAAAACTCAATAAAAATAAAACTCAGTGTTGTAAATTTGGTTTTTTTATTACGATAAGCTTTTAAGAACCAAAAAATAAATAAATAAATTAAAAAAAATAGAAAACATTAAAAATCGAACATTTTAAGACAATGAGTTTTAAAATAATGAGTTTTAAACGCAACACTGAGTTTTATTGAGTTTATTGAGTTTTAAACTCATTAATTTTTAAAACTCATTGTCTTAAAATATTCAATTTTTAATGTTTTTCGTTTTTCTTTTTTTAATAGTCTTTTTTTGTTCTTAAAAGCTTATCGCAAATAAAAAAACTAAATTAACAAAACTGAGTTTTATTTTTAGTGAGTTTTAATGAGTTTTATTGAGTTTTATAAAGGGTCTACGGGGTCTACAAAAAATAAGGGGTCTACACGGATATATATATATATATATATATATATATATATATATATATAGAGAGAGAGAGAGAGAGAGAGTGAGGTTCATTGTAGACACCCCCATAAGTGTACAAAGGTAGACACCCTATTTCACATGTGAAATTACTTTATTTCACATGTGTTTTCACATGTGAAATTTTCTGAACAATGAGAAAAAGAAAAAAAAAAAAAATTAATCATAACCATTAGATCAAGAGATCTAATGGTGAAAAAGGGTGTCTACCTGTCTACACTTATAGAGGTGTCTACAATGAACTTTTCAATATATATATATATATATATATATATATATATATATATATATAGTGTGTGTGTGTGTGTGTTTATATATTATTTAAACTATCTAACTAAAACAAAATTATTTTCCTTTTTAGAAAAATTAACCCCTCATGTAAGTAAGGAATGGCATAAAAACCAAATAATCAAAGTAATAAAATTGATAAAAGTCACTTGTAAAAAAATAATACCCAAATTAAGGTTTAATTATTTTGTTAACATCATAGACACCATTTACCTCATCATAATTTTACTATACTATATATATTTACTCTCAGACAAACAAATTATTGAAATTATTTGTTTTATTATAAATAAAAGCCATGTGTGTTTATTTAAGTGTCAATCATATTATTTGATAATCATAAAACAATGATTATCTGAAAGACTCATGTGTCACCTAATCATTTTTCTTAATCATTATAGTAACCAAGTAAAATAGGTAGCTTAATTTTATACATGTCTTTTTTAACTGCCAAGATTTATTACAAACCGGCAATTCTAAAAAGGAGGTAGAAAAAAAAAGTTAAATTATAAATTAAAACTACTCCAAGCCTCCCAATCTAAAAACTCCACTTCATCTACAAGAGAAAACTCATACTTTTAATTTATTTAATGATGTTAGCAATCAAAGGTTTTCTCATACTGAAAACAACTTCATTTTGTTCCCGCAATGAACACCAAAAATATTATTCGGGCCATTCGTCAAAATGTTGGTCAAAATGTTCATCAAAACATTCACATAACTCAAATTCTTACTTAATAAAGCTTGATAGACATGTCACCGATACATAAAAACAGTTGCAATGACGGATCAAATCATGATGTTTAATGCATTTATGCATTGAAATTTGAAGCCATTGTTTTAGTGTGGTTTGATGAATTTCGGGACCTCATTCTAAACGAAAGAAAATCCTTGAACTAATTATCGTGGCAACGGTATAAGAACTTTGAAAGACAAGAAATGGAAAAGAGTTCGAGGGCCGAAACACGCATCCGGGAAGAATCGTGGAAGAAATCAAGTCGGAAATATACATGTGGCTGATTAATCGAGCAAGATCTACTGATTTAGATTGGAGCTCGTGGCATCGTGACGCTTTGTTTTGGTTATAATTATTGGAAAGATAATTCCAAATGTGTCAATCACAGCAAAATACAGGGACCTAAAGTGACAATCAGGGGCGAAGTTTCGTTTACCGTTGTTAGCTGTAGTTTAATGGTTAGATTACTGTTTTAATTTTCTGTTAAGAATAAGCCTATAAAAGGCATTGCTGTGTAATAGTGTTAAGTAAGTTCTCAATAAAATTTTCCTTTCCTCTCAAAATTTGTTGTTCATCGTTTATCAATTCACAAACTTGAATTGGTATCAGAGCTCCAGGAGAGCTGTCCATCGTCTCCGTCGTCTTCTTGCGAATTTCGCTTACCAGAAATTCGACTTCCGATTGTGAAATTGATAGGGGATCGCTGATCCTCTTGTTGTTAATTTCAAGATTTATCGATTGATTGCTTCACCGCGACGATCTCCAGTCTCATCTCCTAGAAGGCCTCGAGTTCCAGAAATGGCAGGATCAGGGGGTGGAATCAATGCGAATCGTGTAATTCAAGAGAAGTACACAACGATTCCATTACAATGTCCAGTATTATCACCCACAAATTACAATATATGGGCTGTAAAGATGAAAGCCATCTTTATGGTTCATGGACTGTGGGAGTGCATAGAAGTGGCAGAAGGGGCTGTTGTGGATGAAAAGAAGAACGGGGCTGCAATTGCTTACATCTATCAATCGTTACCGGAGGATTTGGTACTGCAGGTCTCGAATTTGGAAACTGCAAAGGGAATTTGGGACTCAATCAAGACAAGATTCATAGGGGTTGAAAGGGTAAAGAAAGCCAGGCTTCAAACTCTAAGGAATGAGTTTGATGGTCTCAAGATGAAAGACTCAGAAAGCATAGATGATTATGCAGGGAGAATCAGTTCATTGGCTTCTACTTCTGCAGGTTTAGGAGAAACCATTAAAGAATCAATCCTGGTAAGGAAACTGCTTGATTCCGTTCCTGAAAAATTCATACAAATTGTTGCATCAATAGAACAATTTGTAGACCTAGAGGCAGCTTTGTTTCAAGAGATAATTGGTAGATTGAAAGCATTTGAGGAACGGATTGGGGTCAAGAATAAGGCTGTGGGTAGTAAGGAAGACCAACTTCTGATGACATACACCCAATGGCAATCCAAGCATAAGGAAGATAAAGCCAAGAAGAAATGGGGGAGTAATCAGAGATCAACAGAAAATGGAGACAAACCCAAAGGAAATTGGAAGTCAAATGGAAGAAAGCAGTTTAAAAACTCAAAGCAAGAGTCAAAGGTCAAGAAGGACAAGTCCACAGTGAAATGCTTCAAGTGTGAAAGAATGGGGCATTATGCCAGTGAATGCCACAAGTTCAAGGCTGCAAGTGGTGAAGCACATCTGTCATATGCTCAAGAAGATGAAGAACCAAGCTTATTGATGGTGGCAGAGAATGAAAGAGAGTATGTCATGCTTAAAGAATCAAAGGTAAATCCCTCAAATTACATCTCTAAATCTGATGATCAAGATTTGTGGTACCTAGATAATGGTGCCTCAAATCATATGACAGGCACCATATCTCATTTTGCTGATATTGATAAGAAAATTACTGGGAGAGTTTCTTTTGGTGATGGATCTAATGTTGAAATAAAGGGAAGGGGCTCAGTCATTTTAGAAGGAAAAGTTAGTGAACAGAAACTTCTAAGAAATGTCTATTACATCCCTCATTTAAGAAGTAATATCATTAGTTTGGGGCAACTAACTGAGATTGGTTGTGAGATTAAGATGAGGGGTGAGTTCTTGTGGCTTTATGACAGAACTGGAACTTTATTGATGAAGGTTGAGAGATCAGCAAATAGACTATATAAGGTTAGTCTAAAAACTGGATCACCAAAGTGTTTCATGACTAAAGTAGGAGACCCTGATTGGTTATGGCACGGGAGACTTGGGCATCTAAGTTTTCAGACTATGGAAAATATGGTAAAGAAAGGGTTGGTTGAAGGAGTTCCAACAGTTAAATGTACATCACAGTTGTGTGATGCCTGCCTTGCAGGAAAGCAAACCAGGGAATCATTTCCCAAGGATACACCCTATAGGGCTCAGATCCCTTTAGAACTGGTTTCTGTTGACTTGTGTGGGCCAATAACTCCCGCCACAAGTGCAGGAAATAGATTTTTTATGCTCATTGTGGATGATCACTCAAGATTTATGTGGGTGTTCTTTCTAAAACATAAAGACCAAGCTTTTCAGCAGTTTGTCATGTTTAGAGAAGGAATAGAGAAGAAACTTGACAAAAGAATTAAAGCTTTGCGATCAGACAGGGGAGGTGAGTTTACCTCAAGGGAGTTTGATGAATACTGTATAAAAAATGGCATTTCAAGACTTCTAACTGCCCCCTACTCCCCTCAACAAAATGGGGCAGTAGAGAGGAGAAACAGGTCCATAATGGATATGACCAGGAGTATAATGAAGGCTATGAAGGTGCCTAATGATCTCTGGGCAGAAGGGGTGAGGCACTCAGTGTATGTGCTTAATAGGTTGCCAACTAGAGCACTTCAGGATACTACCCCTTATGAAGTTATCAAAGGCAAAAAGCCTAACTTGCACTATCTAAAAGTATTTGGGTGTGTGGGGCATGTGAAGATGACTCAGCCAGGCATTAAGAAATTGGATAATAGGAGCTATCCAATGGTCTACCTTGGGGTCCAGGAAGGGTCAAAGGCTAGTAGGATGCTGGATGTGACAAAAGGGAAAATTGTCATAAGTAGGGACATTAAGTTTGAAGAAGATAGACCATGGGACTGGGCAGAGAAGGAAGGCCAGCAAACTCCTGTAAAATGGGAGGAAGCAGTTGAATTGAGTAGTGGTGAACTAGAAGGGAATTGTGAAGAAGGGTCAATTGGGAATGAAGATCAAAGATCTGACACTGATGCAGAACTCACTTCAGGCCAAAGAAGTTCAGAAACAGGAGAATCTTCAGGAAGCATAACCAGTGATCAGCCAGGGGTAAGAAGGTCTGGTAGAGTATCAACAATGCCAAAGAAGTACCAGGATTATGAAGTTGAGCATAGGGTCAGACAGGTTGAAGATAGGAACATAGTGAATAATCAAATTCAGCTCTTACTTGCACAAGAGGATGAACCAGTTACCTTTAAAGATGCCATAGGTTGCTATGAATGGAAACAAGCTATGCAAGAAGAGATAAAGGCAATAGAGAAAAACAAGACATGGGTCTTGACTGATCCTCCAAAGGGCTGTAACCCAATTGGTCTAAAGTGGTTATACAAAATTAAGAGAGATGCTCAAGGGAATGTTACTAAGAATAAGGCAAGATTAGTAGCTAAAGGTTATGTGCAGGAATATGGTATTGATTATGAAGAAGTATTTGCTCCAGTTGCAAGGATGGATACTATAAGGTTAATATTGTCATATGCAGCTAGTATGAATTGGAAGATTTATCATTTAGATGTAAAGGCAGCCTTCTTACATGGTGAATTACAAGAGGAAGTGTTTGTACAGCAACCAGAAGGTTATAAGGTGAAAGGGGCAGAAAACAAAGTGTTAAGGTTGAACAAAGCTCTTTATGGGTTAAAGCAAGCCCCTAGAGCTTGGAATAAAAGACTGGATCAAGTTTTAAAGGAACTGAATTTTAAAAGGTGCAAACTGGAACATGCTGTCTACACAAGAATCAGGAATGGAACTAGTTTGGTTCTAGCAGTCTATGTTGATGATCTACTGTTAACTGGAGTAACCAGGAGGAAATAAGCAACTTCAAGAAAGAGATGCAGTCACAGTTTGAAATAACAGATTTAGGATTACTCAATTACTACCTTGGATTGGAAGTAAGCCAAGGGGAGAAAGGTATCATACTAACCCAATCTGCTTATGTTGCTAAACTTGTTAAAAGTGCAGGACTTGAGGGTTGCAATGAAGCTGTAATCCCAATGGAACCAGGCCTCAGGTTGACAGTTGAAGAGGGTGGTGAGGTTGTGGATGCAACCAACTATAGGAGGCTAGTGGGATCTTTAAGGTACTTGACTAATTCTAGACCTGACATCTGTTTTAGTGTAGGGTATGTATGCAGGTTCATGCAAGAGCCTAAAATAGCCCATCTTAAGGCTGTTAAACATCTGATAAGGTATGTCAAGGGGACAATGAATGAAGGAATCAGATACATATATGGGAAAGGTCATAACTTGGAAGGATATAGTGATAGTAGTCATATGACTGATGCTGAAGATGGAAAAAGCACATCTGGGAATGCATTTTTCTTTAATGATGGCATCATCAGTTGGCTGTCTCAGAAACAAAAGATAGTGGCTCTCTCTTCTTGTGAAGCTGAGTTCATAAGTGCAACAGTTGTAGCTCAGCAAGCTTTGTGGATTACAGGATTGTTGGAAGAATTAACAGGGGAAAAACAGCCTTGTGCAGGGTTGAAAGTGGATAACAAATCAGCCATTTCCCTTATGAAGAATTCAGTCTTTCATGGTAGGTCAAAGCATATTAATATGAGGTTTCACTTTATCCGTGAATGTATAGAAAATGGTCAAATTGTAGTTGACTTTGTGAGCAGCTTAGATCAAAAAGCAGATATCATGACCAAGGCTCTTGGAAGAGTAAGATTCAAAGAAAACAAGAAGTTGTTAGGTGTTCAAAACTGGAAGGATTAAACAGTCATTTGAAAGTGTTTTGGGCAAGAATGAAGGGCACATTAGCACAATTACGTCCATTGGACCTCTGCTGTGTGATGATGTTTTGAAATTCTTGTTTAGAATGTCTTGATATGACTATTGGAGAGGTTTTGGGATAATTTGGAATTAGGGGGGAATGTATTGGAAAGATAATTCCAAATGTGTCAATCACAGCAAAATACAGGGACCTAAAGTGACAATCAGGGGCGAAGTTTCGTTTACCGTTGTTAGCTGTAGTTTAATGGTTAGATTACTGTTTTAATTTTCTGTTAAGAATAAGCCTATAAAAGGCATTGCTGTGTAATAGTGTTAAGTAAGTTCTCAATAAAATTTTCCTTTCCTCTCAAAATTTGTTGTTCATCGTTTATCAATTCACAAACTTGAATAATGTAATCAGTTTGGTTTTTGTTCTTGTCTTTCTCTCTCTGTAACCTTTCCATCTAGTTACTTGCTAGTTTAGCGTTTTTTCTAATATAATTGGTTGTTGTTCAAAAAAAATATTTTTACCCTTGATACCTTGTGCAAACTTTGACAAATACATTCTTGAACGATGTTAGGTTCTGTCATTGTAGTTGGCAATGAACCGAGGGCGATCGCACTTTCAGAGATTGAAATTATTAGGAATTCATTTGAATATCTCAATCGGATAAATTCATAATCAAGATAAAAACATAGCAATTTTTTGAACCATTTTTTGACCGGCAAAACTGCTTGCAATTATTTTAATTCAAACCCTTGAATTTTGTCAAAGTTACACCAAAATCCATCCGAGTTAATTATATATTACTTTTCAAAAAATAAAAATCCGGTGCAATTTTTAGCTCGACCCTAGCTAGGGAGCTTTTCTCCGACCCCTTAAAGTGTTGTCGCCCATCGGACCCCGCTCTCAGGGCACTACCACACAGACCCCTACCAATAGGGCATTGACCCGCTGGAACCCCTAATGAGGTTCTCAATTACTTAAAGTTATAATATTATCAAATAAGCGTGTAACCAACACCTCTGGACTTGTTTGAAGTATATTATAATTATCATTAGTCAATACTTTAATCTAATTATATTAAAATAACAACTTGGTGATGATGCTTACAAAAATTCATTAGCAAGTCTTTACGTTAACAAAAATTAAAGTCATACTACAAAAATTCTTTTAAAATTTAACACATAAAGCAAAAATACCAATTAATGATGTTCATGGTATAGTTGAGAATGGATGAATAAAGACGATACATGTGGATTGTGGCCTAAGTAACAGACGTGAGACTGAAGTTTCATGTAGCGTGGCATTTGACTAAATTAAAGTCAAAATTGTACATTAACATAGTCAACGCATTTATATATATATTTTTTCCTGTTTTAAGAAATTGATCATCTAGCTTTATTAAAACTTTTTAGGGGCAATTGCATATATTTCTCTCTAAACTTTAAAAATTACATATATACCCAACTTAAAATTTTAATTGCATATATCCCCTTGTAAACATTATAAACTGCATATATACCCACTTTAGTTCTTTTTTACTAAAAATAAGTTATAAAATTACTATTTTACCCTACAATTATTCAAATCTTATTAATTACATATATAACATTTTATTCACAATTATATAAACTTCAAGCATACTCATGTATTTCTTTTTCTTTTCTAGTAGCTTTTTTTTTCTTTTCATATTTCACTTTCTTCTTTTTTTCTCAGCTTTTTTTTTATATTTAGTTTTTTTTATTATTAGCTTGAATAAATATCAAATAAAGCAAACTTTAATTTGTAGAAATTGAAAACCAAAATTGATATACAATCCATCCGTAATTGAGATATAATTTGTCCAAAATGAAGTCATATATAATACACATCCGGAAAACTGAGCAAGATAACAATGGAAACAAGCTTAAAAAATAAAAAAATTTAAAAAAAATAAAACAAATAAAAAATGAAAAAAGCAAAAACAAAAAAAAAAACAAAAACAAAAACAGAGCAAATCAAGCGGGAGTTGAGCAGAGCTGGAACTTGCTGCATTTTATTTTTCATTTAACTCTATATTTTCTAATTTTCGAAACTGTATAATTTGTGGGGATGACTCCACTAGAGAAGCATTTGTGTAAAAGTTTGTATAATTTATCAGTTCTTATTAGTTAACCTTGGAGAAGTTGAATTTGTACCAGGAAGTCAACCAAGAGATGGAGGATATTACAACTGCTGAGAAACGGAAGTTACCAGAAAGAAGAAAACTCAGATGAATCGAGAAGATGAATCGAAGTTGTTAACGAGTCAGGTATGTGAAGATGATCAATCGGAGATGAATCGATGTTGATGTCGAGTATGGTACGTGAAGATATCAGCCGGAGATGGAGAAGATGAACAGTCTCTGCTAGATAGAAGATGAATCATGTTGATGTTGCCGTATTTTCTTTTTCCGTAAAGCATAATAAACTATTAAGGGATATAATTGTCATTTAACTACAAAAGGGGACATATGCAATTGTTAGTTTTGTATGGGTAAATATGCAATTAGAGCTCAAAATAGGAGGATATATGCAATTACCCAAACTTTTTATTAATGGCAACTTTTCTAGAACTTCATCAAATTTGTAAGGATTTTAATTTTTTAACTTATGTCATTTAAGTATAATTCAACAACACATGGTATAGTGTGTTTGTTTCAAAACGTGTACGTACAATATTTATATTTATTATATATATAATACGGGTTGGGTTCTATAAAAAACCAATATTTTATAAAAAACCAAAAAACCAAGGAAAAAAATTATTTTTTTTAAACTTTTTTTATATGTTTCTTTCATGATTTTAAGAATATTGGAAAAAGAAAAAACTTTAAAAACGTTTTCGAGTTTTTTTTTAAAATAAAATAAAATTCGAATTTTAGCTTGAAATTAATATTGCACTATGCAACAATAATATAAAATTGGTTTATGAATGTCAATTCTTTGTTTTTTACATTATTCGCATAAACCACATTCATATTTAAGTTAAGTCTCTTGTTTTTAAGTAGTTTTAATTATAATGCATTATGCAATACTATTGGTACTATTGCATGATGCAATAATAAAAAATCACTAAACTTTTTATTTTTTAAATTTTTTTTTCCCATAAATAAAGCTAATAAATTTATAGAATTTTTGGTGAAATTATTTTTTAAAAATATTAATATATGAAGAAGTTATAGAGAAAAAAAGGTTGGTTTTTTGGTTTTCAAGATAATTATTGGTTTTCTATAGATCTTTCCCCTATATAATACAATTAGCAACTTATTATGTGAGTAGAGTTACTATTAGGTTTAAACCAATGACATTTTTACAACACAGTGTGATAGCAAATAATTTAGTGACAGCAATTAGGGTTTCACCGTATCTATACCATACTAACATTTGTACTGCATTCCATCATGTGGGCAAACCGAAGATGCGACTAGGTCTTGCGACGACAGCGGTGTCGGTCGTTCTTGACTGATGGTCGCCGGTGTTCTTTCCCCACACAATCGTTTCTCTGCTTTCTCTCCCCTCCCCCCATGTTCTTCCGTCGCAGGTCTTAATCGGACCCATCTCCGATTATTTTTTTCACGAAATTCATTTTAGGTTTCACGTAACCCAACCTTATTCTTTTGCAATCCATCGTCGCCGGTGGTGTCTGCCGGAAAACAGGTAATTATCCTCTGCATTCATCTTTAATATCGATTCCATCGACATTGCCTTCGTTTACTTCGTTTGTTTTTTTGTCATCAGTTTTCTTTCTTTGACACGTGTGAATGTTTGGGGTTAATAAAATGATTTCTTCCTTTCTCCACTTCATTTCTCAGGGATTCTGTCTGTGCGCTGCTTCCGTTCGCCGTGTTTATTGTCGTCGATTTGCATCTTCATCAGGTGTGGTTTCTCTCAGAGTTTTTATTTTTTCATGTTTGTATGCAACGATTTGGTCTTTCTCATGGAATCGTTATTGAACTTTCGCCCCTATTGTGAGTTTAATGAGTAGGTAAAATTTTAAATTGCATGTCAATGATTTCTGTTTCGTGTGAACTTTCACAGTCTCATCTTACCGATTGTTCGATTCGAGGGTTTTCGGGGGAGGTTTTTTTGTGGTTTCCGGCGGTTGATTGAGAATCGAAATTGAAATGTATTTGTGTGCGATTATGGATGGGTGTGGGTAGAATAGAAGGGAAGAAAAACGAGAGAAAAGAGAAGACAATAGAATTACTCAATCAACAAGCTACTGTGGTGGAACGATTTTGTTCTAAGATTTAAATTTAGGTTACTTTACAATTAGGATGTTGACTCTGAGGACATGTTTTTTTTTTGCAAAAAGAATGTGTGATGGTTGTGTCAAGTTTCAAATTTACTTCAATTAATTTTTTTTATTTGGTTAGGTTATAATTGGCATGTATATATGAATAGTTGAATTGTTCTTATATAGATATGTACATTTGTTGTACCAAGTTTGAAATCCTCTAATCAGAGTGAAAATGTTTCTTAATCTGTTTGTGGATTGTTTGGGTGCAAGTGTTGTTTACTCTTTAATTTAATATAATGATTCATATATATGTACAGAATTGAATTGTACCAGTAGAGTGAAACTGTTTGTTTCTTTACTTATTTGTCTATAAGTCAATTTGTTTGTGCATTATTTGGGTTGAAGTGTTGTTTGGTCTCCAATTCAATATAGTTTATAGATATATACAAATTTGAATTGTATCAATTATCAATTGGTATGTAAGTTTTCAATATGTGATTATAATGTCTTTTATAGAGGATGTCTATCTTCTAGGACTGTTAGTAAAGACTTTTATAATGATATATTGTTATTAAGATTTAGTAAGACTCATGTTTATCCTTTGTTTTCTGTTTTTTCAGTTGAAGTTACATCTCATGTTGCCTCACGGTTAGTTTGTTTTCCTGTTACGATTTGTTATTGTTCTATTATTGAATTATTAGTTAACATTGTTACATGTAGTATAGTTTTTTTTTAAGAAATTAAATCTGATACATGTTTTTTCTTTTATCTTTGGATTTACATGCTGATTTGTTTAGCTATTAATTATTTCAAAAAACAGTTACAAATTAGTTTCAATGTGAACTGTTCTTATATGTGAATGTATGTATATGCTTTAGTTAACATTGTCTTTTGTTTAGTCAGTGTTGGTTGTGATATTGTATTGATTATTCTTAGCATACATTAAATAAGTTTTCCAACCTTTTGTTGTTATTGCTGTTCGCACTATTGCGTTGTATGTGTTTAGTGTAGTTGTAAGTTGTTTTGTACAGCTATGTTTCCTACTTTTAGGTTGTTTTTCTTTTTTACAGTCTATACTCTCTTCTTCTCTGTCACAGTTTGTTTACACGTGTAGTTCTACTTTGGTATCCACTTATTTGGGAGGCCTAACGTGTCTTGCTTATTTGTTTTGAACGTATTGGATACGTGGCGTTCTTCCTTGCTCGATGCCCGGCTTCCTTTTGCTATATATATAGCTGTTACTTTTAGTATCCGTGTTCTTTTTCTGCTTCTCGCTCATCTTTTCCTGATCGGTATATAGTGGTAGGTTCTCCATTCTTTTTTATTTTTAGTTCCGAATCGTATGTACATTAGAGTGATTTTGGGTGTACAACGGTTTTTGGTTATTCCTTTTGCTGCATGTTGAGGTATGTTTGTATCCTGCATATTTATTTTTGGGAATCTGATTTTTGATGAGGTTTGATTTTGTTGAATAAATCCTAATTTGGTACTATATATAATTTTGAGATTCTATAATTTCTTTCTTTTTGATCTGATTTTGGGCTTTCTTCAGTCTGTTTGGGTTCCGTTTTGTCCTGCATGTTGAGTTACAAGGATCTTTTTTTGAATGAGGTTTGATCCTATTCAAGAAAACCTAATATGGAACTGAATGTTATTTTAGGATTGTGTTACATATTTGTTTTTTTTTAATTTTATTTTTTTAATATGAGATCTCAGCTCTAATTGAGTCTCTAATTTCTATTCAACTCTAATATGACGTTGAACTAAAGCTCACTTCGATGGTTGTTTTTTCCTGCATGTTATGTATTGTGTATTTGTTGCTAGATGAGGATTGATTTTATACTAGAAACTCTTAACTTTCTACTAAATGTAATTTAAGTGTATTGAGTTTGGCCTGCCGATTATCAGATTTTGTCTTTTGCTTTGCTTATGTAATTTTGAAATCATTTTAAATGACGCATGATTTTTGTGGTTTCAATGACATAGGATTTGACCAGTTGATTTTGAGATGGTGTCTTTCACTTGGGTTAGGCAGTTTTGTAATATTTTTTCCCCTTATTGGAAGTTTTAATTGTCTTTGATTTGAATCAGGTTTTACGGTTTTACTAATATAGTTTTGAAGAGTTTTGTTTCCTTCTTTGGTAGCTATACCAGCTGTAGCCCAGGCTCTAATTTTTCTTTCATTCATTTTTTTTTGTGTTTGGTGTATTCTGTGTGTACATGTTGTTTGGTCAATGCTATTTTTTTTGTTCTAATGGATAAAAAGCCTCCTAAATGCTTAATGTGAATGTAGCATTTTTTCACATAGGTTACAAAAAACTCTATGTACTCTTAGAATTTGACTTTTGTTTCCTTCTTTGGTAGCTATATCAGCTGTAGTTCAGGCTCTAATATTGGTTTTTTCTTTTCTTTTGTGTTTGGTGTATGGTGTGTGTACATGCACTTTGATCAATGCTTTTCTTTTTCTAATGGGTAAAATCCTCTTAAATGGTTAATGTGTATGTAGCAAATTTTCACATTAGTAAAAATAAACTGTATGTACCATTAGAATTCTTCATTTTATTTTGTTCTTATGTACCTTTTTTTTGGTTCTATATCATTTTGTTCTTATCTCATTTGTTTTTTTTTCCAGGTTGTTGCTGCTTCATAGGTGCAACAGGTATCAGTAACCAACAATCTTGAAGCAACAGGTGCACCAGGTCATCATAAGAATTACGAAAATATAGCTGCTGTTTTGTCAGTACAACTATCATAATAGTCTTAGCAAGTTAGCAAGTTATTTTGTACATGAAAGACAATACACTAATATAAAAAAACAGTGCAGGAAGAACATCCACACTTTTGTAAATGCCTTCACATTAGTATAACTCTTCACTCAAACCACCACGACATCAAAGAATTGTAACAAAAGAAGGTGGCCCGCCGCAACGCGCGGGCGGGTCACCTTCTAGTTATTGTATAAACAAGAGTATTTGGGTATTATAGTTTAGACGTGTTTGTTTTCATGTAAAATAAGTAAACATATGTATATATGGGATGCTTTTTTAGAACAATAGAATCATATAAGGATATGCGGTATGGGTCAGTGGTGGCGTGAGACAAACTCACGCCGTAGCTTTGCTCTTGTGAACGTTGGAGGCTAAGATAACGGTCATATATTAATATATTGATGGTTGAGAGGGTAACGGTCCATTTAAAAAATAATAATTTTATTTTAAGCAACCTATTTAAAAAAATAAACTCCATATAATCTTCAAACCAAACTATATTTTTTTCACTCCATACTTCTCACAACTTTCACATTAATTTTAATTTATATGGATACGACCTATGAGCTGCTTTATGAGGATCAAAAGCGATCTAAATGTATGAAAGTACGAACCGAGACATTCATAACCAACTTCAAGCTTATTTTATTGAGATATTTGCAAACATACGTTGGAGTAGTTGGTTTTTTTATGTTTAATGTAATTATTTTATTTTTAATTAAATTATTTTTTATTTAAAATATTATGTTTTAGTTAAAAATATAATTTAAAAAATAATAAAATAATATCGACTCACACCAGAAACTCGTGGACTCATACCCTTTATGTGTGGATTGGTATGTGAGTCCGATTATGAATAATATTGTGTGTGAGAGATAGATAATATGCATACCTATCAAAAAGGTCTTTTTGAAAGAAATTGTGTGTGAGAGAGAAAAACCGATATCATCTCTTTCATTCGTTTTTTTTCTTCTTTTGGAAGGGCGAATTTCACCAAACGAGGCTGAAAACCCACGGCAAGGAGCTAGGGGTAACCCAAAAAAGAGAAACAAAAGGAAAGCAAATTGCATGGAAAAAAATGACCAAGCGTTCCAATCCACATCAACTCTCTTACACATATTCAAAAACCATAAAAAAGGCTCAACCTTTTGATCTTCGTGATGACATTATGGATAGATAGCTTGGTTTCTTTCATTCCAAATACATCAATAAGCTGTTAAGAAAACCACCTTGATCGCCTTTGCTTTCCACGACTTACAATTGTCGTTGCCATGAAAGTTGCATACGTCACCTTATGGAGAATAAAAACTGATCAGATACATGGCACCAATGCCCAATGGGCCAAGATCGACCACACAAACATCGCAAAAACATATACAAGTTAATATATCTATGATTTCTATGACACTTTTAATATTTTAAAGTTATATTATTTGTATGTAAGTAAGTTCATATTTTAGAAGATTGAGAATAAAATCGTTTACAAAGTATATGCTTTTTCTTTAATAATTTTCGATACTCACAAAGAGAACAAATGATCCTTATAAATGTCTGGCACCGGAAACAAGTAAAAAATGTGGAGGTGCGGGGAATCGAACCCCGTGCCTCTCGCATGCGAAGCGAGCGCTCTACCATATGAGCTACACCCCCATGTTGTGTTTTTCCTATTACCTCTAGTAATTATTGAGTTTGTGTAAGCTGAGTCATAATTCATAACTTCATACCTTGTATTTCTATCAAAACATTAAAACTGTAATTCTTTCACAAATAACTGATTTATACTTAAGATGACTTCTTCATACACTTTTACTCATTATATCTAACTTATTTTTTTTAACGGTCAACGAATCCCCCGGAAAACCTCGTTACCCGGGGAGTATTTATGTCAGGTGAGCTGATTCCAAGAAAAATCAACATTCGCAAGCGGCCGGGTGGTAAAACTTGGGAGTTCAGGGATCGAACTTGTGACCTCTCAATCACAAGTCTCCCCTCATCGCCAATAATCACTAGGACAAGTTCTTGTGGTTATATCTAACTTATTACATGAGAAAAAGCTTATTTGTGACGTGTAACATGTATCTGGTTCTTGATCAGTACCACAATGTAATAAATGAAGGACATCCATAACACAGTCTCAAAAGATTTCCAATAGAGGCGTTTGTGGGTGTCTATGATTTCTGTGGAGGAGACGGACAATTTCGTCTGCGGAAGGTTTTGTGACACAGTATTTGTAGGCGAAGAGGAAGTCCAATGTGCCAAGTCTAGAGTGGTCACATTGCTGCAATCTTAATTTCTATATTAGAGTATAGTTTTCAATTGGGTGTTCCTAGCTCCTCTCAGTTGGGTGAGTGCAAATTCTTCATAGAGCAGATATAACAATTTTAGCCGTTAAAGAATAATGGTGGATTTGAATACAGAAATAAAACAGCAGAGATTCCGAAGTTGGTTTAAAAAAAAAAGGTAAAATTAATGAAGCTTCAGATAGTAAAAAAACAGGGCTTGCATAGGCACGACTGAATACCATATCAATTCAATAGAAACCAACAAAAAACTTAACTAGCAAACACCAACCTTTGATTACAGAAAGAAAAAACATGGAAGACTAAAAAAACAATCAAAAACAAGATGAATCAAATCCAGAACACATGTTTTTTTGTCCACCAGACATACGAACACGTTACTCCATACGTAAGTTTGAAAGAGTTGATCATCAGTTGTTATATCTGGTCCATGGGGGTCGGGGCCGTTGCTGCCCCGCTCCATTTCTTCTTCCAGCGTTGTTCTGCCTCTGCTGCTGCTGCTGTTGCTGAGATAAAACCTTCATCCTTTGCTCCTTCATGTTTGCAAATAACGAATCCAGTGTCTGAGGCTTCTGCTTCGACACTACCTTAACTTGTTGTTTCTGCATGAATTACAAGGCATCCATCAGTAACTCACACACATATAATACTTCTATTTGCCAAAAAAATATATATATAAAAATTATCTTTGTTCAGGATAAAAAGGTAGTACCTTCACAGCAAAGCCTCCATTATTTTTAACTGGTCGAGCCACACCCCTGCAAAAGAAAATTAACAATCATTGGAATAAGGCAACCTCACCAAGGAAGCTTGCAGGTACCGTCCATCAGAATCACCAACCAGTGGTTGCACAGACCATGAAAAGAGCCAGCGTAGTACTTACCAAGTTGCCATTAATCAATTTAATGAAATTCTTAATTGAAAACAAACCAAAAAAGGAAGATGGTCACTGATCAGAGCAAGTTTTTAAAGCATCTTTGTAATCGGACACTCAAACTGCAGCCAGAGCAGATAACAGTTCCCACCCAAATACTAAAATTGAAGTTGCAATCAGCAAGCCAGAAACTTTGCATCTCCATGGTCGCTAGGTCTTGTATTTGAATTCACAATCTCATAAACAACTTCCGTAAACTTTGGTTGATAGGCACATGATCCTAATGATTTTCCCAAATGATGATGTGCATAACACATGTTAATGTGACTACAAGGCTCCTTAACCTTCACATAATCAAATGCGACTACTAAGCTCCTTAACCTTCACTACTAAGCTCCTTAACCCAACCATGGTTCTTCAGAAGAGTACGCATGCTTAATGACAGCCACAAAATGATTTCATCTTAGTACTAGGCACTATATGCTTAGGATATTTTTTTACTGCCAATGATGACAACGATTGTGATCTCCTAAGACAAAGTCTGGATTACATACTAGTATAAACTCTAAACAAAACACGATGGAATACCACACTTGTATGACATGGGTGCATGTTCTACAAGCCACGTGTGGGAAAAAGATGCTTCAGAAGAACTCCTCCAAAGATATGTAAAAATACTAGGCCAACAAAATTCAAGACGAATGTTCCAAAAAGGGCCAAGAATCACTCAGAAGATTTAAAGGTCTTGGAGAGCCATTGATCATAGACGTGCTGCTAATTTTCACGAAAAAACACTGTTTTTAAGTATGTGATGCTTTAAACCCATTCAATCCAGAAAGATACCCCATCATGCATGTTAACCAAAGGAAGACAAAGTGCCTTGTGCAGATTAACTCTCCAAATGACCATTAAGATATTGAAACTTAACATGTAACTATGTAAGATTTCTTTCCAAGTGCCGGAGGCTTAAAGGTTTTAATCAATCAGAACTTCCTTTAAACCCAAATCAGAAAACACGCAGGCTTTTCACATGTGATGGTTTCATGCATATAACTGATAGGCACATGGCTAAATCATTGACAGGGTAGAAAAACCACAATTTACCTGCAATAATTCACATACACACAGAATCTCTTATCAGATTACTTAGAAAAGACAACATGTACCTAACTCGTATTAAAAAAAAACACATATTAGTTGACACATCACAAAACCTACCTTGGCCTATATGAAGTAGCTGCCTGGTTTCGATTGAAGTTCCTATTCTGCATAGGAGCAACTGCAGCCTTTCTAGCAGCCTCAGCTGCCAAAGGGAATTGATTACCCTGGAAGTTGGATCTCCTTTGAGCAAGAGCACCCTGAAATCACAAAGATTACTGTCAAGTTTGATATAACACATTACAACAACACGTATGTGTATACTACTGCTAACATATGTTTAAAAAAATATGAAATGTACATGGACCAGACCTGTCTAAGGGATGATCTAGAGTCCATGAAGCGGCGCACCCTCATAGATTTATCTTGGACAACATTGTTTGAAAACTTCTGATTCTTGTTCTGCATAACATCATATAAGCAATTAAATTAGGATCAGAAAACAATAAACCAAAACAAATCTAAGCACATTAGAGAAGAGATATCTTACAGGAATTCTTTGCTTCTTGCCTTTATTAGCGCCTGTTCCATTCTTAGACATTTTGATGATATCATCTGTCAGAAACAGATTTATGGATCTTAGGTCAAAAGATGATCTACCAGGGAGGCATACAAAATAAACTGAAACGAAAGCTCATGTTGTCTGTACCTAATGACATGTCCATTTTCTTCTCTGTCATTGCAATTGCAGCAGTTGTAAGTGGCTTTCCTGCCATCTGTAGAATTCCACAAAAATTGTAAGCTAAATAGACAAAGATCCACAAATTCTATTTATATAATGAACAATTAAAGATCCAATTATAGATTTAATATCTCCCCAACCGATTACTGAGAACCACATGATTAACCCTAAATTCCTCGAACAAATTGAAGAAGATAACGTAGAAGAATAAATACAACCAATCCAGGATAAAATAAAAACCCTAATTTCATCCAACAAATCATCCAAGTTCAAGTTTCACCGTAAATAGAAACTTGATAAATTCACATAAAATATGTTCCTCCTAACCGCATATAATCGATGCAAACGCAATAGAAACGGAATTATAACAGAAACACGGTGATCAAACGACTGATTACCTGATTCGACGGAGGAATCTGAGAAGGCGCGTGTGATTAACGGATATGATTCCGATCTACGACGAGTTTAGAAACGGTGAGACGACGGAGCAGATATTTTTAGGGTTTTTGAGAAGATGACTTAAGGATGAAGCGAATATCGTACGTTGAAAGAGAACCGCGTATCTAAATTATAGTTGAACGATTGACGGACGTGAAACTCGATTAAACCGCAGTATTGGATTCAACGAGTTTTCACTTTCAAGTCCGCACGTGATAGTATAGTTTGACTTCGAAGTTCAAACCGTCTTTTATCGATTAGATTTTACACCAATCCGTTTTTTAGGTGGAACTCCTCACTTTAAGGTTATTCGTAATGGGACTTGAAAACCTCTTTCACGCCCCTCTCACGTCCTCATAACTAAATGAATGTTGTAAAATAATAAGCATTAAACCAAATAAATAATAATTGGATAAAATAAGATATATTGGCCTAATGAGCAATAACTAAGTGATAATAAAACAAGTTTAGCTGGCTTTTTATAACCGTTGATGCTTTGATGCACCCCAACCGAGCGTCTTCTATTGTTTGATGCTTTTGTAATGAGGGAGAAGAGTCTATTTTGCTTCTTTTTAGTGGTTGCGGATTTGTGGCTAGGTGGCATTGGGTCGTCTGGTGCAAAATTCCGGACATGTTTATTTTCTCCTTTGAGGACCTCTTGAATGTGTGCATGGATCGAAATATTAGGCTAATAAAAAAGAGGTGGTGCATGGTATTATTCTCACATCTTGCTGGTGCGTGTGGAAGTGAAAGAAACAATGCTGCTTTTTGATGGATGCTCGCCTTCTTTTAATAAAGTTATTATGGAGGATAAAAATTTGGTGTCATGTGTGGTTGGATAATAAATATAAAAGCAGTAATAGATTAGGGCAATTGTAGTACTATGTAATGTTGGTTGTTGTCGGAGGGTTGTCTCTAGCTCCTTGCTAGTGTGGCATTTTCCCTTTCCCCTTTTTTATTTGGTGGTAATAATACTTGCTGTTAAAAAAAAGTATTAACCAGTTGTTTGTCATTGGAGTGGGTTGTCTTGTTTGTCATTGGAGTGGGTTGTCGATCAAAATTTGATAGCAAAAGCGAAAGGCATTTATAACTAAAAAATGAGTTATGTTTTTTAGAGTTTGGCACTATGGTCAATATTTTCATCTTCTTCTTCGTTCTTCTATGTTAACCAGACACATAGAGATGGCAACCGGACAACTAAAAAGAACTACCTATGATCTCTTGCGCTTCTCTTGGTCTCTCCTATTTTACTTTAACTTTTTTTTCTCCTTTCACTTTCTTCAGTTTGGGTCATTGATTAAATTTCATGGGGTCGGCGACAAAATTTCTTAGGGATCGCTGGGGATTTGACCGTATCTATCACACCAGACTTTTTTTTTCTCATGGGTGTCGGGCAACCCCTCATCCATCCAAGGTGGGTTCGCCCCTGTCTTCGTCTCAATAATTTAACTAAAAAACCCTACTTTCTAGATTTATATATCATTTTCCAAAATCCTCCACATCCCATTTCTTATATATAACTCTTTATACAATTAAATAATAGTCTTTATTGTAGTCTATATTATATTTTATCACTTTACCACTCATATACACTTACAAATAATATAAATTAATATAAATGAGAGGTGGATAGTTGACATCAAATTTGAGGGGTAAGTTTGATTTCCCTAAAATATACATGGATGTGGTATAGGGATGATGAATGAGATGAACCGACAAGAGCATTCACAACAAGTTTTCCATTTGCATCCACCCCCCTATGATTTAATGGAAATGATTAATTTTATCCACTTTTACTTATATATCAGGTTTTCCATCCCTATACCCTATACCCCAAATTACGGGGAAACCTAAACTCATCCACCATATTTAACTTCACATTATTTATCATACCTTATAATTAAATGAGTGGTTGTGTTTAAACAAGATATAAAAGTAATAAAAATAAATAAAAAATTACTATTTATTTAAAATAGGGATATATATGGGAATGAGATGCGAGATTTAAAAAAACGAGTAATAAATTTAGTAAATTGATGATTATTAGTTAAATTATATAGACGAAGATGTGAACTATTGTGAATGATAATTTTTTAATGTTTTATCTTTAAATTTAGATAGGTTATAGAATGAGAAATGAGATATGAATGCCCTTATATACAATAACATTTGCAAGACTATAGCTATAATATATCATTTCCATTGGGCCTTGTGACGCCCATTGGTGGTTGTCAAGTGACAATCTAATGATTCTTTTGTCTTTTATTTAAGCGCATCGAATTTGACGCATGAGTTTGTAGTGTAACGAATATAGTTGTGTAACATAACTTTTATATTCAATTGACTTCTAATTTTAACGTCGTTAAACATTCTTTTTTTGTGTTTCAATTTTCTTTACGTTGCGTTATAGCAATACAATAGCTCTGTGTACCACGTTATCCTCATGACAAAGTACGTGTTATAAATTTAGTTTTTAATATTTGTATTTTTCAATACAATATTGATCCGGTTAGGGGTGTCTTTTAACCCGAAACCGTTTACCAAACCTGCTTTGAATTACGCAAACCCAGTTAAGACGGAACCTAAAGAACTTTACCCCGATTAAGATGAAACCATACTAGAGTTGGGTTTTGAGTTAAAATCTTACATGAAAAAAATCTGAAGAACTTAAAACCGGATTACACAACCCGAATGACACCCGAGACTTCATTTAACCGCCAGCCCTAAACCACCCTTCATATCTCCATCGCCATTCATCCTGTTTTCCAACTTCCAGCCCCAATTAATTGCCATTTCATCACCATTTGTCCATTCCATCGCTAGCATCCTGCGTGCTTCATCAGTTCATCCATCACCATTATCAGCACCGCTCGCGTCCTGCTCGATTGATTCATCAGGTCTGTAGTTCATCACCATCGCTCGAATTCATCACTCCCCTATCCCTGCCTAACATCGATTTAAACAGGTTAGTTTGTTTCCCCCTTTTCAAATTCACTTTTGTATATCTCTTAGATTGTTTTTTGCCTGGTTATCAGAAACAAAGTAATCGATGTCTCGATGAATCAGTTCGCGATGCAAGCTTTCACATATATACACCAAAAACAAAATGAAAAGTTATAAATAAACAATTCACATGTAAAATCAGTAATAGGACGATGAATCGATGATGATATTTTCTTCAAGAAAGTAGTATTGTCTTTAAAGTGCATCGTTGTATATGCTCTAGCTTCATATATACCATCCTAAAACTTCATCTTTCAATTTATCCACAGATGAAATTAGTTTCCAACTGTAAGCCCAAGTTTATCCCCGGTATCGCTGCGGTTACAGTACAGTCTTTATTGCATATTCATCAACAAGCTCAAGCTATCCCCCTCCGATCGACCTTACCCAATACCCAGCTTGATAATTTCACTGCTGCATGCTACCGCAGAGACCTTTCGGCTGCTATGAAAGCTTTGAGCTTCATGCAAAAGCACCAAATTTGGGCTGATTCCGTAACATATTCCGAGCTAATTAAGTGCTGTTTGGCTCGTGGGGCCGTGCAAGAAGGAAAACTAGTTCATAAACACGTCTTCTCTGCTGGCTACCAGCCAAAGACTTTCTTGATTAACACCCTTATCAATATGTACGTTAAGTTTAACTTATTGGATGAAGCACGGGAACTGTTCGATCAAATGCCTGAGAGAAATGTAGTCTCTTGGACCACTATGATAGCTGCTTTCTCTAATGCGGGAATGAAAGATGAGGCCATGAAGTTCTTGGTTTTTATGCTCAGAAATGGTGTCCGTCCTAACATGTTCACTTATTCTTCTGTTTTGCAAGCCTGCAGTGGCTTGCCCAGCCTCAGGCAGATCCATTGCAACATAATCAAAGCTGGTTTGGACTCTGATGTATTTGTGAGAAGTGCACTCATCGATAACTACTCCATGTGGGGCGAACTACCAAACGCGCTAACCATTTTTAACGAGATGGAGACAAGGGATTTGATTGTTTGGAACTCCGTGATCGGTGCTTTTGCTCAGAACAGTGATGGAGATGAAGCTCTGAATCTTTTCAAACGCATGAAACGGTGTGGGTTTTTGGCAGACCAGTCGACATTAACTAGCGTTTTAAGAGCTTGCACTGGTCTGGCCCTGTTAGAACTAGGAAGACAAGTGCATGTTCATGTGTTGAAGTACAACCGAGACTTGATTCTCAGCAACGCGCTTCTTGACATGTATTGCAAGTGTGGCAGCATGGAGGATGCAAGGTTTGAGTTTACTAGAATGAAGCACAAGGATGTGATCTCTTGGAGTACCATGATAATAGGTCTGGCCCAAAACGGTTTCAGTCATGAAGCCATAGAGATGTTTCAGGTTATGATAAGCTCAGACACCAAACCTAACTACATAACACTACTTGGGGTACTGTTTGCTTGCAGCCATGCAGGACTTGTAGATAAAGGACGGTCATACTTTCAATCAATGGAAAAAGTTTTTGGCATCAAACCAGGTAGAGAGCACTATGGTTGCATGGTTGATCTACTTGGAAGAGCCGGGAAGCTTAATGAGGCCGTTGAGTTAATACACAACATGAAACCCGAACCAGATGCCGTGACATGGAGAACTTTGCTTGGCGCGTGTAGGATTCACCGCAACATGGATCTAGCTGCATATGCTGCTAAACGGGTGCTAGATCTCGACCCTGATGATGCAGGAACTTATATCCTGTTATCAAATATTTATGTGAATACGAGCAGGTGGGAAGATGCTGAACAGGTGAGGAAGATCATGAAGGACAACAATGTGAGGAAGGAACCAGGGTGTAGCTGGATTGAAGTAGATAAACAGATTCATGCCTTCGTATTAAGGGACAGTTCACATCCAAACATAGATGAGATCACACGGAAGCTGATTCAATATGTTCAGAGATTAAGGGGAGTGGGTTATGTTCCAGATACGAGTTTCGTCTTGCACGATGTTGAAGGGGAACAAATGGAAGATCCACTGTTGTACCACAGTGAAAAGCTAGCAATTGTGTATGGCCTAATGGCTTTAACAAAGGGAAAGACTGTAAGGATCAGGAAAAACCTTAGAATCTGTGGAGACTGTCATCTGTTTGCTAAACTTTTGGCACAAATGGAGGATAGAAACATAGTTATTAGAGATCCCATTCGCTACCATCACTTTCAAGGAGGAGTTTGCTCATGTGGAGATTATTGGTAGCAGAAACTAGATTTTTTTTTTTTCCTTTTTAAAACTGGTTTTATTAAAAAAGGGTTAATGACAAAAGTGGTTATATGTTTGGATTTGGAACGGTCTTCAACGTTGTTGCGATACTGGTCCAAGATTTTGATGCTGTTGTGAACAGGTATGTTACTTATGCTCCTTACTGTCTCTTAATGTGATGATTTTTTTTAATTTTTTTTTAATGTTTCCACCTTGTCCACCTCTAATGAAAACCCAATTATCTGTGCAGGGATTTTCTGTGGATATCGCCAATTGCCGTTCTCATGATTGTCAACTATGCCTAAGGTATACATCTTCCGATTGAAAATTCGGTTTCGGTCTGCTGAAATTTTTTGTATGATGCTTCTAGTTACAGGGCAATTGTAGTTTGATATCCTTTCATTTATCCGACATGATTATAAAGATTTCTTTCTTGCATAAATTAAATTGATTACCATGTGTACGTGTGTTGGAAGGTGTACAAAGGAGGCAAGTGGTCAAGTGAACTTCTAGGTTTAAATGCCTATAAGTGAATTAGGCTGTTCTAAATCTAAAATTTTCAAAGTTAAAAATTTATACCGTATTTAATTTGATACAGTTGCTTTTTTTCTTTTTCTTTAAATGACTGTTTTCATTACAGTTACTCCAAAAAAACTATAAAAATTGCACTTTTAGGGATTGGTAGGAAAATCGACTGGTCAATTATGACCTCTTTAATAGTTCTACAGATTAATATTTTGAAGAATATTTTGTCCACATCCAATAAACCAGTTTTGTCTAGGTAAACCTTAATTCTTCATTTTCTATAGGACACTTGGATACGAGTCACTCGACCTACATTTAGGCATGTAACCAAGTCTGCTTGTCTTGAATTGGGCTTCACGTAGTCGGGGTGTGCAAGATAGAAGCTCATTCTGATTTGGGGTGAAATATATTTGAACAGGGGCATTTGCTATTTCAAGTTTTTAACCAGTCTAACAATTGTGAAGGTCCTTATAAAATCATAGGGATGCTTAACACCTAGGCGGTCCAACTAAGCTGGGGTATTTAGAAACACTGCATGTTGAGACCGACAAATGGACAAACTAGCATCATATGTGTCAAGTAGGATATAGGTTTAAAACGGTGTCATGATAGTTCTCCCAGACTCCAATGCTCAGTATATGGACTACAACAAATGCTACCAAAAACCCTTCGATAGTGGTTGAGTCCCTCTAGCAGAGGTCTTGTGTTTGAATATGCCATTACCCTCTTTAAGGCTATCTGTCTACAGCCTAGTGTAAGTTGCGCATTTGCCTGGTTCCATTGGTTATATACCAAGGTGCTGGTGGCACCCAGTGAGTTCTCCGGTGACAGGTCTCCACATTCTAAAAAATGGTACCAAAAGCACACTGCTACCCTTTGTTATGTTATAGTTGCTACAGTATAGTTTAAACAATAAGTTGACATGGTGTTTCTTCTGTCCAAAAGTGGTGGATGACTACAGTTTGTGAGTAAATGAAATTGTTCTGGATTTGCAGTGGGACCATTATGTCTATGGTGATGAAGTGTGTGGACAATATTGTGAAGGTATGGCCTTTCTGTTTGTTCTAGCTCTAAATGTTCCCATAGATGCCTTGCATCACTAGCGTTGGCCTTTATTGCAGGTTTATTTTACTTCTGTAGGAATGTTTCTAACAGCAGTTGTTCCTGGGATCCATGTAAGTGTCTAAAACTGCTTGCTTTCTGATCAATGAAAAGATTGTTAGTGCTTTACGTAGGCTCACACTCACATAGGGTAATATTGAGTATTGACAATGCCAATTCAGTTTTCCATCTGTAGGAATGTTTGCTGCAGAGACGGTGATGCCAAGTTCGTTTTTTTTCTCTCTACAATTCAGAGTTTGGGAGTGACCAACGTATAGGGGTTGTTAAACAGGCAGGTCAAACACAAGTCCATATTCACGGGTTTACACCCGTTTTGCACATTACTAACCTAAAATTATAAATTTACAACCAAAAAAACATAAGTGTTTTTTAAAAGAATCTCACTCTTAAACTATAGAACTTAACCCTTATTCCTCTTTTACTTTTAAGTTCTGATAAATTGTCCCTTAATCTAATAAAATAGAAAATTAAGTCAATCAACCCACTAAACCGCCCACTCAGTTAAACGTGTACATTTCATATTAGGTTCGCATCCTAAAGTGTGTGTTTTGTTTTAAAGGCTTCTTGTTCGTTAGTTCATCTATGGTTGATCGTTGTGTAGTTTATATTAAACTAGTAGGTTACTAACTTGCGACACAAGTCACCGTTTTTGGTTGTGGAGGTTTGGCAGTCGGGGCAAGTTGTGCATATATGATTGGTGATGTCTCTACTGTGATCACACAAAGGTTGAGTTTAGTGGCATTAATCTTGCATCATCAATGTTTCCTGCCTGTGGTTTCTCACCATTGACGTGGGGTTTTCCAACCTAAACAGTAATGGTGATTTCGTGACAAAGGCTTTTTCTTTCAATGAGAATGCAATATCAAACATGAAAACCAAGATCAAATCGGATGGAAAACGCAACATCCATAACTTGTTTAAGGTCCGCTTGGTGTCAACACTGATACGGAAGCATTCCTTAGGTGTCAATCACACGATTTACGGCCATCAAATAACTTCTTCATTGGTCACTGAATGTGGTGTGCCAAATGACACCAAAGATTGAAGATTTGACGGTCGATTCAGTTATGAAAGCCATTAAAGAAAACTCAAAATCAGGTCATGATAGTCATGAAAGGAGACAAACAGTTCTTACTTGGTTAGTTAGCTGCTGTAAGTTCCCCTTCTATGATGTTAGTTTTCGTTTGGGAAAGCACATATGGGTAAGCTGAAGGTTCATACTATTCAAGAGCGATATGGTGCTGTTTGATGACACTCAAGGTAATGGAGGGGAAGTGTTATAGGAGTAAAAGATGTCCCTTGTTTCATAAAAGACAAGGATATCAAAGCTTTTGCAACATCTGTTGATTTCTCTTTGTAAACTTAAAATCTGGATATGATCATGATATCTCAAATCTGGATATCAAAGCTTTTGCAACATCTGTTGATATCTCAACTGTTGTGGATGATCTTAACATATACATATAGATGTGTTCTATTAACTTCTTGTTTAACAATGGTATTTACAATCTTCTAAAACAAAACTTAGGCCTTTCAGCTATCAGAAATGACTTTAAAAAACAAACTGCACCAAGTCAAACCAAAGTTTTACTTCCAAGACGCTTCAATTTGCAAATATGTCAAAACTAAATCAAACCAAATGGACAGGTTTACTGTTCCCATGCGTCAATGGTGGTATGATAACATCTGGTTTGTTGGTTTACATTGCAGAGAAATATATATAAAATGGAGGATTACGATTCAACCATACCTTTATGGACAAAAGATTCATAATGGTTTTGATTTGTCAGAACATACAGCACAGCAGTCGTTCATGGAAGAAATAAAAAAAATGAGAGGTCTTTGTGCGGTTTTCTCTCTTGTAAAAGCTCCATCAACTTCATAAGCAGCCACCCAACTGACATTGAAAAAAAGGGTAAAAAATTACAATTATTAATGAACCACAGGGAGTGCAGATAAAATAATCCAGCTCATGGGTGCTCACAAATTGGCCAAGCCAAGCTTGACAGCTTAATAAAACCTAAAACAACCGAACCCATCACGCATATAAGAGGCAGGTATCCCTAAATTCTATCTAGTCCAATGGTTTGGTCTTTCAAGTTATAATTTTCACTTAAATCTTATGAAAACTCGCATCAGATCTCATAACAGTGTACTCATTCATGAGGTAGATTGTTAATCTAACCACTTATGACTTATGATAATATTGTAATGCACAATTAAGAACATAATTATTATAAGCTCAAGATCCCCAGCATAAAGTAAAAATAAGAAACAACAAAAACAAATATGGGTTACCAAAATAGCATCAATTTCCTCTTGAGTCATTGGAGTTCTTTTGGGTTGAAGAGAGGCTTTTCCCCCTAGACTTTTTTCAGATGAGGTAGACCTTGAGAAAAAGGCGGAAGGAACGTCATTGGCAACAGGCTTTGCTAGGGTTGCTTGGGTCTGAGTTGCAGCACCTACAGAATGGTCATATACTTGGAACATATCACAATATTATAGATGGAAATGCATAAATCGTAAAAATTTGGGTAGTTGAAGTTAGCTAATACGTAAATCATCAAGAAATATCACATTACACCATACTGTTTGCATCCATAATTTAAAATAAGTATAGATTGCAGTAATAAAATCAACCACCCCTAACTAACTATGAAACATACTCTTGAAGACCACGTGCCTAGTGCAAGTTGCATTTTACCAGATCCCATTGTTAAGCAGGGCATTGGCAGGTCAATGAGTTTCTCTGTAACACACGATTACAAAGAAAAATCAAGTAACAGATGCATCAACATCTCACTAGCAACAAACTAAATGCCCCTGGATCGAGATGACTATGGGCGCAAGCTTTGAGTTCACAATTACTAATTAGTGCATATGAGGTTCTTGCTACATAATCAAAAGTTCGTAACAAGGCACCAATGACTAATCACATTTTCATTTCTAGGCATACTGTATAGTTGAGCAAAATAGTTAAAATTTGCAGAAATGATATATCCATTTGGGATCAGGAAAAACCAATTAGAACTCATAGATCAAAATTGATCCCTTTATTTGCAGTGTCACCCTGCATTTTGAGGTTCAGATGAACAACCATCAATCCATCATTATCCATTGCAAATTATATTTGATTTCAAAAAGTTTCAATTAGGTCAAACAATCAACTCATGAGTCTGTTTTTCACCTTGATTCTTTCTAGGTCAGATAATCATATAGAAATACAAATCTGGCTAATCGAATTCTCTGATTCCACGCCTAACCTAATGCAGAACAGGTTTCGTAATCGATCTGAAGAAGATATCAATATCATGATCCAAAACATAAATTTATTGATTTATACAAACGAAGACAAACCAGAAGGCTTCAGATGACGCTGTGGAAACTTGATCAGCGGAATTCTCTTCATCGCTTGCGCTGCTCCCATATCTCGATCGATCGGCGGTGGTGGCGGCGGTGAACGGGACTTTCTGCGGTGGCGACTCCCGGAGGGGCTTTATTTGCTTATAGAATAAAAAGAAAAAATAACGGCATTTGGTGAGTATTGACATTTTTTAATCCAAACGAAGAAAAAGGCAAACAAAATCAACAGTTTCTTTTCTAGTTGGGTAAATCTTTTTTAAAACTATGTCGTTTTACATTTAGATTATATCTTAGCAAAAACTAATCTAAATATTATTTTCTCTCAATTTCCTCAAAAAAAAAAAAAATTTACTTACTAGTTACTAGTTACTTGCTACATAAAATTATTACATAAAAGCCATAAAAATGTGTCCAAAAACCAAAAACTAGAAACCATGATCTACATTAGTGCTCGCAGCCAAAGACCATGAATCTATTATATCTTGATCTCCATTTGCACTAGTTAGTTGCAAAAAGGAAAGTTAAATTACTATACAAAATATAATAAAGTCGAGTATATAATCGGGTATAGATGTCGGGTAAACGAGTGTACTTATTGGGGTAATCAGGACGGATATACAGGTATAGAACCAAATCTGATGCCCGTCCTATACCTATGAATCTTTTAAAAATAAATTTCATACCCGTCCCTAATTTTATGGGTTTCGGGTTTCAATGTGGTCCCTAAATTCATATTGATTTACATCATGTATTGTTTTAAACTTAGGACTTCATTTAAGAGGTAAAAATATCTTTCATAGACTCCATTTACCAAGGGTATTCTGGTTTAGTGGTAGTCCACTGGCTTTTTTCTAGGAGAGGTCGCTGGTTCAAGCCTTTGTGCCAAGTAACTAGGGATGGTTGTAATCACGCAACATGGAACTAGCCTATATCGCCAAATATTGATTAATTGGGGCATTCAGTATGAGTGGCGTGAGAGGAGCATGAAGCCCTCTAACGGTGTGGAACACCGCCCCTATAGCGTGAGAGAAGGTGGTCTCCCCACAACCTATTAAAATGTATGTTATATCTCATGTTCTTATAAATCGTTAGAATGGTTGTGAAATGGTCTCCCCAATTAAATTAAATAGCCAACCGTTTTAATTACTATATTTAATTTTATCATCTCAAAATAAGTACTTCAAAAACCATAATTACACCTTCTAGATTAAAAACTATGTTCATCAGGATATTATCAAAACATATAACGTAGACTAACAAATTCATAAGAATAGACGTTCTAGACCATCTCAACTAGAATAAGACATCTATCTTTTTGTCAAGTAAACCCGTTGGTCTTAAGTTGCATTAGGACTCGTGAAAAAGACATATGGGTCCGACTTCTAACCAATATAAGCACGACACAATTTATGACAACGGCGTTAAACTGACATAATTAATAAATTTTAAAAATAAACTAAACATGACGGTGTGAAACTATAACAAAAGAAACCTAAAAGAAACAAACAAAAAAAATATTAAAAATAATATGTATATGTGACGATATGAAACTTGACATAGAAAACCTAAACGAGGAAAAAAATTTATGGTTTACCACGTGGCACCCAATCAGTGAACCATGTGGCCCAATAGAATTGATGGACAAAATACTATTCATTATAGCATTTAGTATGTTTATAGTATAATGTTATACATTTTTTTTCACAAAAAACAAGTATCAAGATTAAAAAAAAAAATTGATAACAAATGTTATTATCGAAATAGAAGGTAAGTAGATAACAAGCTACGCTGCTAACCCTTTTTGGATAGTAAAACTAAGTCTTTCAAAAAATTACATGCATAGATCTTGCGGTCATAATATTAATATGCATGAGCCGTTGGACTCTACTAAGTAGCTCCGCGACCTTAGGCACAAGAAAACCAAAAGTATAAAATGCAAATGGTATAAACATGTGTTGGTTGTCAAGACACCCATTTGAACAAGGACGCCTCCTCCCTAAAGCCCAACATGCAATGGCAAAGTAAAATTGTCTAAGACATGGAGGTACACCTTGACACGACCGCTAGACAAAAGTCAATTTTGAATGTCTACGAGCACACATGCTTAAAATGTTCTTCTTTATATCCCTATGGATGGGGCTAGGCCAACATATGTCACCAGTGGAATATCATTAGATACCATATCATGATTCCCCTATTTTCTGTTGATGAAACATGTCATGTTTGTTGCAAGACGTGTTTGGATTCCTTTGTGGAGCATACGGTACATTGTAGAGAACTCTTGGGGTTTAAGCACTGGCACAATTTGGGTATGGACGTTCTTTTTGACATTTTCAAGCTTGTCGGGATTTCAGCTATGAAAGAAAAACCCTTGAATTTCTTGACTAGACCGTTAGAAGGAAGATCAACACTCAATATGTGCTAACGAGAGAACTCTTCCTGTCCACATTTCGTGAGGTGTTTTGACAACCTTCTTTGTTGGGACAAGATTAAGAATGTGGGCGGCAGTCTCTAAGGCATACCCCCAGAATGAGATTGGAAGTGAAGTTCGACTCATCATGGAATGAACCATGTCCAACAATGTTCGATTACGTCTCTCAGCCACACCATTAAGTTGTGGTGTCATAGGAGGTGTCAATTGTGAAACTATTCCACATTCCTTGAGATAATCGTGGAATTCGATACTAAGATACTCTACGCCTCTATCTGATCGGAGCATCTTTATCTTCCTGCCTAATTGATTCTCGACTTCTTGCTTAAACTCTTTAAATTTTTCAAAGGTTTCTGACTTATGCTTGATTAAGTAGATATAACCATATCTGCTATAAGCATCAGTAAAAATTACATAGAATCGATTAGCATCCATTGTGGACGATCTGAAGGGCCCACACACGCCCACATATATTACGTATTAAAAATTTATATTTTGAGAAAATATGCAATTTTGCTCAAATTAGGAAGATAGAAGCAATTCCCCAAATATAACATTTATGTAAAATGTTTTAACTAAAAACGTTAAAAATATCTATTTATTTAAAAACACCTTTATACATGTTTTAACTTTTAACTAAAAACGCACGTTATACACACAAATAGTGTACTTTAAGCAACTAACATTAATAAATAATGAATTACCGGTGTGTAGAGGCTAGAAAACTGATTATCAGCGAAGCTCCGGGAATCATCATCTCCGGGGAGGCGGCTAGGTTTCGTGCCGCCACACCGTGAGGATGAATTAGAGCTGCCGACAGCGGTGGAGGAATCCGCAGACGTGTCGGCGACAAAGGGGCCGCACTCGATGTCGTCGGTGGGAAAATCTAGAAGATCGTCAACGATGAAATGATCGATTTTGGTGTCCGAATAGCGTGTTCCCGAAGTCGATTTTTGGTTATCAGAATGGTAATAGGGTGAAGATAACTTGAAGAACTCCATTGGAGATTGTTGAAGATTGTATGTAGAGAAATTAAGAGTGTGTGTGGAGTGGAATGTGTGTGAGAAAGAAGAGGGTGGTGAGAAAATGAGAGAATTTATTAGGGTTTGAGGGGGGTATGGGCTAGGGGTGGTGATATATTGTTTGTTTGACCAAGTTGGTCTAGAATCTCGGTTAGTGGTAACTTAGGTTTCAGATCAAAACGGTCAAATAGAGAAAAGTCGGTTTGGTTTTACCAGATTTGACGGTTGAAAGTCAAATTCTTCTTATTATGTTTTTACTAAATTTTACCATTTATGTAATAAGACGAAAATAATATAAACATACACAAAAGTTGCATTATTAAAATGTAACCATTAAAAACCAAAAATTTAAAAAGATATGTAATGACGTTAAATTAGAAACAAAACGCTCCAACTATCGGAATCTAGAACCTAAAGGTAATGTTTCACGGCTCGATCTACTCATTACACTTCTAACACCAGTGCTAATTGTGTTGAGTTTTTATACCTGTGGTCGTGTATCAATAAAAGCGTAAAAATGCATCCATTCAATAGAGCCACGTGACCCAATCATTAAAAATTAGTATTCACATGTAACTTAACTTTGTACATAAATAAAATATTTATTACAAAACCATTTATATCACCTAATGTAAGATTGACACCCTCAATCTTAAAAGTAAAATCGTCAATTATACACTAGAATACCATTAGACTAAATGTCCGTTAAAACATTTAAATCTTATATGTATTGAAACTTTGAAAGTGTGAGAATGGCCTTTTTTTCTTTTTCTTTCTAAAGCTTAATCTTTTTGTTCTAGTATGTTTTTGAACAACATTAATAATAAGTTCTAGACCATGATTTGTGTAACTAAAAAGTAATACTAATATTTTGTTAATTGTTTTTAGTAATTCTCCATATATATATGTATGTATAGAGAGATAAGAGACCGATTCTAGCTTAATGATACTTGAATGTTTGGTAACGTGTCTTTTTCTTTCTGTGAGGTTAGTTCGGATTTAAGTCTAGTGGTAAATAAAAAAAAAAGTAAAATTTGGTTAGGAGTAGATTGATGTGTGAATTTGCGGTTAAAGGAAATATAAGATTGATTCCATGCATTTGGGAGAGTGAATAATGATAACTTTTTAAATAGTTTTAGATTGTGCGGTCAATAACTAGAAATCGATATTAATGACAGTTTTCCATTTATTTGGAAGAATAATTTAATGAGTTATGGGTATTAAAATATTTGTTTCTTCTCGTTATCTTTATAATTTACTTGAACAAGATTATTTTTATTATCTATGTCATTTTTGTTTAACGTGATTTTTTTTTTTTTTGTATTTAAGTTTTTTTTTACGTTGTAATTTTAACAATGCAACTGTTTTGTGTACCCACGTCATCTCACCGCAACACTCGGATAGTGAAATCTATTTATATATAAAGAAAAATGTCGGTTATAAACACGTGATCATATCTGCTATCGAATTAAATTAACCCGCTACAACCCTGAGTTAAGAAAATCTACAAACTGATCGACAACTTCAACATCAAAAAACTTCGGTATCAATTATTCTTCAACAATAATCTTTTGACATACTGTTAAAAGGTTTAAATCTTTTAGCGAGAATATGATCAATTGATATATAAAAAAAAAAAACCAATAGTCCCCCACCCCTCGGATCATATGTAGGACCAAAGATCACGTGAGAGTGGGTTGAGGGTGTGTCAGGTGAACATGTGACATGTGAGTGTTTTCGCCCGTGTAAAAAGCCAAAGCTGGCGGTGTAACGCTGCCACGTGGCCGACAGAGATTGGTTTTGCTTAACTTCGAATTAACCATCCTTATATTCTGCTCCTAAGATGTTTTATTTGTTACGTTTTTAGGTTTTCATTAATGACGATCATAAACGTGAAAGCATGTGACTTGGGGTTCATTGCCAGGCGGCAACTCACGTGGGAGTTGGGGAAGTTTTTTGCTATTCATAATTTCATATGTTGAATTTGGATATGTATGTTTTTTTTTTTTTTTTGAACGACATCGATCAGGCGACTTTGGTCTCACGTGTATACCTACTCTTGCGGGGCTATGTCCAAGGTCGATTAGTCGGACCTCCGTGAGAATCAAGACACCCCCTCCTGAAGCTTTCTCCTGACAGAAACCCCCTCTTGAGACCACATGGGGTAAAACTGCCTCCCCTTGGATTAGAACCCGGGTCACATAGTGGCCAAAGCTTTAAGAGCCAAGGGGGTAACTACTAGGACAAGTCCTAGTGGTTGAATTTGGATATGTATGTAGTCACGACAAACTGTTGGTACTCTCCGTAAAGCAATTGGTTAATTAGGACATCTCTATCACCTAAAATAACTTATTAAAAGTGTTTATGGTATGCTGATCAACTCTAAATACAAAGCCCTATGTATATATAGATCTAAATATTACACATCACAACCTCAAATATGTAAACAACCTCTAAATATGTGAAACGAACGAATTCTCTGTTGGAAAATGTGTGTGAGTGAGATGATTAATCTCAAAGGCACTTTGTTCAAGTTTGGAAAATGTGGAGTAAGCTATCGCATATTAGTGTGGGAACAAAATGTGAATTGGTTTATAAGGATAAACCTCAAAGCCTTTAACATCACTTGTGTCATGTTTTACTCTGGCTCATATCCTCGTGTAAAGAGGAGGGGGTGGGGGGTGCGAAAAATGGCTAGTCAGGTAGAAATTCTGAACTTGTGCCCGCACGATCTGCGGACACGCTTCGTGTGACTATTTTGCGTGTATAAGTACACGAGCTTGGGCAAAAAGAAAAACACACAACACTCCATACGCATTCTCTGCTGCTGATCTCCGGTCTCGTTTTAGGCAAGTGTCTTGTCCGACTACGAATCTGTTTAAGGGAATTGTGTCAAACACAAACCCGATTCCTTGCGCTTTTCTTTTGTGTTTGACTGAAAAACTAACATCCTCAAGTTGGATTGAAAAGTTTGGAAGAGCTGATGGCCCCTGCGTTTTTTCGTTCAGTAGTACGTGTCCAGTATTTACATATTTTCGTGATTTATCTCGAAAATTTTATATGTAATGAGTATGGCCCCCTTGGTTTACAGCCTCGTCCTGATTTTTGTTCAAGCTTCACAATTGCTGCATATTGAGACGACAACGGAACATGGAGAACACAAACATGCTCGATCTAAAGCTTCTCACGAACAAAGTGGATATCCATTTCAATGTGTTTCGTACGTTGATGCTGAGTGGGATTCTCCGAAAGATAAATAACTGAAACATTATCATAATAAACAATAGTAAGTTAATGTGTGTATCGGAACCTGTAACTCGAGTAATAGGTTACGCAACCAACTAGCCTCGACAACCACGCTAGCTACTCCTCGATATTTCGCTTTGGTACTAGAATGAGAAATAGTATGTTGTCTCTTTAGAAGACCATGAAACTGTGTTGTCAGCAAGGAAGATGCAACATCCAGACGAGACCGTCGTGAGTCAGAATATATGCCTCAATCTGCGTTCGAGTAAGCGGTTAGCGACCGAGATGGGGTCGTAGTGTTTCATAAACCAAAATTATAGTCCTCTAAATGTAGCTGAGAATCCTTTTCATGAAAAAAAACGAGGTTCAAGAAAAGCATGTATGAAAAGACAAACTTGTTGGACAATGTATGAGATGTCTGGTCAGGTGAAAGTAAGATACTGAAGTGTCCCGACTAAGCTGCAGTACATGGTGCCATCGGGAAGAAGTAGTGCACTGTGAAATGCACTAAGTTTTGAGGATGTATCGACGGAAGTATGAAAGGGCTTGCAAGAAGACAGTGATGACTGATGAAGGATATCACGTGCATATTGCAACTGAGAAAGAAAAAGTCTGTGATGGTCTCGAGTAGCAATGATATTGAGAAAATGATGTAGAGATCTGAGATCGGACATGGCGAGCTCAACAGATGAAGTGGCAATGATTTCCTTGAGAAAACTTGTGTCAGAAGCGGTAAGGATGATGTCATCATGTAAAGTAGTCAGTATGCAATATGGGACCCTTTTTGGTAGACAAACTGTGATGTATCACATAAACTTCCTCGGAATCCTCAAAACGTTATAAACGTGAACCGGTTATACCATGCCCATGGTACCTCTTTCAACCCATATAACGATTTTATTAAGTGGTAAACGTACTCTGGTTAAGCTTTATCAACAAAGCCAGGAGATTGGTTTATAAAAATGGTTTCCTCCAAGCTGCCATGAAAAAAAAATGTGTTCTTCATGCCTAACTGGTGTAGTGGTGTATATGCCAAGCTTGTGAGACTGCTAATGTAAGAACGATGTGGATGGTGACTGGTTTAACAACCGGATTGAAGGTGTCAAGATAATCGATTCCCATTATTTTGAGATTTACCATCGCAAACCAATCTAGCTGTGTACCTGTCTAGAGTGCCATGTGCTTTGAATTTATGTCGAAATAGTCACATAGACCTGATAACGGGACCATCCAATGGGCGAGGAACAAGCTCCCATGTGTGATTATCCTACAAAGCATGAAATTCATCGTTCATGGTGCATAGTTCGTTAGATCCAATAAAGCTTTTAGGTAGGAGGTCAAAATCGGTGAGATAGGAAAGACATCGGTTATATGACACTGAAAAGGATGACTATGTTTGGATATTCCATTTTCAGAACGGGTGGCCATGGGGTGTTCATTAAGTATGGGAGATGGGAGGGTATCCGTTGTGTGAGTAGGCGGGGGAGGGTCGGAGCTTTATGGGGCCAAGGTATTTTGTTGGGCCGATATGAATGATAGTGGGGTGGTAGATGGAGCCAAAATTGGGTGAGTAGTGTTGGGTTATGTGGAGGCTTGGTCCGGTTGGGTAGTCTAGGCCCATGTTTATTGTTAAGCTTATGTAACTTAGCTAGGTCATATATATTGTAATTGCCTTGTAATTCCTCACCATCACAAGATTTGACAGAAAGCAATAGAGAGAGTTTTTGGTTGCAGCCCATGGATATATACCAGATTAGATCGAACCATGTTAAATCTCGTGTTCAATCATATTTATCTTATAAATTTTGGTCGTGTGTGTTGATTGCTTCCATATGGGTTTCACGAACACTCAACTATAGTATCCAACAAGTAAAGGGTAATGAAGACTGGTGAGCGGATTGGGCAGGGCCGAGGGTGGTGTAATAGTTGTTGCAGTGGAATGAGATGTACTTTGGTGTGGAGTTGAGGAATTAACGGAAACACTAGGTATGGGGATGACATCTTCTTTTAGAAATGAGTATGAAGAGTTGGATAATTGTTCATAATTGTTCATTAAAAGGAAAACTATTCTCATCAAATATGAAAGTGTCGGGAAAGTTTAACCTGTCAGGCGATACGGCGATGCCCTAGGAAATTAGGTGGATACCAAAGAAAGGTGTAACATGTACAACGAGGGACAAGTTTTTGAGGTTGAGTGGCCGACATATTAGGGTAACATGCGCATACGAAAACTCGTAGGTGGTCGTTACCTGAGTGTGAATGGGAGTATGAAATTTAAAGAAATGCATAGATCTAACACATCGCGTAAACACGATATACAGATATATAAAGTCTAATACTTGACCTTAATTTAGTTTTATAGTTTTTTCTTTAATTGTAGATGCTAACATTTATTATCATTAAGGGGACATCTTGAGATGGTAAGTGAGTTGTCATGTGTTCATCAACTAAAAGGTTGTGAGTTTACATACTACAAAGTGCAAGTAGTGATGATTTTATTCTAAAAATTCTAGAAATTGTTGTTAAAATAAAAGGTTGTAGTTTACATACTACAAAGTGCAAGTAGTGATGATTTTATTCTAAAAATTCTAGAAATTGTTGTTAAAATGTTGGCACTTCTTGTGTGTTCGAGTCCAATAAAATACAAGAGTAGGTTCGAGCCCTATTTATAATGAGTTAATGTAGTTTAGGGTGAAAAAAAATCTTTTACTGAAAAATTATACGAATTACAATTAGAAAAGAAAGATGCATTAGTGTAGTTGGAACTTGGAAAAGAAAAATTGTTGTTGATTAAAAAGAGAAAAAGATGAGAATCATAAATACATATGTAATAGGGATGGTAAAGTAGAAGACCAGAATTTAGCAGTATCTTTTTCATGTCAAAAACTTCCTTTTACATTACTTAACAAGTTAACAGTATATTTTCCATGCCCATAAATTTTATGTACATTTTCTTTCTATAATTGGGTCTAATGGATCCATGAAATTGCATTGTTTTCTTGGGCTTCTACAAGTTGGACTATTCACAACATAAAGCATTCTCACGTAGGTAAGTAAAAGTAAATATGTTAATTTTTGTAAAAGTTCAAATAATATAACTAAGGTTATTTAAAGGAAAATTGGATTTTAATAATACGTATTATCACTCACTGACCGATAATAATACGAATTATCACCTTGGCACAC
>JBCNJP010000014.1:8790610-8813769 GCA_039602395.1 Deinandra increscens subsp. villosa
AGTCGACTAGCTAGCTCAATGGGTAATTACGCTTTTGTTCAGGGTTGCTATATAAGAGAATTATAACTCTTGCATCACTAAAAAAACAAAACAAACCCCCCAGTAAAATCCTACTCAGTAGTAGATTTTAGGACGGGCATAAAGTTGATGAACAAGAACGATTTGAAGGGAAGAAGAGTTAATACGATTTGAAGGGAAGAATAGTTCAATTAAATAGCTAAAAATATCTCATAAAACCCCTGTTTTATGTTCAAACGACTTTTCAGCTGCTAATCAAAATATCAATATCACAGGACTATTTAAATCAGTTCTGAAGTTCAGTTTATATTTATATAGTTAAAAAAATTCATTATAACATGATTTATTTCACATTAAAAGATTATTACATATAACACAACTGTACAGTCACATATCAAAGAAATGTAAGGATTTGTTTAAAACAAATCGAGGGTCGCTAAAGGTGAGAGTAAACCGTTAGCCGAGCAGAGAAGAAGATATCATATTTATGTTGCGATTCACTTTTTGTTAATAGTCTTGTACATATTATCAATTACACTCTGCAAAAAGGGAAGGTGTATATTCATCAGAAAACGATACAACAACGACAAATACAATATAACGAGAATAATAACTATAATGATGATAATAATAATAATAATACCTGGTAATATTTGAGCATCTGGGGCCTTTTCTTCTTGAATGTTGGGGTCATAAGGTCACGTTCCAAGTCGAAAGGGACGGGGTCAAGATGAACTGCTCTCATGAATTCAAAACCTTTTAACTGCAAGACAGTGGTCACAAGACCAACTAAAGATTACTTCAAAAAAATAGAAACATAGGATATTGTAGAATTTTAAGTAAAGAAAACCGTAAAATGCACGTGCTTTTGTGATTTAAGTTTTTAACGAGAGGCAAAAAGAGAGTGAGGTAGGCAGTTACATAACCGCGTCAAGTGTTTATACGATTTTCGCAATATTGTAGTGTTGTAAAAAATGAAGAGAAATACCTTTTTCTCTTTTCCAATTCTTGTGAGCTCTCCCAGTATGTATTCTTTAATCATGGGGTTTACACATAGAGAATCAAAATCACCAGAAATCTGATGTGTTTCCGCATACTGCTCTATCGCTTGTTTATTCGGGTTCACCACAGCAACTAGACAAGACTCGAAGCTGTTCCCGTATATCCATACCTGAAATAGTAAGTAAGTGTTTTCTTCATATCAGCTGCGTACTGGGGTCAAGCTCAACACGGCAACACCCGTCCTAAAAAACTCGTTTGTCTAGGTTCGAAAAACCCGGCTAAGCCTAAAGCCTAGAAAAACCCAAACACCATAAGGGTTGAGTCCGGCACCGGTCCTAAAAAAATTTGTTTGACCTGGTCCAAAGCTCGGCTAAGGCCAAATCCTAGTAAATAAAAAACCGGGCTTATTTATTGCCTTATTGGTAATTGTATATATTATATTTGTTAAATTTAATTAATATTGTAATTTGTGCTGTAATTTATATGCAAAACTTTTCTATTTTATCTTATGATCTGGACTAATAAAGCTAATCAGACAGAATTTCTCCAAAATGGGGATTTCTTAGGACCGGGTTCTCTTGGGCCCGAGCAGGGCGAGATAAAATGATACATAATGATGAAACGCATACCGCATCAATGTCGGGAACAAGTCCATAAACATTCTCTAGATTTTCAACAGCCACATATTCTCCTTGGGAGAGCTTGAAAATGTTTTTCTTGCGGTCTATAATTTTCATGCTTCCATCCAGTTGCCACTCACCGATATCGCCTGCAACATAATATATATAAATAACATAAATATATTAATGTACTAAGAGCAAAATGCTGAAATAAGAGAATCTAGGGATGCAAAGGACCAGGTATGTGGTTAAAAATTACCTGTATGAAACCATCCATCAACTAAAACTTCTTTTGTAAGATCCTCATTCTTGTGGTACCCTGAAAACAGAACATCCCCTCTTATACATACTTCTCCCTGTGGTTTACTTGATAGAGCATCATAATTCATCTCGGGAACAGACACCAAACGAGCATCCAAATTTGGCACCGGTGGGCCCACTGTACCCAACATATTCATTTCGTCTGGGAAAGTAACAAATGATCCTCCACAAGTCTCTGTCAGTCCTACATTGCAGTAACAGTAATAGAACTATGAGGTACTGATAAAAGTTCTGATTATTGTTTATGCAATGAATTTGGTTTGCAAGCACAACAACTGGGGCATCCACTCTATATAATCGAAAGTCCGCCAAAGTGTATTTTCAATGCATAATACCTCTTCTAATCATTGTATCTAAAAATATATATTAAAACGATATAGTAAAACTTTAGTAATCGTATCCGATACTATCTATATATATTATAACAGTTTTGGACAAAAGGTCATCTGATCAACCCAATCTGACTTGTTTCGACCCGAACCCAAAAAATGCTGATTTTGACTCGTTACCAGGCCTGACCTACGACCTACATTGACTCGTACAAGCCGGGTGTGCGACCGACACAAAATAAATAAATCCATCTCCAGGGGGAGGGGCTACCATATCCTTGAAGGACATGAGAACATGTCACTACTTTCAAGTAAGTTTCTACATGTGGAGCTAGTGGAGCAGCTCCAGATAGAATAATGCGCAATCTCCCTCCAAGCCCTTGCTTAACCTGCAGAAATTAGATAAATTGAGTCATGCCGTAACTACATGTTAAAGGCGCGAGGGCGAAAAAAGGAAGAACATATATATCACCTTACTAAATACGATTTTATCACTTAGTGGAGACGCCTCTGTATGTGTTATCCCTTTCTTCATATTATGTAATTTGCTGCACAAATTCAACATGTAATTAGGAACCAACAAAAATGAAAACAAAACTTAAAAGATAAAAGTTGAAGTTTAATATTAGTTCATAGTATATAGAAATACTTACTATGAATATGCCAAATTAAATAAGCTGCGTTTGACAAAGCTCCCAGCAGAAACTTTCTGTTGCAAACCTAACAAAAAATGGAAACAGTTACTAAGAGTAGCATGAATACTATACAAAGGAATCTTGTGACTGACAGCAAAATACCAGCATAAATTCTATCCAAGACTCGAGGAACAGCACAGAGAGTAGTAGGTTTCAACTCCCCTATGTCTTCAGTCAGCAATTTAACATCCTGTGTACATATAATCATAAAAACTTATGATATTTATGATACATGATACATCTACTAAAAAAAAGTAGGAGCTCAGTGCTATGGATCGAAACCTTTGCAAGGTATGAGACTTGTCCCACATTGTTTGTAAGGGCAACTGATGTGGGGTTTATAGGCCAAATAGACTCTCTCACCCATTAGACTAGTCTTTTGGGTTGAGTTTTCTTGTTTGCTGCAACACTCGGCCAATGGGTCGGGTCGTGATGGAAGTCGTTTTGATCCATTGATCCAACAAGCAAGCAATTTAGGCAATCAATAATTGGGTTGATCCATTTGACAACAGATGCGGAACAAGTCCCATACTTGCAATGGGTCGGGTCGTGATGGAAGTCATTCCAATCCATTGATCCCACAAGCGAGCAATTTATGCAAATCAATAATTGGATTGATCCATTTGTTGCCCATACAACAGATGCGGAACAAGTCCCATACTTGCAATGATAGAATGTTTGCTTTTATTTTAGTAAATTGAACTCCTATTTTTACCATTCACCAAGACTACATTCAAACAATATCTTTTCTAAACATATTGGTTTGGTAACATTAAGTCCTATAAAAATATGTGCAAGACAAAACGTAAAACATGAAATAACTATGCTAACTTGTAAAACATGAGCGATCTCTTGACACAGTTTTTTCACACGGTTCACACCTTATGTAAAGGATTTTAACGTAAAATCTTTAAATTAAGTTTGTTTCCTAACAAACTACAATATTCACAAAGTTGTGTTTAAAAATAGAGAGAATTGCGAATAAATAGTATTGGGTATATTTGCAATATTGTTTGATAAGAAAGGGGAAATATGCAATAAATAATATAGATTGGGTATATATGCAATTTATAAGTTTTATAGGGGGATATATGCAATTGCCCCTAAAAAATATTACAATAACTTCATAGGAAATAAAGAGAACATACATGGGAGGCATTTTGTTGGGTCACAATCCATCTATTTATATTACTTTGGATCATGCATTAGATCATGATCAGTTTAGCTTGGTAATGGGTCAGATCATGAGATGAACCAGTTCTGAATCCAATTTATTGAAAAAACGTATTATAACATAAAAATGGTTTAGTTAATCAGCTCACCCCACGCCAAAATCCTATGGATGCCCCATGATTGATAAAACATTCCTCAATTATCCGATCAAATATATGTGCCAGAGGTAGATACGAGAGATAGACATCTTGTGAAGTTAACTGAAAATTTATCATTCACAAGTACGTAAACAGCCTGAAATTGGTAATCTATTTTCATGTATACATCACATAAGCTTTATTTTCCTAAAAATAGAAAAGTGGGAACTCACTGACGCTTTTGCAGTATCTAGCACACTATCAACACCAGCTACAAGTGTTACCATGCAGTTATTGGAAATCATTACACCCTTTGGATCACCAGTTGTTCCACTGGTGTACATTATTGTACAGATGTCACTTTTCTTCTTTAGTGGCAAGTCAAAGTTTTTATCATCACCCTGCAAGTAGATGAAACTTACCAAAATTAATTTGTAGTGCATATTACTAATCTGAAAACAGCAAGGTAATCATTAAAGAAGAGTCTAAAAATAAATAAAATTATACAAGAGCATACCAATGACAAGAACTCATCCCACGAATGAATTGCCAAACCAAACTTTTCAACTTGTTCTCTTTGCTCAGGAGTAACTTTCCCAAAGCTCACAATTGCTGGAAGAAAGAGACACATTAGTATTCACAAAACACATATATATGTTTAAGAAGTACTAAAAGAGACATGATGAGCAACTTACTTTTCAGATGTTCTTCAGCTTTGGGAATAACTTTTATAAGCTGAATGATCAAGAAATGTTTATTAGTTCAGCAGTAATTTTTTTTTTTAACTTTGTTCAGTGCATATAAATTTAAAAATGAGCATGACCAATTACCTCGGGGATCTTTTTCTCTTCTACAAAAGCAATTGTAACCTCAGCATGGCAAATAACGAATTCTATTGCATCAGCACCTATATGTACAAAGATGGTTAAAATAACTTATACATCTATAGCACAGAGAAATAAACAAAATACTCATTGGGAGAAAACCCATCTAGTCTAGAGTAGTCTAGTATATAATAAAAAAAAATTCTCAATGCCACATGTCATTTCCACATTCACTTTCATCAAAATTTTCGTGTCTCTCTCTCCAATTAAATACCAACCATCTCTCCTATTAATACTAATGATTTTTAAATAATTAAATATAAAAAATATATATCTTTTTTTAAACATAGTAAACTTTAATAAGATTTCAATTATATATTAGCTTAAAATATAATTTTATAATAAAATTTTCAATATTTCTTATATGTTTACGTTTAAATTTATGCTTAAAAAACAATAATAGTTATATACTAAGTTATTAATTATATCATTTTTAAGACATCCCGTTTAATATACGGGCTGGTATCACTAGTTCAGTAATAACATTAAATGCTTACCTAAGGTGTCGTATAAAGGTACACAATACAACCCATGAGCATTACAAGCCTGCATTATAATGGTGGATGTTAAAAGAATGATCTGTTAGGTTCGCAAAAAAGGTTAAGTAGCTGACATCTAAAACAGAATGTCCAGGTGACAATAGAAATTTGGTGATGACAGTAATTATTACCAATACAGAAAGAGCAAGAGTAAATTGCAAAAATAATCCCTGAAGTCACTTAAGAAAATCTTGCTCTTGTTGGTCTAATTTTGGACAATTTGCAATCCCAACAAATGAAGAATAATTTGGACAAAACATAGAGAACACTAAATTACCTCCATGCCTATAATCCATTCTGCACAATTGGCACCATAAAACCCACACCGTCCTTCCTACATCATTAATAAACTTATTGGGCCTCTGTTTATTAAGAAGAAAAAAAATGAATTGCCTTTTGCAATGTAAACTTTAAACACTAAGAATAAGTTTGAGCAAACAGTGCTCAAGAACTTTAAAATAGTTGTTAAAAACATAAGAAATAAACTGACAAAACAAAAGAGATGATGTTATAATAACTGTCATCAGCAGTTCACTCACAGGCTCAACACCACATGCACGGATAGCATTTCCAACCCGGATCACCTTGTCATATACTTGTTTGTAAGTCAACCATACGTATGCTCCATGCTGGAGGTTAACAAGAGTACATATAAAAAAAAAGTCAAAACAAAATCAAAGAGAGAGATTTGAACAGTTAAGTGTAGCAGGCCCCAGCATACCTTTCCATTCACAAATTCACGGGTACCAAGCATTGGGTTATTGGGGTATTTCTCCACTGCCAGCCTGTAAAATTACCAGGAAGACATTTTAAAGATGTCACAACAGAAATAAAGGAGCGCAAACAGAAAATCAAACATTCCAATACTAACATATATTCAGATCTTTATACTAATAACATAAGGGACGCAAAGCATCCAGCAAAAAAAAATGTTCAGGAAATATTCTAAAACCATGAGATCAGCAATATTGTAAATACATGGTGAATGGTAAAGAGATCTGCATTTTATATTAGTTCATTTTCAAACAAATTATCAGGTGACCTTGATATTGGTAGCAATAAAATAAACACACAATGATACTAGTAAAGATTAACAAATGAAAATATTGGTAAAATAGTTCTCTATAAAACTAAACAAAAGTCAAAAACAGACCCTCTGCTCTCAAATTCAGATTACCTACAATTGTTGTTACTTTCTAGAAGGGAAAGAGGGAAGATACATCCTCTTGAAGACATAAACCCAGATAGAATTAAAGAGAAACAGATCCATCAATTTGTAAATGTTCTTATCACTTCCAGATTCAGAATATGCCTGTGCCAACTTTGATCACGGATGCTTCATATATGGTTCTATCTTCTTGATATAAAAAATAAGCATTGCAAAACAACATACCTAAGACTGAAAGCATAACCAAAAATTGTCTTTATAGTCATGGTTATTTTTTATTAGATATATTAGAAACAAAGGTGATCTATGAAAATGAGAGAAAACACCTGAAACAATTTGAATATATGCATGTTCTTATGTACTAAATTGTTTTTCAGCCTTTGCATATTAACCCAATAAAAAAATAAAATAAAATAAATCTTAGCCGAACTAATAACTTCAAATAATCAAACTCTAATTGGACAATTCCTGCCTGCTCTGGTAAAGCATTGAGATCAGACGTTTACACAATTTTTAGCCTACGCTTGAGTTGATTTTCCTTTCGAAGTCTTCCCTACGATTTTTTGCATGTAAAAAAAATAGTGGAAATAAGTTTGTACATGCATATACAAATTTTGACTACCATCTCAACAAGATTATTATAATCATCTTAGAGAGCTTTACAACCATAACAATCAACAGTTTGCAAAATTGTTATTAGTTTTTCTCTGTAGACTTATGAATATTAATCCGGATCAGCTTATAACTTTAATGGCCTAAATTTAGATAATCAATAGACAAAAAGAATAATAATTACAGGAAGATAGATCATAGATGCTGCACGCATCATAAACCAAAGAATCAAACAACCAGAATTATTATAAAATTAAAAAATAAAAGTCACTGAAAATGTTCCTTGGCTAAGAGTAATAAGAACAGGCAGCAATTCGATCACAAACTCGGTTACGCGCAGGTTAAATAAACATAATCACAATCGAAACCGGAGCAAATCTGATAAAATTCAAGCTGAATAAACTTCGATTCCACTTCCAGATCACTATATCACTTCAAATTAATTTGCAATTAGAAACGAAGCATGAAGCGGTTTTCATAATTAAGCAGGAATGAAGTTGAGAGAAGCAAAATTACAGATCTAAACAAACGCTCACCGGAAAATATCCCAACAGGATTCCAAACCTGGAGCCGGAGGTGGAAAACCGTCTTTAGCAATCACACTGCGGTAAACAGGCCCCATCGACGGCATTCCATCTTTGGCCGGTACCGCCGGCTCCACCTCTACTATAAACTTGTTCGGCGACATTATTTCTCCGATCGATTTCTCTGCTGCCTATAAGAGCAGAATTGTGTAAATATGTGAGAGGAGGCTGTAGGTGTTTAATGTTATAACGGGCGGAGAGATAAACAGTAGGTGGCGGAGTAGTCAGGGGACATATTTAGAGTGTGGGGCTGGCCTAATTCTTTGACTTGGAGAAGAATTTTAGAAGCCTCTATATATTACTCATGGAAACAACTAAAGTTAAATTTAAAAACAATAAATATGGATGGAGCCAGAATATCGAGGTAGATTTTATCCTTATATATTAAAATACTAGTTTTTGATACTCGTGCGACGCACGGGTGGTTATTAAAAAATAAATCCAACAATTTAAATGTTATAATAAATGTAATTCGATAACTGAAACCCGTGCATCATACGGCGGTATTTTAAAAGAATCAAAACTAAAATGTACTAATGATTCTTTATATCATCTAAGAATTTTTTTTATTAGAAATATACAGTTAAAAGTTTCAATGGTTCTTCTACAATGAGTCACTTTCACTTCCTAGTAAAATATAAAAATGATATAAACATTAGTATAATCTCTAAAACTTAAGAGAAAATTAAAGTTTATATCATACCTTTCTTCAATTATAAAAACAAACACAAAAACAAAACCATTTGATTATAATTGTGCATGAATAATCTAAGAGTAGTCATAAGCATCACTCAAGGACACCCTTATGATACATATATTTGGGAATTTGTGTAGCTAAACAATAAAAAATATTATTGATATTAATTATATTGTTATATTTATTTAAGAAATAATTGTTTGTAAAAAATAATAAAATTAAGAATGCAATTATAACGATAATATCTCTATTAAAAATTCATAAGAATTAATTTAGTTGTTTGAAATTACAATTTACAATATTTAAGGCTCATTGAATTTAAAAAAAAAAATCCAAATCCGTCATTTACGATATATAATTCAATCTTTAAATGTGTTTGACTTTTTTAGAATATAATTAAAGACGTAATTATACAGTTTGTAATTAGACTCTTTCTATTTTTGAATAATCATAACTATATTATGAAAGTCAAATTTCATTTATTGAAAAAAATTTGAGCGGGAAAACCACAAAATTAATTGTTATGGTGATGCCATGTGGCATCCAATCTTTTCATATATATATTATATAGACTAGGATAGAACCCGTATGTTATACGGGTTGAATAATTAGAAAATATATATAATTGATAATTCATACAGACTCTTTTTACTACCGGAATAATGTATTATATTATATTAAATAAAATTATAATTAATAATATGGTATTGGTGACTTTACCATCTTTATCAGAAAAACAATATTTAGAGCATGTCTCTACTTGTATATTTGGAAAATGCAACATAAACGTGATCATGTTTAAAAAATGGTTGTTTAAAAAAAATCCAACCATGAATAGCAATTTATGATTTGACAAATTTGAAACATTAAGTTTATATGAAAAGTTAGGTGGGTATAAATTTTTATCAAAATATAATGAACATATTATGATTGTTGAGTATATAATCTAAATTATAATCAGAATATTATTATGTTATATCAATAAAAAATGTTATCTTGGTATATATTAGAAAACTTGTAATTGTATTAGTCAGGATGTTTAAAATTTTCAAATTGGATGAATATGGATTATTTGATATGGTAGAATAACTATTTAATATTGGATATTATGAACATGATTTCTATCATCTATGAAATTCTCTATAAATAGTATCATCGATAATGTTATTTGAATTTGTAAAACAATATTAGTTATTCGTTAATTATAATATTAAATATGATTTGCTCAATTATATTTGAAAACACACTAAATAAGTGTCTATTGGTATTTATAAGTCTTTTAATTATAATATTAAAAAAGAATTTATTAGGAAGTAGATTTGGGAGGGAATTTTTTTATGAGAATGAATCTCGTGTTGACAAGTTGGATATTATGAACATGATTTCTATCATTTATGAAATTCTCTATAAATAGTATCATCGATAATGTTATTTGAATTTGTAAAACAATATTAGTTATTCGTTAATTATAATATTAAATATGATTTGCTCAATTATATTTGAAAACACACTAAATACGTGTCTATTGGTATTTATAAGTCTTTTAATTATAATATTAAATAAGAATTTATTAGGAAGTAGATTTGGGAGGGAAATTTTTATGAGAATGAATCTCGTGTTAACAAGTGTCAACAATTGTAATTGTTTATTAGAGTAGGAAGATTAAAGTAAAAAATAATAATAAAATACTTCCATCGTCTAATAATATAGTATTAAATAAATGGATGGAAGATTAGATTTAAATAATCTTAATTTTAAAGGACTAGTCAGTAATAGTCGTATTTTAAATAATCATTCGATTCACTTTCGATGGTGTTAACTTTTATCCTATTTAATAATCATGGTCCCATCGTTAGAAAACTTAATACTGTTAAGTTTTTATTGATGTAACAACTGATTTTGCTGACATGACAACTGACTTTTGACATGCTAGCTCACATAGACTAACAGATTCTATTGGCTAGAATTAATTAGTGACCATTAAATTTAATACAATATATTTAAAAGGACTAAAGAATAAGTCATTTTTTTCTACAAAATAACGCGTCTTTATTATAGCCTATATTTAAAGATGCATATGGCACAAATGTAAAATTTTAATACTCTAAACTAGGTTGTTTTCTTTGTTTTTATTACCTAACATAATTTAGGCTAATTCTATACACCCTAACATTCTAATTTAACACTCTTATAAGCGATGTATAGACATATACATTATGTATATGGAAAAAATAAAAATACCGACTCCCTCTGAGTTTAAAAAAAAATATTTGTTTTTTTAATGCTATACATCCCGTATATGGTTATACGCGACATATAGCCTCCCGTACTAATTCGTCGTATAAAACCTCCCTGAATTTTATGTCATTTTGTTTTTTTATACCATATACGCGACGTATAGACCTATACGTGACGTATAGTGGTGTAGATTTAGAATGAGATGTATCCCCGACATGTCCCATAATTTATCATTTTTTATGCAATTATGCCTATAATTAACGTAAGAATTAAGAGTCTTTTGTTGAAAAACTTAAAGTTATTACTTTGTCTTTAAATGTACTAAAACACGCCATGAGGGGAGGGAGTATGGTTGTGGCTTCCAACCCCCGGCTCCCTTTGGTTTTGTGGCTTCCTCCAACCAACCATACTGCCTCCAGCGACTCAAGCCTTGCGACTTGTTTTTTTGAGTTTTCTGGCATTTTATAGTCGCGTGAAGCCGCGAGAATTGTGGTCATTTTTTTGTAACTAGAAGCCACTAGGTTGGAAAGCAATCATACCCACCTAAAACAAGCAAAAATTCTTCAATTTTATTTCTCTTTAATTGGCACATATCTATTGGATAAAAGATTCGAAGAATTTAAGTTGGAAAGCAACCATACCCCCAACGTCCCCTAGAATTACTCAGGTTCTCTCCACCTTCTTTCCTTTGAATGTCTTTATATAGATCTTTAGTGGAGAAATGTAGATATCTAAAATTCAAATATAAAAAAACTTTGATATTTATATTGTTTACTACGTTTTCCATTATATTGTTTATGCCTAGATACTCACATCAAGATAGATACATACGTATGGGGTTATTTTTTTTTGGATGAATTTCATATACACCCTTATAAACTTAAAAAATAGAGTAAATTACACTAGGGGTCCCTGAGGTTTACACAAGTAATGAAAGAGGTCCCTAAAGTTTTATAATAATGGAAAATGTCTCTAACGTTTGTATTAGTGTAACGAAATAGCTCATACGTTAGTTAACCCCGTTTGTATTTAACGGGGTTAACTAACGGAGGGACCTCTTTCGTTACACTAATACAAACGTTAGGGACCTTTTCTATAGTTTTAAAACTCTAAGGACCTCTGGTGTAATTTACTCAATGAAAAGTAAAGTTTTAAATGTAGATTGAAAATATTTCTAAAAAGATTTTCTATTGTTTAAAATAAACAAAATAAAACAAGAAGATTTAAAATAACATCAACTAAATAATTTAAAATATTGATTCTTGTTTAAAGAACAAAAATTAAAAAATTAACATTGACTAAAGATCTTAAAATATTAATTTTTGTTTAAAAAACAAGACATGAAGATTAAAAATAACATTGACTAAAAACTTTAAAAATATTGATTATTGTTCAAAAAAATAACAAAAAAAGAACGTTAACTAAAGAACTTAAATAAATTGTTTAAAGAAATTTTAAAAAACAGCTATATGTAATTATTGAAGTTTTAAAAAGGTGCGGTTTATATTTAAATATGAAAAAGTTTATTAAATAAATTTCTTAAAAATTTTTAAAAAACATTTTTATAACATTTTCTCTAACTAGTTTTTTTTTTATAAACACATTTAAAATTAATTATAAGCCATTTTTATAAAAGAAAGATATAACAAATTTTGTTATTTTCTTTGAAAAAATGAGGTTTGTAGTCTTTTTTTAAAAGATAAATTACTATTCTATTATGAACGCCAAAAAATTAAGAAGGTGAATACTTTCTAAACAAAAACTTATTTTATTTTATTTATAAAGCAAAAAAAAATATTGAATTGTATTTATTGAAGAGTTAAAAAAATGATGCAATAAATAAAGAAATAAAAGAGTAAATTACATAAGAGGTCTCTGAGGTTTACACAAGTAACAAAAGATGGTCCTGAGGTTTACACAAGTAACGAAAGAGGTCCCTAGAGTTTTAAAATTATGAAAAAGGTCCCTAGCGTTTGTATTAGTGTAACGAAAGAAATCACTCTGTTAGTTAACCGCGTTAAATACAAACGGGGTTAACTAACGGAGGACCTCTTTCGTTACACTAATACAAACGTTAGGGACCTCTTTCATTACTTGTGTAAACCTTAGGGACCTCTGGTGTAATTTACTTTAAAAAATATCAAATATACCCAACTAAATTTTAAAATATCATATATACACAATTTAAATAAACTTTTAGTTTATGACCGTTATGCCCTTAGGGCATGTGGGGCATGTGGTATACCCCATGTGATGTTAAAGTTTAACAGCGTCACGTCAACGATGACTGGACTTCAACACCACATAACATATATGGGGTATACTCTATGTTATGTTGTGTGGTAGGTATATTTAATTAAATATATTGTGAGGTGTCAACATATTAGTGGTAATAGGCAAGGGATCACGGCATGAAAACTTTGGCGCCAATCCCATACGGCGTTATGGCGCAAGAAGATGGCGGAGATGAGGGATGGTTTTGGCGGAGTTATACATTACCACATCAACCATGGCGTCGTGGTTGATTACCTATACCGGGTGCCCTTATGCTTGATTGCATCATCATTTAGATCGGGTTCTTCCTCTCCCCGTCACTCACCATATTTCCTTTATGTGGACCTTCAAACATCTTTTAACTTTACCCCAAATCTAATCTTCTGTTCGTCGGTGTTAGCTTTTGTTTTGTATTTGGTGGTGGGCGAAGCTCTTTTTTGTGTGTATCTTCTTGGTTGTTTTGGGGGGTTTGTTTCTTTCTATTGATCGGACCTTTTATAATAAATAACGCATGTTAATTTGCATTTATCTGGATGGACCTTACGAACCCTAATTTATTTCTAAAAAAGACCAATTCGAAGGATTCACTGAAGAAATGGTCCGATCAAATCACCCAAATTGGTCTAAACTAATTTCAACTCAATCAAATCCAAACCTATTATTTTTGTTGCAGAACGTGATCTCTCATTTGAATTGAGAAACATAAACTTTCAGCAAACTATAATTAAATCAAACTAGTTTAGTTGACAAAGAGATACGTCATACGAATCTTGTTCTTAAGTTGAACATAATGGGTGCTATAAGGCCCTTATCACGCCCATAGCGTTCGGACACACCGCTCCCTAGGCGTCTTCTTCATCACTTCTCCTCCCATATTTATTTGATTTGTGATTAGACCAGAGTTTTTTTAAAGATAAAAAAAATTAATAATGAGAGTGGTTTTATAAGAGGCGTTATAACTACACATTTTGATGACATGGAGACCCGTTGATGATGTGGCTGCCATAAAGCAACCAAAGGGTGTTAGAAAGTACGAAAGTTGGATTTTCAAGAAAGCGTGTAAGTCACTTTCGGATTGAATATTTAGTAGTTCACTCGAGAATATCATCGGATACGATTTGGAATTGATCGATTGGAACCAGAGAATTTTGGTAGTGAAGATTTCGAACCATAGAATGAACGTATGGTCGATATCGACAATTAAAGGAGGAGCGTATCAGATAACTGCCTCGCATATATCCGATTTCGAATTTGAACTATTTAACACATTAAGTCCTTCAATTAAGCTCGACCTCAGCCAGGGGTTGCCGCCCCTTGGACCCACTCTCTCGAGGGCGCTAACCCCGAACCCCCGCCAAGGGGGCGTTTCCCCCCCCCCCCCATTGAAACCCCCTTTGAGGTTCCTAACTTACAATCTTATCGATATGAGCGTGTGCTACCCCGCACCTCCTGACCAACCGATATAAGTTATAAGTCACATTGGTCAATAGTTAATCTAATTATACTAAAATAGCAACATAATGCTTTATGACTATGGACAGTGTTATCGAGATGATCTAAAACCTTTATTCTTAGGCTATGTGTAATGGTAACCCTTTTCCCTTGAGGATTATCTGTCATGTGGCGGATGACATGACAATGGGGTTATCACAAATGTGGTGTAATGGTATAATACAAATCAATTTATTTTTAAAAGAAAAAAAAGAATAAGTAAGTGATGGGAGAAGGGCCACTTAGGTTGTAGCTTAGTGGTAAGGGACAAAGCCTCTTTGGGGAAAGACCAAGGTTCAAACCTTGGCAATGGTGAAAAAAATTTGTGAAAAAAATTGGTGAAAAAAGAAATTAGTCGTTCAAAAAAAAACAAAGAACTGATGGGAGAAGGAGAGAGGGAAAATGGGTCAATGAGAGAAACGAAGAGAATTGGCGGGGGGGGGGGGGGGGTGAAGTAAATAACGCCAAAGGGGGACGAGGGTGGGTGTATTGTTGGATTAAGTGTCTAAGGCCATAACTATAAATGATAGCAGCATAGTCCTTTTGGGTTGCCCTCAAGACCCGATAAAAGTATAATTAATAAATAAGGGAAAAAAATAGTTTATTAATTATTATGGTTTAATAATTAAATGAAACTATATTGGAGGCTAATTAACAGTTTGGTTAATAGAAGGATTGAATAACAATTAATCAATAGTTGATTAGTTGGGAAATATTCTATCCCACATGGAAAATTGAGAAATTTCCCTTATGCACAAGGGAATTTCAAAAATTGGTTCCATCTCATATTGGTGGAATAACTAAAGAAATGAAGATATCCAAGGCTATAAATAAAGGCCTTAGTGATTAATTCTAATTGGCTCATCTGGCTTGAGTATTCGCCTCCTTCTTTCTCCCTCCTTGTGAAAGAACTTCTTATAGTTCATCCCACCCTTAGTTAATATTCCTTTTTGAGTCATTGGGTGTGATCCCATCAGAGGCACGACATTTGTGGTGCTCGCTTCCCAGAGTTTAAGAGAGATTATTATAGTTGTTTACTATAACAACTAAAAGGTATGTAACCTTGTCTTTCTTAGTAATTTTATTGTTTACTAGGGTTCATATTATGTTCATAGTTATAGGTTCAATAGTGAAAACATAGATCTTGTTTTAGGTTGCATTCACTCTTAATTGTTTAAGTGTGCTTGTAGTGCCTGAAACTCATCAATGGTATCAGAGCTCTAGGTTTGTTTTCAATTGAATTAGCTATAACTGATGAATTATTCCTGTTAGGAGGCTTATATTCGATTTTAGGTATTAGGATTTTTTGAAACCCTAATCTTGCCCTCTAAGTTTCGAATGTCTTTAGGATAAGATTTAATTTAGTTGTTTAGATTAGTTATCATATTATGATTCATTAGATATAATTAATTAAAAGTTAATTAATTAATATATAATATTGGTTTATTTTTTTTAAATAATAAACCTAGTATTTTGAAAAAGTTTTAAAATACATCTTATACTATAAGTCAGTCAAATAAATAGTAGGCCTCATTCACGAAGCTAGTCTATAAGGGGGGTATAAGGAAACTACCTATAAAATGGTAGTTGAATGGTATCAATTCTCACTCACCGCTTCCTTGATTAGTGGAGGGTCGTTAGCCGAACGGGTTTGATAGGACTAAATTAATTCTCATTAAAAGTGTAATGACATTAAAATTTTCCTACTTACTTTGAGAAAAATGTGAATTTGTATGCTAACCCATGAAGTTGCACATTACATTTTATAAGTCATTAGTGGAGTGTGTGTGGTTAATCAGCACACTAATAGGAACTAATAAAGAGTTGTAATGGGTATCTCACAAATTATCATAGTTGATGGGGGCGTGTGTGGTTAACTAGCACATCAATTAATATGATAAATGACATTGAATTTACCAAGCACATTTGCATGGTTATTCATATCTTGTTTGTGATCCTCGGTATCCCAGTCACAAATGGAAGAGCACAATCCGAGATTAAACATGCCATTGGATAGTTTCAATGAATCTCAAAAGAAAAACCTACCTTTATGAAATTTGCAATTAGATTACGGCATCCCTTTTCTAAGTTCTGAATTTTTATAGTTGGTTCATACTCGGTTATTCTTATCTAACTTAAACTACTTTTCCTTAAAAGCAATGTCTACTCCTAACGATGCTTCTGGTTCCTCCTCCTCCACCCACAACAACTTCTCCTTGTTGGGCATCTGCTCAAAGGTGACATTGGATGGCACCAACTACAATGACTGGATGCGCAACATCATAATGGCCATTCGTTACGAAGACAAGAGTATGTCCTTGAAAAGGAGCTTGCTGAAATTGACAAAGAGAATGCCACTGCTGAAGAATTAGCCGCCTACATGCAACATGAAAAAGATGCAACAAAATTTTCCTGCATCATGGTTGCCACCATGACTCCTGAACTGCAAAGATTTTATGAGGATTACTGGCCATACGAGATGAACAAGGACCTTATGGAAAAGTACCATAAGCGGGCTCGTCAAGAAAAGTATGAGATAGTAAAGTCCCGCATATCAAGCAAGATGAAGGACGAAGAGTCTGTTAGCGCCCACGTGCAAAGGATGCAACGTTACATGGACCGCCTTCTGAGGTTGAATGTGCACTTTGATGAGGAGTTGGCTATTGACATAGTCTTGAACTCCTTACCAAGTTGTTATGATCAGTTCATCTTGACCTATCATTTGAACAACAGTGAGACCACATTGGCTCAATTGCACAACCTCCTGAGAACAGCTAAAACAGGAATGAAGGGAAAGACTATTGCTCCTGCTAATACTTCTGTTCTAGCCATTGGTCAAGGAAAGGGGAAGAAGAGGAAAGGTCCTTCCAAGCAAAACTGGAAGGGAAAGTCTCAAGCGAAATCCAGTTCTGATGTTACCCCTATCTCTGATCCTAAAGAGGCCACTTGCTTTTATTGCAACGGAAAGGGGCATTGGAAACGAAGCTGCCCAAAGTATCTGCAAGATCTCAAGGATGGCAAAGTGAAGCCATATTCCGTAAGGACTAAGAAAAAGTGAGGATGTGGAGCACGCTAGAATAAACTTGATCATGGGGAATAGGCGATCTTCACCTGTGTGACAACTGCAACTTCCCAAGTTAACTACGTTAAGTCTTTCCGTTAAAACCGTTAGTTTCGTTAGACAAACTCCGTTAGTCACATTACCAGTAGTAATTAATTAATTAATGCTTACCTAGACCGGATACGTCCACGACCTTTGGTTGATCACCGAACCCGGCCATATGTGTTATATGATTATTTGCTTATCACCACTGTGTGAAGTTATGCAACATGCTTAATTAATTCATTGTGAAATTATGTGATTTATCGAGAAAACGTGCTTACCTTACTTAGAATGAAATTTACCCTTTTAAGAAGCCAGCGAAACTACCGAGCGAAACTACAGTTTCGCCCGGTAGCTAAAACTCTTGGTCTGCTGGACCAGTTTCGCGTGGCCAGCGAAACTGCCAGCGAAATTGCGGGCGAAACTGGCCCCTACATATAGAAAACCCAAGCCAACTCTCTCATTTTTTACTCACCTCACACAAAACACACACATCTGCTCTCTCCCTCTCCTGAGATTTCTGGCCAGCAAGAAAACGACACGAACCGTCGCGATTCCAGCCCCGAGTCTTCTTCCATTCGAGCTTGGAGATCACCCGTGAGTCCCCAAGACCACTCCTTCTATGTTCTTGTTGTGTTTTGCCTAATTAGATGACTAAATCTGCATGCAACTGTGTATACTTCTGTTAAAATACTTAGGAATGCTAGACATAACATCAATTCTGCAACTTGCCATGCCAATATGAAGATCCATGCTAATTATGTTCCTTTATGTGAAATTGTGTTCTTGGCAAATTGATGACTAGAATCCGTGTTTAAGGTGTTAGAATTGCTCCCATGATGTTAGTAAACGTTTAGGTATGCTAGATATTGAGTTGCATGTGATACAGAAGCTGTTAGAAAGGTTTTTAGTCAAATTTACGGGTTTTTTTAGCGACTAGCGAAACTGTGCCTTCATCAGGCGAAATTAGGTAGCGAAACTATGTATATCTCCTTCTAGCGAAACTATAGTGTCGCTAGGTAAACTGACCAAACCTGACCGAACGAAATTACCGAGCGAAATTCCCTGAACGAAAGTTCAAACCAGTTTCGGGCGAAACTAGGCTAGCGAAACTGTGCCAACAGTTTCGAGCGAAACTAGCCTAGCGAAACTGCGTCACCGGGTACTGCCTAGCGAAAGTGCTGCCCGTGTACACGGCGAAACTGTCTAGCGAAACTGCTAGCGAAACTGTGACCAGAATCCAAACTTGTACAATTTGCTTGAATGATATGCCATGACTTGCATGCTCTATACTATGATAATACTTGCTTGGACTCCTGATGTATATAAACACTTGTGTATGATCAACCATCGGTGTCGTGTGTCGTTATGTCGTGTCGTATTTTCCAATGTGCTAGTGTTATGGTCTTAATGGTATAGCTAAAAGTTAAACAACCTAACACCTAAGACCTTAATGTGATTATTAGGTCCTCGTTAACAATCATAACCGGGTTTATTTGAAGAATAAGCTGAGCAACCTAAGGTGAGTTCATTACTATATGTTGTTATGTCCTTTCAGGGATGATAACGTGCAGCGGTAAGGTATTTCTTACTAAGTAAACTTTTCCGACCAAATATCATATGTATCATTGAATTGGTTGATAAACTAAAAAGTCCTTACATTCGGGCCGTTAATATAGAATAGCTAGGTGATGTTGAGTAGTACTACTGGGGATTGACACCCCCGCCCAGCGGTGCACGGGATGCACCAACCCGACTGGCGGTCGGACTGGGACCAATGTTACCCTACCCTCCGTGGTCTTTCAGGACACGGGAAGGCAAAATCCGTAGGTAATACCTATACATTGTCAGCTTCGGTTGCGAACAATTCAAATGTGCATAACTTAGGCTAGCTACCTACGATATGGAAAACTTACTAGTCTTATGATATTGATTGTGTTTTACCCTTCTTTGATCATAAAATTTTGGTCTACTTGTGACAGGTAGACCGCTTAGTGAACTCACCAGCCTTGGCTGACACTTGATTGTTGAATGCTTTTCAGGTCGCTAGGAGGATCATCGAAGGCACTGGCAGCGGCAGTACTGAACGTTACCTTTTGAATTGAAAACTATGTTTCCAATCAGTTGAATTAAACATTTTGTAAACAATGTCTGTAACTCGTTTTATGCTTCCGCTGAACCGTTAATTCATTATGGGTCTGTAATAACTGCTCTTTATTTACTTAAATTAAACTCTGTTATGGTTTGGTTGAAACTGAAGTCTGAGATCCTGGTCTGGATCATACCCTCACACGGTTAAACTCCGTTAGGTGGAAATTGGGGGTGTGACAACCTGTCACCAAGATCGGAGTTTATAGTCTAGTGCTTAGTAATGGTGTTAGTTTAGATTTATTGAATTGTTGCTACTTGTCAGAAATGACACAAAACATTATCTCTTTTCATGCATTGTTCAAACAAGGTTTTAGATATTCCTTCAATGATGAGAATAGTTATATTTCTACTTATAAAAATGGTGTTTATTATTTTGAAGCTTTACCTTGTAATGGTGTGTATGAAACTGTGATGTGTGTAGACAATTTGGGTAATAGTGTATTTCAAATTGATTCGTCTAATGGTATAGACAAAGCATGTTTGTGGCATTGACATCTTGGACACATTAACAAGAAACCCATGGACCAACTCCAAAAGGATGGGGTGTTGGAATCATTTGACCTAAGGCCAGATGATACATGCGAATCTTGTCTTTTGGGTAAGATGACAAAATCACCTTTCACTTGTAACACCCGTGTCCGACCCATTTACAAAACCCGACCCGAATTTGAACTTGTAACGCAAATTGGAGTTTTGATTTAACAATTACCGAAAGAATCCATCTAAAATATGCATTTAAATTATGTTTGAGATATTCCATAATCATTTTTGAAAACAAAATAATAAATTTAAAAGGTTTTAGGTTAAACAATTTGATTAAAACAAAAATAAAGTGATTTTCGGTCTTTATGCGATTTCGGTATTCGATTTATCGTCCACCGGGAATCTCGAGGTTTTTATCTCAAATATATACTTTGGAATCTTCTAAAATCATTTTATAATATTAAAAACCAATTGGTTAAATTTTAGATCAGTTTTGTTAATTAAAACGCAAATAAAAGAATTTACCATTTTTCGTGCAAATCCGTTAATAACCGGGAATCACATAAAATTCAAAAATCATATTCTTATGTTCCTTAGTGTTTATGAGGTTAATATAAGTTGCTCGTAAAATTTTAGAGGTTAACGAGTTAAAATGAGTAGCGAACGATTAAAAAGAAAAGAAAAAAAAACAAAACAAAAATCTGCATACCTCCCCCCCCCCCCCCCTGGCATATCGCGAGGGGATGTATACAAGTTGGTGCGATACGCGAGAGGCCCTTGACGGGCAGAAAATTTGCAGGTTCAAGAACAGCCCACGTTTTCATTCTTTTTCTCCAAGTTTGAGCTCGATAAGTGTCGTTTCTTCGTGATTAGTCACCTTGTGTGTTGTCTACATGTAAATCCGCATCAAATGGGTATAAATACCCCTCCATATCATCCATAATTCTTCACCAATTCATCAAAACATCACCTTGAAAACCCTAACTCGTTCCAGCCTCTTCCCTTGTCAAATTCGAGCAATCCCGAAGGTCTTGCGAGCTGATTTCCTGTAGTCCCCCATAATTTGGTATGCTCTACAAAACTCCTCTATCAATTTCTGCTAATTTCGTTGTTTTGATCGAGTTCTAAACTATGTTAAAAATTAGGGTTCTTAACGTGTTCTGTTAATTCTGGGTAATTGGGAAGGAATTAGGATCTTAAATTTTGAGGGATAATATGTTATAACATATATTAAATAAACCCTAAGTCAATTTCGTGATATCTAAAGGTTGGGTATTTTATCTAAAAATCAGTCAAAATTAGGGTTTTCTGGTCGTTGTTCTGCACAAATTGAGTAAACGGTGTCAAATTAAGGTTTGATATTTTGAGGAATATTATAATATATTATAATGAATAAACCGCTAAGTTTTTATAATTTTATAAATTGTTTTGGTATTTATTTAATAAATACGTTAAAATTAGAGTTTTCTAAACGTTGCTTTGCCAAACTTGAACAAACGGGTTAAATATAGGGCTAATCTTTTAAAGTATATTATAAAATAATATTTTAAGTAAAAGCCCTAAATATATTCCATTTAATAAAATATTTTGCTAATTATTTGATAAATATTTCAAAATTAGGGTTTTAAATATGATTATTTAATATTAAACAAACCGGAAGGTATTGGGATTTAATTTTTGGTCTTAGCTCATATTTATATATATATATATATATATATATATATGTATAAGTATTTATGGGTCCAAATTTTATAAAATAAAACATTATCATTAATTTCTCGATAAAGGGCAAAATGGTCTTTTTGTCAAATAAAACCTAACACTCCTTAAGTCCCTCGTGTCTTTAGAACTATAATCATTATCATTCTTATATTCATTTAGCATGTTCGTTCGTTAGGATAATCAACAAGTCGTTATCTCTCGCAAGCGGTCCCATCTCTTGTTTCCAATCTACTCATCAGGTGAGTAATTTCTGCCCCCTTTTTGCATCTTCACTTTGGGGTGTAACATGTATCCTATATCAATAAGCTTTCCAATGGTTCTCAATTGCAAATGCGTATGTGCTCTGTGAATGAATTATGTGTTATATAATGTGTGGTAGGAATTGCCAATAGGTGGATTTCAAGGGATTTCAACAGGTTTCAATAGGTTTTCTAGTTGCCAATTATACTGATATGTTATGTTTCCCATTATTCTGACATATGACACTTCGCATGGTTCTCAAATGATCCTCTCCCTATATATATATATATATATATATATATATATATATATATATATATATATACTTAAACCAGAATTGCTCACCAACTACTTTTGTAGTTGACACTTGATTTTATACATGTTGCAGGAATCGATACTTGGGCTATGTTGTGATCACGCTAGGATTGCTGGACCTAGATTAAAGACCTTAAAATTAGCTTTGAATTGTATTCACTATGTTTATCTTTATTGTATGATATCTTTATTGTATGATATCATTAATTGATTAATAAAAAGGGCATGTTTAAGTATGACAACTTTTTTTAGTTGTCATGTGCATCTGGACAATCATTGCGCCCCGACATATTCCGCCGTCGGTTGGGGTGTGACATCACTGGATCTTGTAAAAGAGGTGAAGGTTTGTTGGATCTCATATAC
>JBCNJP010000014.1:8814269-8885467 GCA_039602395.1 Deinandra increscens subsp. villosa
CTTGCTAACATACGCATGTGTCTTGCTAACATACGCATCTGTGTTTTGCTAACATACGCACATATTTTGCTAAAATACACTGAAGCTAAAAATGGTGAAAGACCTGGGAGGCATGGGTGAGAAGCTCCCGAGAATAAGCGGGGTTAGAGCGGCGGAAGACAATGGAGGCGGCAGCCATTGCGGCGGCGGTTTCTCCGGCGAGATCAGAACCAGGGTTATTTTCGTCAACTCTGTAGGCGTATCTCGAAGTGGTCATATCCTCAGGTCTTTGCCAACAGTAATGGTCAGTGTTACCATCTCCCACCTAAAATCACCAACAAAAAAATAATCATCCATATAATCTCCAAATCAATCCATTAAAAATCAAAAACAAACAAAAATGACTAGATGTGGTTAATTACCTCTCCATAGAGAACATGAGGCTGAGGGTGAGCTTTAATGAGATAATCAGTGCCCCATTTCACCGCATCCATTGCATTTCCCAGCTCACCACTCGCACCCATTTGGCTACCGTATTCCATTATGCTCCAGGACATCATCGTCACCGTAAACGCCATCGGAAGCCCGAATTTCACATTATCCCCTGCATCATAGTATCCTCCCACAAGATCCACCTTCAAAATTTACAAATGTATATCAACAATTACAACTTTACCCAATTCAATTACATCAAGATCAAGGGTGTAAATAAGTCGAGCCACTCGTGAGTTACTCGAGATTGACTTGATAAAAAACTTGAAACAAGCTGAGCCAAGCTCAAGTTTTTTAATAAAGACTCGTTTAATATACATATCAAGCTTTAGCCGGTCTACAAGCCTTAACGAACCTTTTATTTATATAATTTTTATTTAATTTTTAAATATATTTACAAATAATAATTATTAAATATAAAATGTTGATAAAGTATGTAAATAATATGTATTAAACTTACCTTAAAGAAATGTTGATGAAATATATAAATAATATGTATTATTTTCTATATAAAAAAATATATTCTAAATATATACACCTGGTTATAATAATATATAAAAAAAATAATAATTAATAATAAACGAGCCAAGCCTGAGCCGAACTCGAGTTTAGATAATTCTTCACGAGCCGAGTTCGACTTCATAAATAAAGCTTGAATCAAGCCGAATTCGAGCTTTGTTAAATTAAACAAGCCGAGCTCAAGAGCCTAGATGAGCTCAGGCTTGGCTCGGCTCGTTTACACGCTAATGTTAGAATCTTGAATCAAGATTATAAGCAGTTTATTGAAAATTAAGAGTTACCCCATTGGCTTTGCCATCATAGAGCCCTGAATTTCCTCTCCATTTGACTCGTTGACTACCGGGAAGGTAACCGGATCTCTGAGCCTCAAAGAACAAAATGCTTTTGCTTAAAGCCGCGCCGTAATCATGTCCACCTGCTAAAGCCAAAGGTACAACTCCCACAAGCAGAAACAGAGCACTTGCCATTGAACAGGCTCCAGTTAATTTACCCATCAAAGAACAACAGAATTCAACTGGGCTTTAGTTTTTCCACACAAAAAAAATGGCAAAATGGGTTGGTTGAAACGGCAATGGTGTTACAATTTAGCAAGATTTTAGCAGGTTTTAGAGAGAGAAAGTGGAGAGAGAGAGGGAGATGGAGAGTTGGGGAAGAAGGTGGAGGGAAAGGGTATATATAGAGAGAGAAGATGAAAGAGAAGATGATAAAAAGGAGATAGTAATTAATGCATTTTCTTGATTTAAATCATTATTTATTAAAATTTATTTCACCTGGTTATTATTGGGAAAATTGAAGAATGAATGGTTTTTTGTTGTATGAACAGGTGAGCAGGAAACTAGAAAGCATGTGAGCTTGTTGGATTTAAATATTTTATTTACTCATCAAATTCGGTGGTTATATTTATTCATATATACAGGTTGAAAATAATTTCTGAACAATAATGTATCGTGTGAAATGGAAAATAAACCAAAATTGGATTTATACTTTTTAGAATTTATATTTTATAACACTGAGATGTGTATGTTATCAGTTTTTAGAGAAAACTAAAATAAGAGAGAAATTATCGTACGACCTTTATTATATAATTCCCAATTGAGACAATCAAGTCAAAGTAACCGATTATAACTCTTGTGTATAATTTATAAATTTCTTTTCAGTCAAACAAACTAATATTGGGTAAACTTTATTAGAGTGGCTATTGATTAAAATAAGTAATTCTTGTCATCATCTTTGTCAAAGTTAAGATGTATTTGGAATGCTCGAAAACGAGATGGACCGATGTGAATGTTATGGGTGAATCAAGTCGATCCGTTTTATGTGGATAAAAGAATAGAAGAAAGTTTGGTAATATAGATTGGAAACAATGGTGTAATTTTGCTTTGTAATTCGAATGTTTTCAATATTTTATTTCTTCTATAATCTCACCAGCTAGTTTCATCTTTTATATATGACAAGTTTTTTATCTCGTCGCGTTTTATGACGGTGATCGGTTTTAAAATAAAATCCATGTGTCGTGACAGTGATATTTTCAATTTTCGTTTAGGGAATCTATTATGGAGTACCAAATTTACATGGTTAGATTATAACTATATTTAATAAAAAAGGTGCATTTAAGCATGAATACAACTAATTAATATGGATATGCAGCTCATAACAAACCAAAGGAGCATAATTTTATGTTTAATTGTACAGAGTAGTTAAGATCCAGTCTAAAAGTACATATATGTAATTGGATTTATCATGTAATCTATCTTAATTAGTATAATTATCATCCATACTAATATATAAATGATATTTCTATCCAAGAATTGAAGGCCGGTCCTACGAGAATACTCCAAACAACATTAAAACCTCTTCGATTTCGTGAATCAAAGAGGTATATCTCCAATATTTTGTTTTTCGTAAACCCTAACTTTTCCAAATCAGAATTCCAAATGATCCATTCATGTGTTTGCTTGTTATAGTGATGTTAGATGATGATTATATGCGTATGTATTGTAAAATCTGATATCATGATATGCAACTTTCGTGACTTGTAATAGTAGAAACGTTTTGGGTTAATGTTTTGTATGAATGGGTTTCTATGCAGTGGCGAAGCTTGAAATTCTTTTTCGCGGGGGCGATAAGTAACAGGGAAAAAAAATTCCTATCGCTATAGCAGCGCCTCAACCAACTGTGCTAATAGACCATTTAGTTATAAAGCCGAGGGCGATACTTAATACATATAAACATTTTAACAAAAAATCACGTAAATAAGTACTTCTTGACGAAAAAACCGCAGGCGGTCGCCCCCGAGCCCCTAGGAAGCTGCGCCTATGTTTCTATGCATGAAATTGGTGTCATGACAATGTATGTGTACTAGTACGATCACATAAATATGATTTACATGTTGGAAATTAACTGGCAAAAAAACGTGATGTTCATGACTTACTGTAAGTAGAATCTTTTCGTTTGGAGAAGTTGTAGAACATGTTGTACGGTTGTGTAAATTGCATGGTAATTATAGTAGTGCTTCTAGAATGACAAATAATTGTTAATTGAATCGTCTACGCATGATTTTGATACTCTCTTTGAGTGAATGCTTATAGGTTACTAAGTATAGTAACTTTGTTGGTATTAGTAGTTCTAAAGTGGATGCTATGCATGCCATTAGTAAGGTTATGATGTTACACGTTTTGAATTGATTATAGGAACATGCTAGAGTGTTTGGAATATGAAATTTGCATGTTACGTTCATAACTTGCCTGTTATGGAAACCTTTTGCATGAAACTTGTTATAGGTGCTCATACATTGTTGTTCTAGGAAAAGTTAACTCGTGCATGTGGTAAATGATATGTGAATAGCTTGTTAGTATAACTTGTTGAATGTGGATTAGTAATGTTAGATTACCAAAGATGGAAACTTTATGATTAATGAACGTTAACCGGTAAACATATATGAACAATATTTTGTTAAGCAAATCACCAACGTATCGTTGGGTCAATTTGCTCGTTTTTGTCAAACATGAGTGTATTTTGGTAAACACATAACATGGTCGAACACACGAACACTTGGAGTCGTTTGGATACGACCGGACCTTTAGACCAACAAGCAAACTTAGGTGGTGTTTGTTTTTCTCAAAAAACTTTTCTTGTCCTCTTATGTCTGCACCGTGCAAATCACATGCAGACATTTAGATCTGCGGACTGTTTGTTTTTTCAAAAACGTTTTATTAAAAAATGTCTGCACGGACTATTCTAGGGATAGATGTGGCTCAACCTCTTCTAACATTTTCTAACCTCTTCAAACCTTCTCTTTTTTAATCCAGATTTTTTAAAATAAAATAACCAAAATGTTTTTAAAAAACTGTTTAAAAACGTTTCAAGGGGGAGATAACATGCAAACATAAACTGTTTAAAAAGTTTTTAAAAACGTTTCAAGGGGGAGATAACATGCAAACCAAAATGTTTAAAATGTTTTTAAACAGAGTTTTAAAAACCAGATTTTACATAAATTGTTTAAAAAGTTTTTTAAAAACGTTTATAAAACTGTTTAAAATGTTTTTTAAACGTATTTTTTAAACTGTTAAAAAAATTAAGAAAAAACTTTCTAATAATCGCTTAAAAAATTGTATAAAAACGTTTAAAAAAACTGTTTAAAAACGTATTTTTAAACCGTTAAAAACTCTTTTAGGAAAAAAACTTTTTAATAATCGCTTTAAAAAAAAGTGTATAAAAACATTTTTTTAAATGTTTTTCAAATGTTTTTTTTTAAATACCCGTTTAATAGAAGTGATTAACGTTTTTGTTTTGTTTTTTTAAATTTGTGTAATATGGCAATTTTAAAAATAAAATTTCAAGGGGGGGGGGGGGGGGCAGGGGGGAAGGGGCGACAAGTAACGGGGAAGGGTACATATAGTTTATTTTAATAGTATCCAGAAGTTAAAAACAAACAGTTTTTTTCTTACAACTGCAGAGCTTTGATCCACATCTTCTTATACATATGTATGTAGATGTGGTCCGCAGATTGCAAACATTTTACATCTTAAAAAGTAAACTGCACCTTACATATTTTTACATGTTAGGGGATATCTAGGATTTCATCAACACTTCTACATTGGTTTTCATACACGCACTCGAATGTGAGTTTCACGGCCCCTCTCTTTTACGAGCTTTCCTTTTTGGGGGAGATAACATGCAAACATTTTCATTTTAAGGTTTTTTAAATACTTTCATATCATATGATTTCTATTGTACAAACATACCATGAAAAGTCCTTACACATCATACCGTTAGTACAAGATTGATAACGATGAAATATTAAGCAGTACTACTGGCTCTAACAACCACACTCGTGTTAGTCGCGCCAACTCGGCTGAAGGTCGAACGGGTGTAACGTTATCCTAAACATTAGCCATCATCTGGTAAATGTGGCAGAAGGCAACAAACACAAACATGTTAGCTTCGGTTACGAAACACGTATAATCTTGTATATACTCTAGCTAGCTATCAATATGAATTTTATATACATATCTTGCAAACGTACAACCATTTACATACCTATCAAACATGTGAACTCACCGATCTATGTGTTGACACTTTAACATGTTTTTCTCAAATTGCCTAGGTAATGTGCACGGAATAGGACGCATTGGATCTTTTGAGTTGCATCGAACTTTTTCAGACATTTTTCATTTACTTTTCCTTTACATTACTTATCTTGGTCTTGGGGCGCATGTTTTGCGCACATTACTTGGTTTTACATTACGTTTACGCTTCCGCATAACTAAACCATTTTCTCATAAGTACGAGCAAACCCAAACTCGTTTTCTAAACTCATTTAGAGGTCATTCGGTATGACTAATGACTTCGGTCCTGGTTTGTCACGTGCTGATCGGGGTCGAAGGTACCGATCAAAGATAGAAGAATTGTGATCCTATTTACCTTATAGATAGGGTAAGAAGGGTGTCGAACCACGAAGAGTTTGTGGTTGGTGATGTTGTCCAATTAATTGTATTACTAAGTAGATTAAAAACTACGAAGTAAAAACGTTGATTCATTGGTTTGATTTGAATTTAATTTGAAAAGACTAAAACTAGAAAATGCTTTAAACCTAAAATTATATCGAAATTAGGTTTTGAAAACTTATGGAGAGAATATGATCCTCTCCGGGTTCACGCTTATGAATTCAGGCTTGCACTTAATTGATTTCTAGGAAGTCCTTAAAAGGGACTCTGCGAAGGTTTAACCTTGTGAAAATGTGAGGACTAACTTAATTGGTCAGAACGTGCACATTAACAAATCCATTCACAATTAAAGGTTGTGACGTGTGAATTCTTTACAAGAAGAAAAACATACTTGAATTACCAACTAAAACAATCCTAGAGTGTAAACAATAAAAAAACATACCATAAATCAACAACTCTACACTCACAGAGAATCATAGGTGGTTTAGCTACTCATGTTCATGATCCAAACAAAATATCTAATCGAAACAAACAATTGAAACATGAATACCTGGTAATCCGAAAGTGTTCTTGGTGCCAGAATCGCCTCCTAAAACCCTAAAAACGGCTGGAATGAAGTGTCATTTCGAAAACCTAAAGCCATCACTTTAATACCCCTCAAAATATGGAAATTATGAAAATTCGCCGAGGGAGGGCGCCCCTGCGCCCTATAGGGCGCACTATGCATTGGGTCTGGAAAAATTGAAAGTCTAGCTGCTGGTTGGCGCTCCTTCACACATACTGGAGGGCGCCAAGCCCTTGGCGCCCTGATGGCCTCAGGGGGCGCCATGTTTTGAACTTTTCCCAATTGCTTCCAAACTCCGTTCCGAGTTTGAATCCTAACTTTCGAACATCCGTTTAGCTCTCGCAAATCATCCAACATACTTCATTTATGCGTACGGTACCTGAAATTAATCACAAACTCAAAGTACCCATATTCCATATGCTAAAACACATAAAACAAGGTATTAATCACATTTAAACGATCTCGTTCAACCTCTCATCATGCGCCTCGTGTTAAAACCCCACAAGCGAAATTTGAGGGTGTGACATCCTTTTCCAAGACCACGAGTGCTTTGAAATTCCTATGAAGAGCAACCATTAACTAGAACGGAGATACGAGAAGCTTTGAGAGATCCGGAGATCTATGAACACCATTTGGTGGGGTAATTCATTTGAAAAGGCACTGAGGAAAGGAAGCTCCAATTAAGATTATCAAATGATTTTTCGATATCCACCTTGAAAAAAACGCATCATTTTTAAAAAATTTCAACAAAGCAATAAGTTCGTTTACAATTGAAGGGCCATCAATAATATATTTCATCCTGCAATGTAAGCGGATTGATGCTTAGAAATGATCGAACCAATTACAAGTTTAAGACGATTAGCAAGGCACTTGGAAATGACTTTTTTAATTATTCCAATAAGGTCGATGGGGCTTAAAGCCAGGAAAGAAGAGCAACGAGTTTTGGATATGGTGTCATTTTCATAAAAAAGGTCCATAACAACTTTGAAGTCAGCTTTAAAAAGATACAAGAAATGCTTTATGAATCCGAATGTGAACCCATCTGGGCCGAGAGACTTATCAGACCTGTAATCCCAAACCGCCGTTCGAATTTTTTCTAAGGAGAATTGATTTATCAACATGTCCCGTTGATCGGGATTGAGTTTACGAAGACTTGGATCAGAGTAATTATTAAACTAAATGATTAAGACACACAATGTTTGTGAAAATTGTCTCCTTTTAGCTATTTTTGACTCCCAACGCACCAAAGTTATCAAATTCTCGAATAAAAAAAAACTCATTTTAATACTATTTTTTATTTATATTATTTTCTAATGATTTTTTTTACACCCACTAAACAAACTTTCTAGACCCGTCACAAAATATAACATTATTAATGATTTAGTGAGTTTTGAAAGTATCTTAGAAATATGAGTGAATCAAAGGTACGTAGTCATTTTCTAACTGTGTCAGCACTTTGTGATCACCCGAAATTGTTCGTTAATCAAGTTAAAAGGTCCGTTGGTCTTTTATGATTCTCTATCCAAATTTTGAAGTAAAAAAACTAAACATATATTCTTCAACCCCTGAGACACGTAACGTTACATTAGGGGTATTTGAAGTTTACGGGTTAGGGTTTAGTTTAGACAGGTTTGGGTTAGCTTTGGGTCAAACCCGCGATCCGTTTAGTTAAATGGCTTGTGTTCGGGGCCAACTCGATAGGTTGACAGACTTGACGGGTTGACCCCTTTAACCTATTTATTTCATATTTTATATTTCTAAATATGTCATTTCACAAATTAAATCGGTATTTTAATTTTTTATCAAAGTCTAAAACTTAAAAAAAATCAATATAAGATTTTATAATTAAAATATAATTATTTTACAAGCATCTATATTTCTTTTGTAAAACCGTAATATTAAAAAATTATTATGTTCAAAAGTAAATTAAAAAAAGTAGAAAATCGGGTCAAACGGGTCGTGTTCGGGTCGATCCGAAAATATTCGTGTCGGGTTCGGATTCATGTGTGTAACATGATTTTCGTGTTCGGGCTGGATTAACCCGCCATCCCGTAAATACGACCCGTTTAACACCTTTACTTAATGTATTCTAGCTCTTTATCACACTTCTTAGCGTTTCCATATCTTTAGAACTTGTGTATATAAAAGAAGAGAAGGGGATCGTTTCCTAATATCATGTCTCTCTCAATATGATTACTATTACTATATTACATAAGGCTATGTGTAGTGGATAAAGCCCCATAAAGCCCCACAAGGGGCATTATGCGCCATGTGGACGCTGACTGGGCAAGGGGCTTTATGGGGCTTTATGGTGTAGTGGATAAAGCCCCATAAAGCCCCACCATCATTACTTAATTATTATTTTTTTTTTATTTTTTTTAAACTATTTTAATTAAAATAAAAATTTCAACTAATTAAAAATAAAAGATTACAACTTAATTAAAATAAAAATTACAACAAATTAAAAAAAAAAAATAACAACTTAATAAAAATAAAAATTACAACTAATTTAAGAAAAAAAAATTACAACTTCCATTTCTTTTTGATTCGTTCCATCTTTTTCTGATGGAGAAGGTCGTGGGGTTGGAGAAGCTTGAAATGGTTGAGGTGGATAACCTCCAAATTGTGGTTGGGAGAATTGGGCAAAACCTTGAGAGTAAAGGTTCATGTTTGAGAATTGGTTCGGGAAAGGTTGAGTGGCGGGGTTCATTGACGGGAATTGAGGGGGAGGCATGTTCATAAACATTTGCCAAAGGTTTTGATCGGGTTCGTTCTCCCCGGTATTAGGTCGAGAGTTGGGTTGGTTGTTGGGTTGGTTGGGAAACATTTTTAAAAAATATAGAAGATGAGAAGTAGAAGGAGAGAATTGAGTTGAGGTGGTGTGTGAAAGTTTATAAAATATATGGGGTATATATAGTGATTAAATATGATTAGATTAAATTTAAAAAAAAAAAAAGGTAACGGTTAAAAAAATAGCCGTTGAACGGCTATTTTTTTGGTTTTAATTCGATCGTTCGGCGTTATGTCCCTGACGCCCCCCGGCGAATTCGACCTCCATAACGCCCCATAACGCCGGGGGGTAATGGTCGGGGCGTTATAGACGGGCGTTATGGGGCGTTATCGAGGTCGAAAACGCCCCACTACGTTTAGCCTAAGCAATAATGAAATGTTCCAAACTTCCAATTAATGTCACACGCTCATGCACGTCTTTCATTCCCTAAAAATTGACCACTTTAATCATTTATATTTGCTTTTATGATGAATAAAGAAAAACATTCCCCTTCTCAATTCTCAAAAATAATAAACATTGTTTGAATTCTTAAATCAAATTGTATGGGTCACCGCATGTTTCTTACACAGAAATGATATAGTAATGAAATGATCTAAATGGTTAAAAATGTCTTATCTATAATAAATTTAAATAAATGATTACATTTCAGGACACGTGTCGTTCTTATATAGCTCATCATCTTGGTTTTTTCGCCTCTCTTTTCTATTAAATATCAACATTCTCTCTCCAATTAAATATCTCATATTTATATAATTAAATATAGAAAATTTAAATCTTTTTACTCCAATAATTTACTAAAAGTTAATATATTAGGGTGGGTGGTATACATGCCGCCACCTTCGGCATCAAGCTCGGCACCAAACATGCCGAATCGGCATGCATACCCAATCCACAATTATTTTCGGCATCGACATGGATTACAAGTTTTTCGGCATTTGAATGCCGAAGTATGCCGAGATTTTTATGTGTGTGAGGTGGTGCCCACTTCCAAGTTTACCGAGATTTTATGGTACCCACTTCCAATCATGCATACCCACCAATCTACATCAATTCTACATCAATCTTCTTTCTCCTGTTGGCATCACCTCATTGATCATATTTTTATGCCTAAACCATGTCTTAGGCAAGCATACCCCCACCCTTAGAATAAGATTTTAACTACATCTTATCTTAAACCTTTGTGTTTATTTTAATTATAATTTTTAAATATTCATTATTTCTTATTTCACAAATGGCCAAGGACATTTAATAGACACACATTTATAAAAATTATTGTTTACAATATGTCACATTTATTTAACCCATGTATTACATGGGTTCTAATCTAGTATATCATATTAAATTAAAATGAGAGATATGACTTACGAGACCACCCCAGTAAAGAGGTTAGGGTTTTGAAATAATGGCATCTTGGTGTTGGAAAAAACTTTGTCTTTTCAAATGGTTAGGGTTCAAACCTTCTAATGGACAAATTTTGTTGTCGTTTGAGAAAAAAGGGAGGTTAGCGTTGTAGTAAATATATACGTCCATCATATGCTACCTAATCTAGCTTAGCAGTATCTATGACTTTTTATATGCGAGGTCGTGAGTTCAAGTCTCGTCTAGACAATTTGCTCTGGATTAAGTTAAGAAGTTTTTTCAATTGTCAGTTTCCTTCTAGGTGGTGGATGAACGAGTCTTCAGACTTTGTTATTCAAACGGAATAATGATTGTTAGGATGATCTGGATGTCTGGGCCTTTGCCATTAGTAAATATATTAGTATCCATGGAGTAGATTAAGTTTTTTTTGTTTATATATATATTTTTTCAATTTGTATAATGTGAAGAGGGAACTATTAAATGGACTTTGGGAAAGGAAAAGAAAATGGTCAAAAAGTAGAGCACGTTCAAATATTTCATAACCGCAATCAACGGTTTCCCACGAAAAAGCAATAAAGCATATTTCACCCTTACTCTTTTTTACTAATTTAATTAAAACACTTATAAAGTCCTTAACTTATTTAAAACTTTCATCTCAAAACCATCTTGTGTTTAAAAGTCAAAAATGCCCACATGTCGCTGACCGTCCCCATGCTTCCCATTTCTTATTTTCGTGTAGTTTATTTAAATATTTAATACCATATTAAGTTCTATTTTTTTTTTTTTGAACGGCCAACGAAATATTATTAACAAAACCACCGAGGAGGTGAAAAAGTACAATACAAAACGATAAAAACCCCAAAAACATACGAGGATTAAACCCCACCTACATTACTTAGATTGAATAAACGCCATTGCTCCCAAGATAATCTCATTTTCGACCGGCTTGTGATCCAAAGATGACTAAGAATCTTTATGTTGTCACTGATCGTCGTAATCACCAAAGGAGAACGATTGAAGACTATATCATTTCTTGAGCGCCAAATACACCAAATTGAAGAAAGGATTACCACTTGAATAATCTTCTTCTTGACGGCGCTTCCTCTAATGAACCGATGCATTACAAGTAGATCTTGAGCACTGAACATATATAACGGATCGAGACAACACCATCTACTAACAAAGTCCCATAGTGATTGGGCTAGTCGGCATTCAACGAAAATATGATCCAAAGTCTCTACTCCATCACCACAAAATGGACACGCCACAGATTGAAGAAAAATCCCCCTGATTTGAAGAGCATCAGCTGTTGCTATCCTTCTTTGCTTGATACTCCATGCCAAGAAAGACACCTTCTTTGGTACCCATTTGTTCCAATCGAAAGTACCATCTTCCACCATATTTTTAGATTGAATCAACACCTTCTTCAAGCTCTTAACAGTGAAGATACCCTCACTATTTGCGTTCCAGCACCATTTATCCTCCCCCCCATGAACCTGCAAATTATAAAGGGTAGCAACCAAACCATCCAGTTCACGTAGTTCAGCTAGTGTTTCAGGTGGATTACGCCAATGAAAATTTAGTATAAATGAATTTGAAGCTATAAGGATACGTTCAGCGACTTTACAGCCGCCAGAGACCTCGAGGTGAAAAAGATTAGGGAACCGATTCCGGAGAGGAGACGGGCCAACCCACCGATCAAACCAGAACGAAATACTAGTACCATCACCAATCTGCGCCTCTAATAGTGTCACACCCCGATGTTTTCGATTACGTGGGCGTATGACGTCATGGGGTCATAGTCGTGGATACAAAGAACGACGTCTAACAGTTTCGTATACGTTTGAAAACCAAGTATGTTATCAAAGTTTGCAGCGGATTATATAAAAGATAACATTGTTTTACAATACTGAAATGAGAACGTTATGATAAGAAATACGATTGTTCCTGATTTATTTAGATAGTTAAACGTGACCATGACTCCATTCCTATTGCAGTCCCTTTTTGTTTGACAGACTTCCCATTTGCACACCGAGAGCGATCTTAGTTACCTGAGAAATACATGAGTTTGAAAAGAAAGGTCAACATAATGTTGGTGAGTTCACAGGTTTGAGTCTTTACAAAATGCCTTTGTAAAACAGTTGATGATATCCCAGATATTGATGATACACAAGATATTATACGGATTACCCGTCGTTGCATTAATCTATTTGTTCCTTGATTTCAAACACTTAACAGATTTTACCCATCGATGGTAACTTCCCCTCAGAAATACCAATGGCATAGAATAACTGACATGTACCCCCAGACTTTTTGTTAACGGTGTCAGAACTGGTGCGACCAGCTAGGGCAGGGTTGTCAACCCAAATAGATCTATTCACTAGTTATCGTTTCGTTCCTGAACTAATTGAAATCAATGGTTGATGGGATTTGTAGCAATATGTCATTAACAAATTACTATGAAGGGGTCAGAAAGAACAGATAATCAATAACGTAACAGTAATACCATAATATCAAGTTGAAAGATTTGTTTGATCATGATTTCTCCCCCATAAGTATAAAACAGTTGATAAAGTAAAGGGGCCGTGAAACTCACATGATTAAGGTGATGATGAAGGCTGTGTCGCGCTGGACGTAGCAAGTAAACCGTGTCCTAATAATAATTAATAAGACGGTTTTAAGGTATTGTTTTCAGTTGGATAATGTTCCGTTACCCAATTGATCCTGGTCGAGTCTTGACATAATATTCCCGTTTGTATTGTTTGGAAAGCCCGTTCGTAATATTTATCGTTTAAACATATATTCAAGTTAATGGATATATTTATAGTCAAATAAATATATATAGCTTTGAAGAAATAATTATAATCAAATAATTATTTAAGATTACGAAAGATATATATTCAATCAAGTTTTGAACATCGAGATAAATAATAAAGTGTTTATTATTTGAAGTTCACGCTATATATTTAAGTCCGAGTTTATAATTATAGACAAATAATTATACATAAGTTATAGAAATATTTATGTAAATAAATATATATAACTTATAGAAATGATATATGTTTTAATATTCTCAAGTTTTAGAAGAAAATATAAACATTTACATGTTAAGAAATTAGTCGTTGGCTTTGCCGCGATAAGATACAAGTATCCGATAATTGATCGAAATGATAATAAATATTTAGCTCCGTAAATATTATTATGTTGATGATATCCCTCAAATAGTTTTTCTAAATTATAATTAGAAAATAATATTAAATAGTATAATATTAAGACGAGATATTTGTGTGAAGAGGTGTTGATATATTTGTCATAAATGTATTTCGTCGCATAAGTCGAAAATATAACATTTTATATTTTTCAGTCCAACGTCTAAAATTTATACAATATATATTGTTTATAATATATATATTTGACAAATAATATGATATGAAAAACTAATATTTAAGTTTCTTAAATATTAATAGGTTGTAATAACTTTAAATAAATATTTCAAGTTAATAAAATGGGATCTAAAAATAGGAATACTTTAAATGTCAATAATGATTCAAAGTGCTCGGTTATTTAGAATTACATACGTTTTATAGAAATGAATCTATTTTTATAACACATATTCAATATATATTTCTTTATATTTTATGTCCAAATATATATTTGTATATATATTTATAGTCCAATGTCTCACTTTGAGGGTCCCTGAGTCGGTTTTTATATCGTTCGATCTATAATCTTTTTAGTCCTCTCAACGGTTGTTAAATATATATTGTGACACAACTTCTTAAATATAACGTTAGTTTAATATTTAGAGTGATTCGTTTAGTTTATATATTTAGTTGGTTGAGTGTCAAGACTCGTTTTTGAGTGATTATAAATATCAAAAACGAATAATAAAAATGATTAAATTGAAAAGTATAGACTTTTACCTCTAGCACTAGGCTAGGTGACGAACCGAAAGAGGCGAGAATATCTCCGTAGACTCGATCGAAGAATATCGACTTTAATCGTGTTGGCCCGAAGGGTAAAACGCCATTTTGCGGGTTAGTTTTCGGTGGTTTACGGTGGTCGTTAGGGACAAACGTTGAGGCCGTTTAGAAGGTGGCCGGGAGTACTTTCCATCGGTGGTGATTGGGTGGCTGAACGGCGGTCCGATGGTGGAGAAACGGTGGCGCAAAGATGGCCGTTGGGGCTGTTTTTAAATCAAAACAAAAGAAAAATGTGAATCTGTTTGAATTCGAACGGGATTGTTTTAAGTTTCTTTTTCTTATTCTATATGCATATGTATAGGTATATATATATATATACCTGCGTGCATATATATATATATATATGAGTGTGTTTGACCTGGTCGGACGGAGAAGAAGGAGACGGTTCGGGGCGATCGGTGGTGACGATGAAGGTTGCGGTTGCGGTGGTTGTTGATCGTGGTGGTGGCAGTCGCGATTGATGAATGGTGGTGGGACTGTGGTGGTAGCGGCAGCAGGGTCGTGGTGGTGGCTTTCGGTTGGCGACGGGAGTGTGACGGGTGAGAGGAGGGTGGTTCAAGGTTGGCGACGATGATGATGGTGGTCGTCGCGATCGGAGGTGGTGTCGCAGGCGGAGGAGGAAGGCGGTTGGCGAAGGGGATCGTTCAACGGAGGAGGGGTGGTGATCGGCGGGAGCGGCGTGCACCGGCGATGGCTGCCGATGAAGGGTGGTGGTGGTGTGTTATGTTGCTTCTGTGTGTGTGGGTATGTGGATGTATGTATGTGTATATATAATATATAGATCATGTAATATCTGCAAGTTGTGGATTTCAATTGGATAGACAGATAAGATTTTGATTAAATCTTTATTTTATATATAATAATTATATTATAATCCAACCGTGGTTAGTTAGGTTTTAACCCTCGGTTAACTAGATATTTACGTAGCGTAGCCTTTTACCGAACGTCTCGTAAAATTGTCATAATTTTTATAAACGTTGCTGATTGATCGGGTACCCAAGAAATAATAATCGTTAGTTAAAATAGTTTAGATTGGGCTTATTAAATTGAGTAACGGTTAATGGGTCGGCGTGGTTCGTGTCGGGCCGGTGTTCGAGGCTTTCTCCGTTTTGGTCGCGGTCAGTCTCATAATTTCCTAAAATTATCCGTGAGTGATACGTTATACTTTTTAGGTGTTGTTTCACTTGTTGGGTCGTGTTTTGGGCTTAGATGCTTTATTTTGGTCTATTGGGCCGGACCGGGCCCAAATTAGTAAATGGCTCTTTTAAGCCGAACCGTTGCACCGTTTTGGCCGAAACAAGTTTCTAAATTATTTATGAGATCATGACATCGTTATATAATTATAATTCGTTGTGAATTTAATTATTTAGAAATGTTACTTATTTATTTACTTTATTTATTCGCGGCACCGCGTAAAGAAATAAATAAATGATTTGATCGTTTCGGCTCGAGCTCGGATATTTCATTATTCAATCTAATAATAGATTATAACTCGAAATATTCGCTTAAGCGTTGTCGGGCGTTATTGTGATTTCTCACGACACCGATTATGAAAATATAAAAGTTACTTTTTATATTTATTTTTCTTGTTGTTGAAGTTCCACCGATCTAGGATGGACCTTTTTGTTAATTATACAAACGTGGGAATTGTCAAGGTTGGACGTTTACGTGCATAGTGTTTATTAATAATATTAATAAATCAAGTCATACACATGTATATACGTATATATATACGGTCAAAGTATAGGGTTGACCTTTGATTTTTGACGGGTTGTCACATTCTCCCCCCGTTGGAAGAATTTCGTCCCGAAATTTAGCTAATGCCGATTGATGGCTCTGCATTGGTGAGCAACTTAAAGCTAATATTGTTTGGTCTGATTCTTGCTTACCCAGATGATAGTTTTATCATTGACAAGTATGTCAGCGATCCATATCGTTGGGAGTGCGATTCTGATTCTTTCTATATGGATCTCGTGATCCTTTATGATTTTCTAACTAAGTGGAGTTGATAGAACATCCACAATAAATCTTCAGCAAGACGAGTGTTAGACACATAGATGAATGAGATTCTAGTTTGAATGTTTTGAACAAGTCATGATTACTCACGGATGGGCTCTACCAGGATTTTCATGTAGTTCAGATCACAATTATGTGTGCACCCACAATTGTGATTTGCCTTACATGATCAGCCTAGGCTTTGCTCATACTTGAGTTTTCAGTTTTTGTTGGAATACGCAATGTATCGGGGATAAGATGGCTTATGGAAAAGTTTAGATTGATTCGCTACCGGACGAAATCTTCATTGATTCCCGGGAGTTCTAATACGGTTTGATTCCAGTCTATTGGTCTTGTAGTCTAAGATCTTAATAGGTTCTAGACAAGATGGGTTTGTAGGCCACTGGTCCAATCCGATCCAGGATTCCGAGGGACTAATGTGTCGAGGATTAAGTTTTCCTTGTAGGCCTAGCTATCTCTGTCTGAGACAGAACCCATTATAAGGTTTTGATCCCCCTTAGAGATTCTAAGGGTTCGCGTCGAGTTTTAACGTAGGTTTTCCTAGTGATTACCTGCGACTTTCAAATGGTATGGAAAAATTTGAAGGTCTCCTTAGTAGTTTCATGAACTATCACTGGACCAGTCAGTTGGCGGTTTCTGGCTTCGGTCCAGCGAGGGGCGAATGACACTTTCTTCCATATGAGCCTTCAAAAAGGGTGGCTTGAATACTCGAGCGATAACTATTGTTATAAGGAAACTCGACGAGTGGAAAATGGTTGTCCCAACCATTACTTAGGTTTGTCTTGCGTGATGACAATCTGTCACCTAATTACGCAACGTACCTTTTTAAGGTCTGAATTTTTCCTTTCGCTTTGATCATTAGTATAATTCCTTTATACTTTCATCTTGTCGGATGCCTGGTAACTAGAATACCTAGTCTTGGGCTTCTCTTAAGACCAATCTCCTTATCGTTTTAAGGTTTGACACTCCAGGTTTATCTACAAGGAGTAGGCTCCATTTGGTTTCCTTACCAATTGCCTTTCGATTTCATGGTAAGCATTTCATTGCTTGAATTCTCTTTTCAGAGTTTCGAGTTGTGCATCACGAACTTGTGACGCGAGACTAGTACGAATGGTCGTGTCCAGTGCTCGAACTCGAAGAGGCTTAAAGCGTTCCTTTCTACTCAATGCATCAACTACAATGTTAGCCTTGCTAAGATGATAATGAATCTCTTAATTGTAGTCATTGAGTAGCTCAATCCATTGGCGTTGTATCAAAATCAGTTCCTTCTGATTACGGATAGGCTGGTGACCCTTATGGTCAGTGAATACTTCGCTGCTTTCAAGCGGTGTCTCCAAATCTTCGGAGTGAACACAACAGTTCAAAACTCCAGATCATGGGTTGTATAATCCTTCTCATGGATCTTAAGTTGTCGAGAGGCATAAGTGATTTCTTTCTTCTTGCTGCATTAGCACACATCCCAAACTTTGATGCGAAGAATCACGATATACCACAAAATCTCTGATTTTGTTAGGTAAGGATAGGATCGGTGTGTTGCAAAGTTTTTTCTTCAATAACTGGAAGGCTCCTTAAGTCTTGGCGTTCCGAATAAACTTCTTGTCTTTTCTGAGTTAAAGCGGTCAGAGGCTGGGTTACCTTTGAGAAGTTCTCAATGAATCGGTGATAGACGCCAGCAAGACTTACGAAATGATGAATCTCTGATGGAGTTGTGGGAGTACTCAAATTTATGATTGCTTCAACTTTAAATGAATCAACATAAATAACTTTATCGTTGATTACATGATGCAGGAAATGAGTCTCGCGAATCCAAATGTCGTATTTAGAAAACTTCGCGTATAATTCTTCTTTCTTCAGCAACTCCAGGATCAGTCTCAATGTTGTTCGTGTTCTTTCTTACTACGGGAGTAGATTAGAATATCACTGATGAACACGATAACAAATTTATCCAAGTAAGGTTTGCACACACGGTTCATTAGGCTTATGAACACTGCAGGTGTGTTGGTCAAACCGAATAGCATAACGATGAACTCGTAATGACCATGGCGTGTTCTGAACGTTGTCTTCGTAACGTCTTTATTTCTGATGTAGGGTTGATGGTAGCTTGATCTCAAGTCGATCTTGGAGTAGTAACTTGATTCTTGAAGCTGATCAAATAAATCGTCGATTCTTGGGAGCGGATAGCGGTTCTTTAGCTTGTTCGATTCTCTGTAATCGATACACATCCAAAATGTTCCGTTCCTTAGGAACAATACAGTAGCATCCAAATTAGGGTGACTTGACCGGATAAGCCTTTACCCAACAACTCTTGCAGTTGTCTAGATAGTTCCTGCACCTTGGATGGCGCAAGACGGTAAGGGGTTTTGGCAATGGGGGCGGCTCCAGGTGTTAAGTCGATGCGAAGTTCTTATTTGCCGATGCGGTGGCAAGCTAGGTAAGTCTTCAGGAAAGACTTCTGGGATTTCGCAGATTGTCGGAATGTCTTCAATATGCTCCTCCTTTGGCTTCTTCTCCGTGACGAGAGCCGGAATGGCATGACGTCCTTTATGAAGGGATTTTCGGGTCTTCATGCAATATGACATCGGGTTGGGCTTCATTCCTTTCACCTTGTACGTTAAGAGTGTCGCCTTTTTGCGAGTGGCATTCTGACTATCTTCTCGTGTCAAACGATCTCTGCTTGGTTCCTTGATAACCAATCTATCGTAATGGCAACATCAACGCTTCCTAACTCGACATGCATTAGATCAATGTCGACTGCATGCTCCAAAAGTTCGTCCTTTGTAATTTCTCTAGTTTCTATCATCATTAGCTAATTCTATGGTAAACTTAGTGTCTAGGGCAACAGAGGCGATTTCGAGTAATTGACTAAAATCGGTAGACACGAAGCTTCTAGAGGTACCATATCAAATAAACTAAAAGCATAGTGGCTATTCATTAGAAACTTACCCGTTATTGTGTTAGTGTCACAATGGGTATTACTAGCATTGTTGACAAATGCTCTTCCTTTCGCTTGATTGGGAGTCTGGTTCTTTAGTTTGATGTAATCTCGCGTGATGCGTCCCTTGGTTTTGCATGTCTACAATAGATGTTTTCCATGACTCATGGAGTGGTGAAGGTTGCACATGTTACATAAAGATAGGTTACTGGAGTAACCAGTCTTTCATGACTCGTGAACATGCGTAGTGGCAACATAAACCTTTATTGGCTCCGGATTCTCCTCGGGAACATTCTATGAATTCTTCTTGGGCTTATTCTCCAACAACCATGCTTTATCTTGTTATTCGGCTTCTTGCTTGATGAGGGGGGGCAACACTTAGCTTCAGGATTCTCCTTGGCCATAGTTACACCTTTATGTGTGGCTGGACAAACCAGATTATGTGCCAAGCGCACAACACTTCAAAAAGTGGTCGGATTTGATGCCAGAACATTTCCTTGAATATGGGGCGTAAGATCCTAGATGTACCTTCTTGTACAGGGGAGTGACCATGGTTTGAACATAGATGAGCAAGTTCACGAAATTGCTTGGTATAGCCAGCGATATCGGTACCATTTATAGTCAAACTCCAGAACTTAGCTTCCGATCTCTGAAGCTCTTCTCCTGAGTAGTGCTCGTTACGTAAAAGTTGCTTGATTTCATTTTACGTCATGGCATAGGCTAAGTTAGTTCCTATGGGTCGGCGAGGGAGTTCCACCATACGGGTGCACATTTGGTTAATGTGCAGGTAGTGCAATTAACGATGTAGTCTTCGGAGTAATCGTTTATGTGAAGTACTGACTTCGTCTTCCCCATCCGTTTGATTAGTCCAATGGCACCTTTCACGCCTTTGGAGCTCATAGTGTCGGGGTCTATTTGACAATGGATCTTACAAAAGCTAGTGCGGAACTACAAGTATTCATGATCCATCAGAAAGTAATATTCTAGGTGTCGTATGAGTTTGCTAAGAATAATCTACAAGTCTGCTAGGAATAACTTGTGGAGTTTGTTAACATTCAAGTTCGCTAAGCATTGTTGAAGTTTGCTGGGCAGAAATCCGATAAGGATAAGTTCAAGTCTGCTGAGAGGAAATCAAGTTCGCTAAGCATTGTTGAAGTTTGCTGGGCAGAAATCCGATAAGGATAAGTTCAAGTCTGCTGAGAGGAAATCAAGTTCGCTAAGACCTTAAGTTTGCTAAGGGCTTCCTGAAGTTCGTTAGGAAAAAGAACTTTCGCTAAGAGTAAGGTACAAGTTTGCTAACTTTTGCTTTTAGAGGATTTTAGACCGAAATCTTCGAAATCATCAAGTCTTCCTATTCTAGGGGTTCTTTAAGGAGAACTTCGCCGGAAATGATCAATGGTGTAGAGTTTGAGTTGTCACAACCAACAGGATAGATTTCACAGATAGGCTTGCCTCTTATAAAGTCCTTGCAGGAGCAGTAACGCACACTACGTGGTGATATACCTTAACGCCTATCGTTGGTACGATATACCTTGCTAGAAGTCGCGGCTTCGACGACTCTTTGGGTGACACTTCCTTGATTTTGGTGGCATTCATCATGAGAGGGATCGAGGGGTTTCGGATTTGGCGTTTCAGAGGCATGTTTTCTATTTAGGTTCTTAGAGGGGAACGTTTAAAGAAAATCGAATAATATATAACTAAAGTCATGATAATACTATAGCATTAATAATAAATATTAACACGCTAATAAGTATATATGTAACATGAGACATCATGTTAGTATGACAAGTAAATATATATCTAAAATGAGACAACATGTTTCTACGATAAGTTGATGTATGTCTGATATGAGACAACATGTTAGTAGGATAAGTCGATGTATGTCTGGTGCGTTGACTGCGTGCTCTGCCTCGGATGATATGCAAATGACTTGTTCTGAAGCCATCTCTGCGATAACATGTTCCAAGACAACAACATGTCAGTACCGGTTGATATATATATATAATGACAAGATAGTAATTATACACATAAGTAATAGCAAAGCTACACATTTAGCTATGACATGTATTTTCGTACCTCAGGATGTTGGTAGTGACCCTCGTATGCAAATGGAAGTCTCGTAGAGCGGGCTATAGTCTAGGTTTCTTTGTTTTTGTTACCTAGTTCGCTATAACCACGGCTCTGATACCAATCTGTCACACCCCGATGTTTTCGATTACGTGGGCGTATGACGTCATGGGGTCATAGTCGTGGATACAAAGAACGACGTCTAACAGTTTCGTATACGTTTGAAAACCAAGTATGTTATCAAAGTTTGCAGCGGATTATATAAAAGATAACATTGTTTTACAATACTGAAATGAGAACGTTATGATAAGAAATACGATTGTTCCTGATTTATTTAGATAGTTAAACGTGACCATGACTCCATTCCTATTGCAGTCCCTTTTTGTTTGACAGACTTCCCATTTGCACACCGAGAGCGATCTTAGTTACCTGAGAAATACATGAGTTTGAAAAGAAAGGTCAACATAATGTTGGTGAGTTCACAGGTTTGAGTCTTTACAAAATGCCTTTGTAAAACAGTTGATGATATCCCAGATATTGATGATACACAAGATATTATACGGATTACCCGTCGTTGCATTAATCTATTTGTTCCTTGATTTCAAACACTTAACAGATTTTACCCATCGATGGTAACTTCCCCTCAGAAATACCAATGGCATAGAATAACTGACATGTACCCCCAGACTTTTTGTTAACGGTGTCAGAACTGGTGCGACCAGCTAGGGCAGGGTTGTCAACCCAAATAGATCTATTCACTAGTTATCGTTTCGTTCCTGAACTAATTGAAATCAATGGTTGATGGGATTTGTAGCAATATGTCATTAACAAATTACTATGAAGGGGTCAGAAAGAACAGATAATCAATAACGTAACAGTAATACCATAATATCAAGTTGAAAGATTTGTTTGATCATGATTTCTCCCCCATAAGTATAAAACAGTTGATAAAGTAAAGGGGCCGTGAAACTCACATGATTAAGGTGATGATGAAGGCTGTGTCGCGCTGGACGTAGCAAGTAAACCGTGTCCTAATAATAATTAATAAGACGGTTTTAAGGTATTGTTTTCAGTTGGATAATGTTCCGTTACCCAATTGATCCTGGTCGAGTCTTGACATAATATTCCCGTTTGTATTGTTTGGAAAGCCCGTTCGTAATATTTATCGTTTAAACATATATTCAAGTTAATGGATATATTTATAGTCAAATAAATATATATAGCTTTGAAGAAATAATTATAATCAAATAATTATTTAAGATTACGAAAGATATATATTCAATCAAGTTTTGAACATCGAGATAAATAATAAAGTGTTTATTATTTGAAGTTCACGCTATATATTTAAGTCCGAGTTTATAATTATAGACAAATAATTATACATAAGTTATAGAAATATTTATGTAAATAAATATATATAACTTATAGAAATGATATATGTTTTAATATTCTCAAGTTTTAGAAGAAAATATAAACATTTACATGTTAAGAAATTAGTCGTTGGCTTTGCCGCGATAAGATACAAGTATCCGATAATTGATCGAAATGATAATAAATATTTAGCTCCGTAAATATTATTATGTTGATGATATCCCTCAAATAGTTTTTCTAAATTATAATTAGAAAATAATATTAAATAGTATAATATTAAGACGAGATATTTGTGTGAAGAGGTGTTGATATATTTGTCATAAATGTATTTCGTCGCATAAGTCGAAAATATAACATTTTATATTTTTCAGTCCAACGTCTAAAATTTATACAATATATATTGTTTATAATATATATATTTGACAAATAATATGATATGAAAAACTAATATTTAAGTTTCTTAAATATTAATAGGTTGTAATAACTTTAAATAAATATTTCAAGTTAATAAAATGGGATCTAAAAATAGGAATACTTTAAATGTCAATAATGATTCAAAGTGCTCGGTTATTTAGAATTACATACGTTTTATAGAAATGAATCTATTTTTATAACACATATTCAATATATATTTCTTTATATTTTATGTCCAAATATATATTTGTATATATATTTATAGTCCAATGTCTCACTTTGAGGGTCCCTGAGTCGGTTTTTATATCGTTCGATCTATAATCTTTTTAGTCCTCTCAACGGTTGTTAAATATATATTGTGACACAACTTCTTAAATATAACGTTAGTTTAATATTTAGAGTGATTCGTTTAGTTTATATATTTAGTTGGTTGAGTGTCAAGACTCGTTTTTGAGTGATTATAAATATCAAAAACGAATAATAAAAATGATTAAATTGAAAAGTATAGACTTTTACCTCTAGCACTAGGCTAGGTGACGAACCGAAAGAGGCGAGAATATCTCCGTAGACTCGATCGAAGAATATCGACTTTAATCGTGTTGGCCCGAAGGGTAAAACGCCATTTTGCGGGTTAGTTTTCGGTGGTTTACGGTGGTCGTTAGGGACAAACGTTGAGGCCGTTTAGAAGGTGGCCGGGAGTACTTTCCATCGGTGGTGATTGGGTGGCTGAACGGCGGTCCGATGGTGGAGAAACGGTGGCGCAAAGATGGCCGTTGGGGCTGTTTTTAAATCAAAACAAAAGAAAAATGTGAATCTGTTTGAATTCGAACGGGATTGTTTTAAGTTTCTTTTTCTTATTCTATATGCATATGTATAGGTATATATATATATATACCTGCGTGCATATATATATATATATATGAGTGTGTTTGACCTGGTCGGACGGAGAAGAAGGAGACGGTTCGGGGCGATCGGTGGTGACGATGAAGGTTGCGGTTGCGGTGGTTGTTGATCGTGGTGGTGGCAGTCGCGATTGATGAATGGTGGTGGGACTGTGGTGGTAGCGGCAGCAGGGTCGTGGTGGTGGCTTTCGGTTGGCGACGGGAGTGTGACGGGTGAGAGGAGGGTGGTTCAAGGTTGGCGACGATGATGATGGTGGTCGTCGCGATCGGAGGTGGTGTCGCAGGCGGAGGAGGAAGGCGGTTGGCGAAGGGGATCGTTCAACGGAGGAGGGGTGGTGATCGGCGGGAGCGGCGTGCACCGGCGATGGCTGCCGATGAAGGGTGGTGGTGGTGTGTTATGTTGCTTCTGTGTGTGTGGGTATGTGGATGTATGTATGTGTATATATAATATATAGATCATGTAATATCTGCAAGTTGTGGATTTCAATTGGATAGACAGATAAGATTTTGATTAAATCTTTATTTTATATATAATAATTATATTATAATCCAACCGTGGTTAGTTAGGTTTTAACCCTCGGTTAACTAGATATTTACGTAGCGTAGCCTTTTACCGAACGTCTCGTAAAATTGTCATAATTTTTATAAACGTTGCTGATTGATCGGGTACCCAAGAAATAATAATCGTTAGTTAAAATAGTTTAGATTGGGCTTATTAAATTGAGTAACGGTTAATGGGTCGGCGTGGTTCGTGTCGGGCCGGTGTTCGAGGCTTTCTCCGTTTTGGTCGCGGTCAGTCTCATAATTTCCTAAAATTATCCGTGAGTGATACGTTATACTTTTTAGGTGTTGTTTCACTTGTTGGGTCGTGTTTTGGGCTTAGATGCTTTATTTTGGTCTATTGGGCCGGACCGGGCCCAAATTAGTAAATGGCTCTTTTAAGCCGAACCGTTGCACCGTTTTGGCCGAAACAAGTTTCTAAATTATTTATGAGATCATGACATCGTTATATAATTATAATTCGTTGTGAATTTAATTATTTAGAAATGTTACTTATTTATTTACTTTATTTATTCGCGGCACCGCGTAAAGAAATAAATAAATGATTTGATCGTTTCGGCTCGAGCTCGGATATTTCATTATTCAATCTAATAATAGATTATAACTCGAAATATTCGCTTAAGCGTTGTCGGGCGTTATTGTGATTTCTCACGACACCGATTATGAAAATATAAAAGTTACTTTTTATATTTATTTTTCTTGTTGTTGAAGTTCCACCGATCTAGGATGGACCTTTTTGTTAATTATACAAACGTGGGAATTGTCAAGGTTGGACGTTTACGTGCATAGTGTTTATTAATAATATTAATAAATCAAGTCATACACATGTATATACGTATATATATACGGTCAAAGTATAGGGTTGACCTTTGATTTTTGACGGGTTGTCACAAATAGACACGACATATCAACCCCAGACTTCATCAGATCCTTCGAACAAGCAGAAACTTGCTTCCAAGGACCCGGAAGCGAAATTTTAACCGGTATAAAGTTCCAAGTCCTACTGCTGCCATGAATATCCCAAATGATCCTTCGCCATAGAGCACTATTCTCGTTTTTAAAACGCCACCACCACTTCGCCATGAGTGCAATATTTGCATCTTTAAGTGATCCAAGACCGAGACCACCAAATTCCACCGGAGCGATTGTTTTTTCCCAAGATACCCAAATGATTTTCCTACCCTCCTCATTCCCAGACCATAAAAAGTCTCTCCTAATACCTTCCAAGATCTCAACAATCTTCGAAGGTGCACGGTATAGCGAAAAAAAATATGTTGGTAAAGAGGAAAGAACCGATTTGATTAATGTTATCCTACCCCCAAACGAGACCCTTTTAGCTTTCCAGGATGATAACCTCTTCTTAAATATTGACACCACCGGTTCCCAATTTTTAATAAGATTCATATTTGCCCCAATACTTAACCCCAAGTGCTTGAAAGGTAGCACCCCAACCTTGCATCTCATCATCACAGCCATTGAATTTATCACATCATCCTCCATGCCAAACCCAAATAATGTACTTTTTGATGGATTTACACCTAACCCAGAGATTAAATAAAAACACCTCAATATCCTCCTTAAATTCAAAAGATTCCTCCTAGACCAGTCCCCCAAAAAGATTACATCGTCAGCAAAAAGTAAATGTGATATCTCCGTACCATTAGGACTACATCTAAGCCCATGATATAACCCCAACCCACAAGCTTTCCGGACGAAACAAGTTAACGCTTGCATAGAAATAATAAACTATACATGAATTTTTTTACACATATAATTAGTAAGGCATGTTTGTTTATTCACCTCGTGTTATAAGCTTTTAGAAGTCAAACATGTTCATCATAAATAAAAAAACGTTTTGTTTGTAATATTCACCAAATTATGAGTGTTTTGGGGTGTGTGTTTAGGGACAAGTAGGCCTAGACTCGTGGGTTCATGATTGACTAGTCAAATCATGGTGTGTGAGTTGCTATTTATCATCGTAAAACGACATGTAATGGTTAGTGAATATGAGTTAAGAAGTGTTACCATACAAACATGACGTGAGAGTGATTATAATGACACTAAAGATGTTTAGTAAATAGTGTGTGTGAATGTGAGGTACGTTTTTGATTAAATTAGAAGGAGATGGGTACATGTAATATTTAATTTGTAAATAATATTGAATAAAAAATCAATTACTGCACCTCACGCCCCACGCTCGTGACCTTGCTAACGAGCTAGAGAAGGGCAACGCCTCTCTCACGGTACCTGTGGCTTGGTTTAGCAGCCCATTAACAAAGTCAGGCGTTTTTACACCCTTCGTGATCACGGGGTATTACACATGCCTTAAAGAAACCTATGTCTTTTTAGATTTCACATTTATGATGTTATTAAATATACTTTTATGTAGAAGTAAAAAAAAATCAACTTAATATAACATTACATGAATTAATAAAAATTGTAAGAAAATATTAAGTTTTTTCTACTACTTATAAATTAATATGTGTAAAATTAGTATCGTATTGACCGAAATAATATTTTCTATAGGAAAAAGTGAAAGATGCATATTTTTAAAAGAAGGCTTCGAGAAATCAAAGTATTCAAATCTTCAAGAACTCTAAGTGGGTGTCGATCGAATATATTTGGGGATTGATATGCACCTTTTCATATGGAGACAAGCAACAACCAACATTAACAAATCAACAAAATCCACTATGGTTCTAGTGGTTTTTTGATTCTTGAGAATTTGAATAGAAACAAACATCTTTTCATATACCTTTTCTTGTATATGTCCTAATATATTATCACATGTTGAATAAGAGCAAACCCAATGAATGAGCCTTATGTATCACTATATGTATGGTTTTGCGCGGGGGTTGTGGGCCAGTTTACTCTGATATATACTTGTTTATACTGTACGTATATACAAAATACCGTTTTCACAACTCAAACTTATGACATCTAGGTCACATGAGAGCAACATCACATTTGTCTTTTGATTTGTCTCTTACCCCATGGTTATGAGTAGTTCTATATTTTGTCGAAGAAAATTTATAGGGAAATGTTATTTAGACGTTAATTATCGAATTCATAGCATTAAAACTATATATTATGAAGAAGAGATAAATAATTCAAAGGACTGATATACGATCTCTCAGATTTCACTTGTTTTGATGTCCAAACAAACGATTTTGAATGTCTAAACACGATCATGATCTTCGGTTTCCTATTTTGTCGCCTTTTAGTTTCCACAATTTGACTCAAAATCGCACCAATGTGTTGCGAACAGATGATATCGAACATATAAAATATTATGAGAATCACTCATAAGATGAAGGCTAAAGAAATGGTGTATATGTTGTGGGGATGGTTTCCTTGATTAGTTGATGAAAAAGATGGAAAGTTAATTTTATTCTTTTGCTAATCTACTATGTGCCAACGGTATGATACAATCTAGTCGTCCTACATTATTTATTAATTTAAGTTTATATATATATTACTCAATAGACATCTTTTTTACACTCACTATAATATTCTTGAGTTATATCCTCTATTATCTATTACTTATTACCTACTTTAGAATATTTATCATCAATTACATTTTTTTAAACTCCCCTACTGTAACTTTATTCTAAATCTACCTCATGTCACAAGTAAGGCTTGATTTTGTTAATGTGAGAATAACTAACTGGTAGCGACTCTTGCCTCTTAATTAGACGTTTTGAGTTCAAACGCACACATAATGTAATTTGGTATGGGGACTAGCTTAAAAGTAACAGTACAGTAGATTTGTCGTTTGGAAAAACGTAAGGATTGAACCCAACATATAATGGGTGAGGCCGTGAGGGGATACATTTTATCACTAAGCTAAGTTATTTATCACTAATCCGCTCGTATCAAGTGCGTACAACTCTAAAAAACATGGTTTACGTATACTAATTATATTTGCATTTAGCGTTTATGAGAATTTAACTAATTAATTAGGTGAAATATAATAAAAGGATTAATGCGGTTTTGGCTTGATAGCAATGTAGGCTGAAAAAAAGCTAGGGTTACCCCATGGGAAACGGCCAAACCATTGACTTAAACTTTGACCAAGTATCTTTAAAATAATATCGAGATGTTTTAGTATCTTTGGACTTTTGTAGGTGAATCGCACCTTATTTAATTGTGTCAGTTATATTAAAGAATATATTATTAAGATGTTTTTAGTACCATGAGAGTTTTGTCCGAATGGAATGGAGTATGAAGGATAGAGTTTAGGATGGCCTAGAGGTCCCAAGTTCTATCCCGATTCTAGGGGGTTTTACCATAGTGGTTGATTTCCTTTAGAACTGATGAATTTAAGTGTTGTCGTGCAGTTTAACATCTCGCTGAACTCAAATCCGACTGATTGCCGTTCAAAAAAATTAAGATGTTTTAGTAAATATGAGAATGGGTGAAAGCGGCCATGTAACCATATTTGGCTACGGTGAGCCCCACGTGATTACGTAAGTAAAAGAAACGTATAAAAGAGGGAAAAAACACATCAAAATAAAGGTATATTCGACTCACACACATATTTAAAGTTGCCGGTATATGCCAAAAAGAATGAAAAATTAATAAGGATAACTGATATTAAACGTTCTATGAAGTTTGAGATGAACGGTTAAGTTTAAAGGCCGGTTATAGAATGGGGGAAGGGGTTAAGGAAGCTGACTGATAATTATGAAAGTGATTTTTTTTTATAAATAATAGTATGATGTGTTGTGAATACTAATGAGTGATTTGATTTTATGTGAACGTTTGATAAATATTTGCAGTGTCTTTGATGAATATTTATAAACACTATAAAATGTTTCATAAAAACGGATGGTTTTTCTCTAAATTTTTTTATCTCATCTTAAAAATCCATTTACCACTTAATAAAAATATAAAATAATAATTACTTGTGAAATATGGATTATAAGGATACCTTATGGGTACGAGTGTTTCTTTGGCGATTTCCTTACCATTTGAGTGTAGAGTTTAAGATGTGGAATGAGTTGGGAATGGTAGAGCTCTAGGTCCTTGGTAGAAAGCTTTTCTCGATTACTAAAATACTCCAAAAATTACAGAAAGAAGAAGACAAAAAACGAGATTTTATAAACTTATAGAATATGTTCACTATATTATTGAAGACAAGCTCCTGCGAAGGTCTTGAAAAAGCTCGAAAGTATCCGGTTCAATTTTTTATGGGGTGGGGACCTGGATAGAAGAAGAATTCACTGGATTAAAAAGGATACGGTGATGCTTCCGATTAAGGACGGGGGGCTGGGGTTAAAACCCCTGGAACTCAGAAACTTGGCGATGCTGGGTAAGTGGGTCTGGAGATATAAAACGGAGGTGAATGGGCTGTGGAGAAAGGTTATTGTTGGCCTCCATGGTGCCGAGTCTGATCAGGTGCTAGTCCCGATTCGTAAAGGCTGTTCGGGAGTGTGGTGCTCCATCTCTAAGGTTGAAAAGTTGCTGACTAAGTGGAATGTCCAACTTAAGCTGCTCATTGTTCAAAAGGAAGGAGCTTGGCAGTGGGGAGGGGATGGTTCGGGCAATTTTAATGTTAAAAGTTTGTGTTTCTTGCTTATGAAAGGTTTGGAGGGAGGTGATGTCTTACCCTTCAACTGGAGTAAATACGTCCCATCGAAGGTTAATATATTATTTTGGCGTATGTTAAGGAAGAGACTCCCTACGAGACTTGGTTTGGCTAGAAGGGGGGTTCCCGTCCCCTCCTTATTGTGTCCGATCTGCGAGGAGGTGGAGGAGAATGAACAACATCTGTTTACCGGGTGTTCCCTTGCTGCGATGGTCTGGGCTATTATCTCCCAGTGGTGTCGGCTTCCCCCGGCGGTTGTTTTCGATGTCCAGGACCTTGCTGTGCAGTTGCCGGCCGGTTCAAGCTCGAAGCAAAAGGAGGTGATGATCGATGTGATATATAGAGCTACGGTTTGGACCTTGTGGAGGTGCAGGAATGATGCTATTTTCAAAGGAAGTAGAGCTAATTTGGATCGTGTGTTGTCGGATATTAAGTCCTTGAGCTATTTTTGGTTGAAATGTAGGGGTAAAGGGTGGGCTATAGATTGGGCTGATTGGTGTAAGTTCTCTTTCTAATGTTTCTGTAGTTGTGCTTGGGCCGTTCTAGCGCCTTGCTAGGCGGTGTTCCTTGGTTTTAATAAAAGCGCTGTTCAAAAAAAAAATATAATCTTAAATAATTGAAGTATTATAATCTTAATAATAATTGAAGTATATGTATATAAAAATAGGTAGGAGGGTATTTTGTTTTATTTCATGTGCAAGCATTGGGTGTTTGTTATAATACCGCAAATCAAGGCTCCGAGTCTCCATCAATCTCCGTTTTGTAGCCAATCACGGTGGCACACGCCATGTGCACTTTCTCCCGCCGCCCGACTAAACAAAACCCACCTTCTCTTGTCTTCTATTTTACAATTGGCATTAGCATTTAGTAGATTCTTCTATCTTTGTATATTCTATAACTAGTTTTCTATTTTCATGTGTTACACGTCGAAGTTTACAAAAAACTATAAATCTTCCTACTCTAATAAACAATTACAATTGTTGACACTTGTCAACATTAGAATCATTTTCACATAAATTTTCCCTCCCAAATCTACTCCTTAATAACTTTTTTTTTAAAATTATACCCCTTATAATCATGATATATTTTTATTTAATTATATTTATGAAATTATGACAGTCATATATTAATTTACATCTAACTTTTATTTAAAGTTACTTTTTAAACTATTATTATTTTCATTTAATAAACATTTGAAAAACACAGTAAATTAGACACTTATTTACTGTGTTTTTCAAATATAATTGAGCAAATCATCTTTAATATTATAATTAATGAATAACAAAAATTGTTTTACAAATCCAATCAACATTGTGGATGATACTATTTATAAAGAACTGCGTAAACGATAAAATTTATATTCATAATATCCAATATTAAATAGTTTTTCTATCATATCAAATGATCTATGTTCATTTAAATTAGAAATTTTAAACATCATGACTAATACAATTGTAAGTTTTCTAATATATACCAAGATAATTTTTTTTATTGATTTAACATTATAATATTCTGTTTATAATTTAGACTTTATACTCAACAATTAGAATATGTTCACTATAATTTTGATAAAATTTTATACTCACCTAACTTTCTTTCGAGACTTAAGGTCTCAAGTTTGTCAAATCATAAGTTAGTGTTAGTCGCTATTCAGGGTTGGATTATTTTTCTAACAACCATTTTTTAAAAGATGATCATGTTTATGTTGTATTTTTCTTAAATATACAAGTAGAGACATGCTCTAAATATTTTTTTATGAAGAAGGTAAGGTCACCAATACCATATTATGTATTATAACTTTATTAAATGTAATGTAATACGTTATTTGGGTAATAAAACGAGTATGCATTAATTATCAATTATATATATTTTCTAATGATTTAACCCGTATAACCCTTTACCCAAAAAAATATGATTTAACCCGTATAACATACGGGTTCTATCCTAGTACAATTATAACCTATGACAATTATATATTTTTATAACTATATAAAAATTTCTCAGTAATTAGGCTATGTGTAGTGGTTAAGGTCCCATAAAGCCCCAAATGGGGCATTAACTGACACGTGGATGATGACTGGGCAAGGGGCTTTATGGGGCTTTATGGTGTAATGAATAAAGCCCCCATAAAGCCCCACCATCATTACTTAATTATTATTTTTTTTTTAACTTTTTTTTAAATCTACTTTCATTAAAAATAAATATTACAACTTGAAAAAAAAAAGACAACTTAATTAAAATAAAAATTACAACTACTATACTACTTGGTGATTTTGTATTTTGCCTTGATTCGTTCCCTCTTTTTGTTATAAAGTGCGAGGTAAACCGGATCAGCGTTTTCAAGCGGTTTTTGGGCGAGGAACTCGAGATCCTTGTCGAGTTGATAATCGTCGATTTGCTCAACTTGCTTTTTTTTCGACCGTGCAAGATCTTGAATACTCTCGGTCACCACCGCGTGATATTCGGTGACCGTGATAGAAGAATAGAAGTAGAGAGGAGTTGGTGTGGTGTGTGAAATGGTTAAAAAAGTGGAGTATTTATAGGTAAAAGAGGGTTGAAATTAAAAAAGTTTTAAAAAAAAATTAAGCCCCAACGGACCAAAATAGAGCCGTTGAACGGCTCTTTTTGGTTTTCTCCCCCTCTTCTCGGCGTTACTGGGCTCACGCCCCTCGCCGGTTCTCCCTCTATAGCGCCCCATAACGCCCCATCGTAGTGGGGGTGGGCGTTATGGGGGGCGTTATGGAGCCCTTTTTTGCCCAGTAACGCCCCACTACGGGCAGCCTTATAGGTGGGTCGGAGGCTTTACGACAGTAGGCATTTAGGCGGTGAGTTTCCTCTGTGATAGATATGCAACACAAAGGGTCTTGGTTACTCGCACGGACTGAGGTCGTAACGTTTCGTGGGTAATATCATTTGCCATGATGAGCCCCCCGAGTAACCAGATGTTTGCAGTTAAAAAAAATCTAATCACGGAAAATAAGGATTTTGTTTATTATATTAAAATGAAATACTTGGTAAATTTGAATTTAAACTCAATTAAATTAAATAATTATAAAAGTAAATAGAATAAAATATTTTATATTATATGTATAATATTAAATTAAAATATTATTATAAATAAAGTATTATAAGCATTATATTAAATTATTAAAGTATATGCAGTAAAATATATTATATATGCAATAACAATATTATCTTGAATAAAATATTAACCTTAATATTAAAATTTAGTAACTGAATAATTAGTAACCTTAATATAAAATATTTGTATTTGAATAATTACTTATTGGATAATTACTATTAAAAGTTTAAATGAAATAAACCCTAATATAAAAATTTAGTATTTGGATAATTACTTATTAAAATTTTGATTTTATCCAAAATTTTGTGGTGATGACATGTGTCATTTTTTACTAATGAAAGTATGACAAAACTTTTTGTTTATTATATAGTATAGATATAACCAATGATCTCTAGCCCAATTGGCTAGGGGAGGTACCCAAGACATTATAATGGGAGGTCTTGGGTTTAAGTCTCACTTGTAACAAAAAATAAATAAATGGGGGTTACAGGCTGAGCCAGGGGGTTTTCTCACCTATGGTGAGTTTCCTCCAATTGGGTATTGCAGATGATCGGGTGGGTGGGTAATGCCCCCGTCAGTTATCCAAATTTTCCATTCAAAAAAAAAATTATATATATATATATATAGTATAGATATATATCGAATTATTGTTTATTAGTTTTACTTTATTTTTGTTTTTGTCTCTCTTAACGTATCGTTCCTACTACTGATGTGTCAGTCAATCGACTGTTATTGTTAAAAGTAAGTATTAATAGTTACGCTTTGCATTTTTACATTTAATTCATATATAATATTACTCATGAGAACTGACACTAATAAAAGTTAAGAACTTGGTTAAACATTATAGTTTAGGGTTTAAGGTTTTAGATTAATCCCATAATCATTTATGTTGTTTTTAGATGTCGGAAATCGATAGATTGGATCAAATTTTTGTATAATGTAAGGTGTTGTTTGGTGTGGCGCCCTTCTTTAGTGCCTTGCTAGGGGTGGGTTTGCCTTTTGGTGTTTAATAAATGCTACTGTTCAAAAAAAAAAATGAGGGCATAAAGATCACACTATACACAAAAATATACCTAACAATCTACCATACAATAATGATATGTAATAGGTGTTAGAAGGAATTCGGTTAACAATCGTTTTCCACATTAATGTTACCTAAATGTTTTCTCACTTCACTTTGGGATAGTCAAAATGACAAAATTGATGTTCAATTGAGTAGGTGTAGGTGTTTTCAATGTTGAAAATACATTATTGGAATATACAAGTATCGTCTAACAATAGAGTTGTTGTAAATATGTTGAGAACTAATGTCGCTCAAGTAGTGTCATTTGTGTCGTTTATATATGAATACAAAAAGGACGGCCAAATCATATAGTTGTGTGTCAGCGGTCTATCAAGCGTCGTGGCAAGAAAACCAGTATATTCATCACACGCCTAGCAATAAATTTAAAAAATGACTTTATTTTAATAATTACAATGACTTTATTTTTTAAGCTGACTTTAAATTTTAAATGCAACTTTTACTCTGAAATATCTCTATAAATTTAAGGACTCAAACCCATATGATTTTTTGACTTTATCTATTCTCTCTATATGTTACGCCGGAATGAACATTATAATTTACGACGATGACTAGATCTTAAATATCAATGCAGATAAAAAAGTCGCAACTTAAAAAATAAATATACACGAACTAGTGGAAAAACATTAATGAATAATGAAGGGGGAATCTTTAACTAAAGTATTAAAAAAAAAAAACAAAAAAACAATGAAAACACAAACAAATGTCAATAGCTGGTAGGGGACACCGGAATTGAACATGGGTCTTCCAAATAAGAGAGCGGTGATCCATCATCATTCGTAAAGTATAGTGGATAAAACTTCATAAGGTCTAAATGGGGTATTATCCGTCATGTGAACGATGACTGGACAAGAAGTTTTATGGGGCTTTATGGTGTAGTGGATAAAGCACCCATAAAGCTTCATCATCATTACTTAATTATTATTTTTTTTAATTTTTTTTTTAAAACTACTTTCATTAAAAAAAAAGTTACAAATAAAAATAAAAACAAAAACACGATACAACTAAAACAAAAAACGATAAAATTGAAAAAAAAACTAATCATCGTCTTGGAATAATATATATAGTGGGTGAGATTTATAAAAGTGTGAAAAAAAAAGAGTCGTTGATATAGCCGTTCAACGGCTATATCTCCCTCCCTCCTTCCTCTTTTCGGCGTTATCTCCCTCACGCCCATCTCGATTTTTTGGTTGATAACGCCTCATAACGCTCCACTGTAGTGGGGGTGGGCGTTATGAGGGGCGTTATGGGCTATTTTTAGACCCATAACACCCCATTACGAGTAGCCTAAGAGCAAAATTATTTTTGTTAATTGCAACTTCTTTATATTTATACATACAAACTAATTTTAAAGTTTTTAAGAAAAAAGACTCAAAGTATTATGTTACGTGATAAACCCTATAGGGAAAAAAAAGGGAAAAAGAAAAAGACAAATAGGTATCCTTTATAAATCCGTTTTTTCAATTTTCAATTAAACAAGATTTAATCGTATGCATGTTGTACTGAGGATGCGGCGGATACATATAATTGTTACTTTGCTAAAGCACTATATAAATAAAACGTAAATACAAAAAAACTAACGACGTTAAAAAATAGCATACAAAATAATATTAAAAAACTGATACGTAAACGCAACGGTGTAAAATTAAAACTAAGAAAACATAAAAAAGAAAAAAAAGAAAAATAAGGAAAAAGAAACAAGAAGTTAACGAAGAAAAAAGAAATAAAAAGTTATAAAGAAAAAACTAATTATAGGGTTTGGAGGCTTCATGGATCGAATATGAGAGCTAAAGATTATGTTAAACGCATACTTTATTTTTTAATATTATGTATACTTGTATATGTGTGTCAAAAGAGAAAAGAATAAGGCAACGGGAACAGGAGTGTGGCATGCAAAAGAGAAAAAATAAATGGTAAAATTGAAGTATAAGTGGTGAAGTAGTGTAAGTAGTAGATTAAAAAAATAAAAAAAAGTTTCTTTTTTTAATTAATATATACACATTGTATATATATTTTTTAATTAACCGTTTTTTAATTAAAACTCAACCTCCACCCCTACTCAAGAAAAATGAAGCAGCAGCGACTGCCACATGTAGCAACCAAACGAAGCAGCGAAAGGTTGCAACGGGCTTGGCCAAGCAGCGCAACGAGCTGCGAGTACTCCGAGCAACCTTATAGTTATATTTATTAATTTGATGCAATTTTTTTAAAAGCTAGAATATGATATGTGTGCATGCTATTTTTGAATTTTATGTAACATGTTTGTGTAGAAAATTTAACATGACACATAAATAAAGCAAGAACAATGAAATTTGAGCAATATTTCTATTTTCTACTTTCTACTCTCTCTTTCATTCACTATTTCCATTTTATACTTCGTCTTTAACGTAGCACTATTTCTACTTAGATATGCAAAATTACTTATTAAAGGGTCTTTTGAAGTTTTATGTTGGATAAAACTTAATCTTTCTATGACGACGGTATTTACTAATACCATTGGTAACCAAAAGAAATGTATATAACGTTTAGACAAAAAAAAAAAATAGCACAAACAATTTTCTAGTTTAAAGCAATTTTCTTTTCTAAACTTTATATTGAAGCTACGACTGTGGGCCCGGCCCATGAAGGTGGCCAGACGCCTAGACCACTTTCGCTTTTATATTTTGTTATATTATTTATTCATCCAAAAGTTATCATGGTTTCAAAGTGGATAAATTTACCGCCAAATAAGGACGTGAGTTTTCAAATAGTGAAAATAGATACAGGGCTACTTAGGCAGTATGGTACAAGCAAGCACACGTGGCGGATGACATGGCACTGTGTGGTGTGTGAAAAACCAGTTATGTAATCGAAACTAGAAAAAAACGGAACCGGTTAGAAGAAAATTTGGTTAGGGGAAAGCCGGTTTCAGTTTCTAACCAAACCATCGGTTACATACCTGTTACACTACTCAGCCTCTAAACCGGTTACATAACCGTCTTTAACACACCTGTTGCCAAAATAACCGATTAAAACCGATCCTACTAAAAAAATTAATTATCAAAAAACATAAAATCACTAAAAAAAGCAATAAACAATGTTCAACCACTCTTCTTTAAATTTGCTGTGTAAGTTTACTTATGTTATTTTCTTAGACCGGTCACGTCCCTAAACACGATCTTAGTCACCTATCACATCAGTATTTTTTTTTTTTTTAACAAATTCCTTTATTGTTTTTATATAAATGCTTTGATTCAATTTGGAAGCTTTTAGATCGACATACACAATTGTTATTGTAACGTTATATAATTATTGTTGTACTCTATTTAACAAGACAGATGGACACAAAGAGATGATCATGTGAGCCGGCCGTTAGCCACCGACGGCATATGGGCCCAAACATCAACGGTGACTCTTTGCCGGGAACAGCTACATCGTGCGGTGGTACCCAGCCATAAACTTGGTTAAGGATAAAGACATTACAATAAATATGGGCCAATGTAACATGTGTTGGTTTTTATCACATGATGTCACGTGTGGGATGCAATGTAACAATTTTTCTTTTTTTTTATAATATACCAATTAACGACGAACCTTGTAGTCCAGGTATTGAGTGTTTAAGGTGTCCTTCTAATATAAATTTCTTGAAAACTCTTTCGTGTTTCGAGACTTAAAGATGCACCATAATGTCATTAATTAAGATCCCGTGCGATATGCCCATACTACTGATCGGTGGAGTGGCGAATCCAGAATATTTTAACTAAAGATATTAAGTTTCAGTTTATACACACAAACATTACTTTTCCTAATAATTAATATACCATAAACATAAACACGAGAATGATTGTCCAATTCTTTAAATATTACTTTAATTTAAAAGGATTTAGTAATTGATATTTTATTCTTTTTATTAAAATGGTAAAATAAGTATTCTTCAAAATTTCAATATATAGCCGAATCAAGAAAACTTATTAAGAAAGTTAGTAGCCCCTAAACTATATATCATGAGAAAGATAAAATAAAATTAGAAAAAGAAACAATTGAAGTTACACTAATTTTATAGGTATTGGGCTCATGGGCTGTAGCTTAAAATTATCTTAGAAAGCAGGCTCACTTTACGAAAATTAACTAGGGTATATTCTTTTTTTTCATCTCTCATACATTGCTATTCTTGAACAGAGCCTTTGCGTCGTTCATTTCACCATCGTTGTTGATAACTATTTTAAAGTAAATGTCCCCGGCCGGAGGGCCAAAGGACCCCCGGACCCTCTATTGCCCCGCTATTGGATCGGTGTACCGTGTATTTTTAATGCACGTTATTACATAGTAACTATCCTCTAGATGCATCGATATTACTATTGAATTTAATACATTAAGCTGTTTTTATATTTTACATGTTTCATGAAACAGTGAGCTAAAAAAAAAGAATTCAAGTTGGTTTATGTATGTCCTAAGTCAAGTTAGTCATAGACTGTTAAGATTGATAAAGATTAAGAAAAGTCAAGCTTGTTATTTTATAAAGGGTATTAAAATTATAACATAATATTTATTTGGATTATCACAAGAGTTTGCACACGTGGTTAGTTGACTTGATTACAAAAAGTTAAAAACCGATCACGTGAGCAGGAAAGTGATTAACATTGGGCTTAACTAATTATTTCAAGTGGGCCGAAAGAATCAAGTTGGTAGCCCAGGAAAGTGATTAACATTGGGCTTAACTAATTATGTGCTGCCGTCGGCAGGTATAACGAGCGACAAAAGATTCTTGTGTCTTATAATGATAGTATTTGATGTGTTTGTTGTGATTATTGGCTAAAATATTTATGATTAATTGATTATATATCTTGAAATGAACAATATCGTTCCAATTCTAATGTCTTGTATCTTGTATGAATTATGTATTTTAGACATTTCTTAGTCATAAACTGAAAGTAGTTTTCTTGGTGGATCATTTGTTTGTTTGTGTTGTGTTACGAAACGAGTTTAAGTATTTGTAGTCAATGCAGCATGTAAAGATTTATTATTTAAGTTTGACTATTGTTTAGCAACATTCTAGCTCGTGTCCTTGGTCACGATTGAGTTCTTGTCTTCTAGCACGACCAGGTTCCTTTGCTAGTTGAATCTCTTTTATAACATTGTAGTGAATCATGTCTATGTGATTCTTTAGGATTCAGTATAACTTGTTTGCATATTAACCATAATATGATCTGAACCCTAGGTGTGATCATATTTTACTCATTGTTATTCGTCTACATTTTCTATTTAAAAATCAAAAACCAATTTTTACACTTCTTTCTAGTTTAATTCAGTTAAATAATCAAATAAAACATATCACACTGACCACATACTCCTTATGAATATGATACCTGCGCAACCTACCTACCTATGTTAGTTAGGTTTTTACACAACATCATCAAACATTGGAGACCTCATCCTACTTGGCCACCATCATCTTGTTCCACAATACCCATAATATTTCAGTAGTTAATTTTGTAACGACACCCACTAGTGTCAAAAGTGTATGACCCTTTATTAAGAGGTCTTGGGTTCAAGTCCCACTTGTAACAAAAGTAATAAAAAATGAGGGTTATAAGTTGGGCCAGGGGGTTTTCTCACCAGTGGTGAGTTTTCTCCTGATAGGGATTGTAGATGATCGGGTGGGACGTGTAATATCTTCGTCAGTGATCCAAATTTACCTTTAAAAAAAAAGTTAATTTTGCAACGAAAATTTTAATCCACTATAGATTGACAAATTGTAGCTGATTTTTGTGGTGACGGTTTGGGCCTTGGCCCATTTGGGTTTCGATCACCAATGGCCAAACTAACAAAGTGAAAAAACCTTAGAAATACAAATTAATATGTAAAAAAACTATCACAAATACAAGTCATCTCTTATACATCTAGAGGTGGTTAAGGATAACCGGTTAACCGCCATTTGATACTAGAGGTGGTTAAGGATAACCGGTTAACCGCCATTTGATTTTGCATATATTGAATCTAAAATTAAGATAGCAAAATGCATGCATGTGATTAGATTTTGAGAACAGAAACTTTTGAATTGATTATCATGGTCCTATACATATTACATAAACCGTTGATTAAATCAGCTAATCAACTAATTAAATCTGCTACTACATCTCACACGGATGCATAGTTATATTAATCTTGAATACAAAACAATCAAGTACAACATGATATATTATCGATCATCATAACCCTAATAAATTAATTGGTCGATCGATGGAATACATGCAGTTTATGTAGATACATTACGTCATAAGCGAATCAATAATATATTCCATAACGCATCACTCCAAATTGTGCTTGAGAAATTTGCGAATGCTTGTCAAGAAACCGGTTTCCGGACGTGCTCTCGTTTTCACCTTCTCCGGGACCATGAACTGACGTTTTTTCGGTATTGAAACGTCTTCGTCGTTATATTTGTCCATGATGCGGTGGTGCAGGTGGTGCTGATGCTGGTACCGCTCCCGTCGGTAATCGTGCTCGAATTTCAACCGCTTTTTCAAAGCGATTTCATCACCAGATGGGTTCAGGTCAGGACGGGTGTTGACGGTGGAACGGACGGGAAGTCGAGGCTCGTCGAAGAAATGGCGGTTGATGGCGTGGAACCTGGCGAATTCGGAGCGGATCCGATCCTTGTCTGATGATTCAGACAAGTGATCGGATCCGGAGGATGGTTTCTTCGGTAGAAGCGGGAGGTTTGAATCTTGAATGCAATCGTTAGGCACCTCCATATGGAGGTCGAGATTTGCATGGGAATCGGCGGGGGTGGGGTCCAGGGAGATCCGGGCGGCGGAGACGGCGAATAGCAACGTGAAGATGGTGACGGCGGCGAAGTTTCGGTCCATTGTTGTGTCGGAGGAGTTGTGTGGTATGTACGAGGTTGGGGATCGGGCAGGTTTATAGAAGGGATGTTTGGGGAAAACGGGCAGCGGGCACATCGGATCACCCTCCACGTGGTGGGATTTTGTTGTGAATAGAATTTGTTTGAGTCGTTAGGAATCATTGGATGAAGATATAATAGCAACAACAAATAAGTTTAAACCAATGTTTTAAAACCCGGATTGAACCGGTGATCAGTGGGTGTACCGGTTCGATTGAACCGTCGGGTTTTTCAGTTGAACCGACGGTTCAACTGGGTGAACCATTCTTTTTTTAAAATTAAGCTAAAAAACACATTTTTAAGACAATAAAAAAAGGTAGGACCGTATGGTGTTTCACTACTTTCTTAATTGAAGTTAACTGATCGGGCGAAAACAAATCGTCACTTCGTCACTTGCCGTTAAAGATTCTAAAACAAACCATCCATCGAAGATAACTGAAAGTCTGATATTTTTTTGATAAATATAACTTGATTAGAACTTATATTGATGTTATTTTAGATAACTATAACTTGTTTTAAACTTTATTAAAGTTTCTTAACGACATGTGTCGTGGTTGAAAGTTTATACAATGTATATTGTAATTTACATGTTTGAATAGTCAATCCAGTTCGACCGTCCGGGTCAACCCGGGTCAATCGGTTGAACCATTTTTTACATAAGGCCGGTCCGGTTAAAATTCCGGTTTTAAAACATTGGTTTAAACAATTACACCTAAGTGTTAAAGATAAGAAAAATAATTAATCTCATTGTTGACCATACATTGCTAACACAAGTTTAAACATTTCACGAGTCGAAAACTAAACGTTTTAGATTGTGTATCGTATAAAACCAATTTGCTTGTTAGTTTTATCCTACGTTTAGCATCATAATAAAATAAACATTTAATCAAACATAATGGTGAATCAAGATCTAAAATTTGCTTGTTAGTTTTATCCTACGTTTAACAACAATTTTAGATGTTTTAAGATGAATACATTACATTTACACCTTGTAAATTTGGTGCCCCAATTTTTTTGGGTTTTTGGGTATACATCTTCATTATGAGGATGTCCCTCTTGAGGATTGCTGGTGGTTAAATGGTGTTCCCTAAAACTATAGAAAGTATGAAATGCAAATTTTATAGGGTACAAGTTTAAAAGGATGAGATCTAAATCTGTGAGGTACAAAATTGTGTGCTTGTTCTAAAAAATTCAGGAATAGTTGCTAATAAAAGTTAGTGTATTCAACGTAATAGAAAAATAATAATTATTAGATTAAATTGCAAATTCTTAACTTTGGACTAAATATATATGTACAACTAATGGTTTCAGTAAACATCAACATCCAACCTTGGATTACTCCTAGAGCTTAAACATATTTATTAAATTCAAACCAATATTTTTTTTTATAAATCCTTATACAAAAAAAGGGGTGAGCACCCAAATGTTTTGTAATAAAGCACAACGTTATCAAGAGCTTAATTTATACACCAAGCCCAAAAGAAGCTTTGGTTCCTTGTTATAATCAATCTGATTCGATGAAATAAGTTTGCAATCATTAATCATAAAAGCTTTTCTTGTTAGGCATAACGAATTAAGTCATCGATCATCACTCTTCATCGGATGCATGGAGAATGTGATATGGGCTTCTGTGGGAGAGAGCGCGCTAGGTATGACCGAGAAAGTGATGTTTTCATATGGTACATGTAGCGCATTGGAAAGGTCGATCTAGAATGGTTTGTGCAAGGAGGAAAGATTTTGGGCATCATGTAGCCTGATTGGCGGTGATTGGGCAACATTGTGATTATCTTGCTCCGGTTAGGGTTTATCTTTATTCCAAGAGGTTCAAGTTTGTTCATGGAAACCTTAAAACCCCCAACATCATGATTGACCTCTCAAACTACACCTTCAGGTAACTTCTTGCACCGGAAGTTTCTGACATCCATAAAACGAAAACACCCCCCCCCCCCCCTCTCATATCGTCACAAAAGAACGACATATATCATTTTGGGTTGATCGTGTTGGACATTTTAGGAGGAGGAGCAAAGGCATTGGGGGTCATGGAATGTGATTTTGAAAAAAAAAGATGTTAAGGTTGTTAAAGAAAATGAGTTTTTATAGTTCCCTATTGAAGGGAAAGATAGATTGAAAGTTTTGAAGGTTTGGAACATGGGCTTGAATGTACAAATAGGTCACGTGAGGCTACACCTATAGTTGAGAACATACCGCTAAACTTGAGCAAGTAATAGTAATTAGGCATATACTAAAATTAAATAAAACCGCTTTCGTTAATGAAGTTTTCAAATATGACATGTCACAGTAGTTATTTTTTATGAAATTTTATATATGACATGTCACAACAGTTATATTTTATAATATAAATGGAGCAACTTAACATTGTGGAGGTATATGAGGAAAGAGATGAAAACATGATAAATATATATAAGACGCATTTATAAAAAAGTAACCTGATCTAAAATGAAAAAAACGTTGTTGAATCTTCCTCAAAGTTGTTATTTTGGAAGCAAGTGGAGAAGGAAGCACAAAAAATAGAGTAAAAATAACAATGTTCATACCTTATTCGTAGTGTTCAAGACTCGTTACGATCGAAACCATATCAATACATCGACTTTTTATGCTCCATCAAAAGGCTTCTAATATAACACAAAACATTCCCTTAAGACAAAGGGCATTGTATGGCCAAAATCAGAAGCCTTTGAGGGAGAGCAAGAAATCAATGCATTGGAAACCATTCTTATTTTCTTCTTATCCCACTTATCATGAACTTTAACATATTAATCATATCGAACAAAATCAAAACATTGAGTTTGGTCTCCATCAAGAAACTTCTGATATGGCCGAAAACATACCCTTAAGACTAAGGGCGTGGCCAACATCAGAAGCCCTTGAGGGAGAGCAAACTTCCAATGCTTTGGAAACCTTTCTTAATTAGTTCCCTTGTATCCCATTGGTCTTGAAACCATGATTAGTCTTATTGGGCAAGAAGCCCTTTTATAACCCAAAAAAACAATGAAAAGATTAGATTATTACAAAAGGAATACAACATGTTGAATAAATGATTCAATTTGGTGGGGTATACATATCTTTGGTCTTTTGACATTTAGTGCAAAAAATAGATCTTGCTAGTACTAGATAGATAAGATACGGGCTATAAAAGCATATCAATCCACAAAAATCAAAAACAAACAAGAATGATTATGATATTTTAATCATATAAGACAACAATGATTAAAGATATATCGTTAATTAGTGAATGAAGTGTTGGATTAATAGTCATGTTAACATTTTGTACAAAAGTAATTGTCTATTTAATAATCAAGCCAACTAAGTTTATATATGAAAATTTTGAACATGTGATGGTAACGAATTAGATCGATATACAAAACTTGGATATGATTATTTTGAATAATAAAAACCGTATAATATTATCATATAAAAAAACCTATTTGATATAAATTATATAGGTTTTTGAAATTGTTAATTTATTTTATTACCAAATAGCTAACGTTGTATCACTTATAAGTTGTTAATGTGTTTAAGCCTCGAGCCTCATGTAATAAAAAAGTATATTTCAAAGTAAAAATAGAGATGTTGTAACCACATAGAGTTCTACAAATCATTATGCTTTTTAAATGAATTAGTAGATCAAGAAGGTTTGCCTTTGAGAAGATTGGCGAGTTAACAAATATTTGATTTCTTATGATACAAATCACAAAGAATACGCATCTAGAAAACATATAATAATGATATATATATTCTCAAATAGCCAAATTTGACATTCCTCGAATATATATATATCAACCTAAAAGGATGTGTTGACATTTATCAATTGTTCTTATCTCAAAATATATCAAAGAATTACAAATAGAATCCATAAAGTTACAAAGAATATTATAAAGGAAAGATGATTAAACGAGAAGTTTGGTTTAAATTTGAAAGAATCTAACCCATTTGATCTTGATATAATAATAAAAAATGATCGGTAATTTGGTCTTAGTCATCTTTGTTGACTTTTAATTAAGTTCCTTCAATTTTTGTAAACATTCACAACTTTCACATACGACATTTTTTTTTAATTACACAATAAAAACGAACGTTTTTTTTATCTTTAAAATGTGTATAGTGTTGCTATATATAAAACTAAAAAAATTACTTTTTCGATTTTTAACACAATATGACACAATGATCTAAACATTTTGACACAATATGACACAATGATCTGAACATTTTGACACAATGATCTGAATATTTTGACAATGATATGAACATTTTTTGCACAATATGAGACAATGGTCTGAACATTTTAACACAATATGACACAATAATCTGAACATTTTGATACAATCGAAAGAGTATTTTTTTTTATGGTGTAAATTTAAAAAAATAATAATGTCGTATCTAAGAGTTATAAAGATTTAAAAAATTGGGAAACTTAATTAAAAGTAAAAAATGCTCTTTTATGTTTTTTTTTTCTTTCTAATTTTAGATAAGAAAATTTTGGGGCCATAGATCTTCATTTAATTTAATATCTAATGACTATGATTTCTTCTTATCATTCTTATCCAAACTTTTTTTGAACGGCAATTTGGCTCAGCGGAGTATCAGAACTGGTTACCCTGGACCTACCCACTGTCCCGAGTTCAAACCTCATAGCGAGGGAACCCTAGAGCGCCCCCCATTTGCACCATCGGACAGAAACCGGGTAAGCCCGTAAACCCTCCCTTGTGACTCAGGATCAAGCAAGGTCAATCCTTCATTGCCCACTAATATCTCACAAAGTGGTGTGAGTGAGACTATTACTTAGGTCTCTTCAACCACAAGCTTAAAATTTTAACCACTACACCAATTTTGTTTGATATTTTTACCTAAACTAAAGTCTCATAATAACCCCTCTCTATTTTAAAGTATAATATGTAATAGAGCATTAATAATCAACAAACAACAAGTAGCTGATTGGCCCACAATACCATAACAGCCCAACTATACTAACATTTTAATCATATACATCAAACTTTCTCCATCTCTCCCAGCAAAGATTGTATCTCTTACTTCTTGCATTTATCCATAAAAAACTCATAACCTTGATTTCCAACACCTTCTGATTGTGTGTTCCACCATATCACAAGAATATGGCATAGATAAGCTCTTCATCTTCAGCACGACCACAACAAACTTTTGATACCTGAAACAAATTAAAAACAGAAAACGCAAAAATTGGTGTCACCTAACAACTAACCATACACTAGACACAAGAGCATATGTAGCAAGCCATGAATAGATGCTCCTCCGACTCTTTAGCTTCATCGCAAAACGGACAGATCATCAAACCACAGTTTTTCTAAATGATTATTTATATTAAATTATATTACAATACCTTGTAGACCTTTTTGTTTTATAACTCATCATTAAACACCATTGTGTTTTTCTAAATGATTAGTTTTCAAAATATAGTTATGAAATAACACCATTGTGTAGTTATAATAACACAAAATAAGTTAAAACTTAAAATACAATGACAAAAATGCTCCCTCTATAGATAAATAATACAAGAACAAATGTAAAACCAGAATCATTCTCATAACTTTTAGAAATAATAAAACCTTTTTAAACCTAATCCTAATTACTTAATCACAAAATTAGTCAAATCCAAACTCTACATATAATAACTTTCTGTTCGTTAAAAATCATAATAGTATAATACTATTTGTTTTTTTTATTAAACTCGAAGACCCATATTTTTAATGGGCTTTTAGCCCAATTAAGCCTCTTCTACCGCGCGACTCAGCAGATCCCAATTGGCGCGAAAATGAATCGACAATTAACAGTTAACACATCACACACCTAGGTTTTGTCTGTAATCCAATCGGAAAAAATGGCCCGGAAACGCCGGCGAACGGCGGACTGCGAAAACAAGCAAGCGGTACAAAATCGTAGTTCGATGGTGACAAGAAGTCAGAGTTCATCGGTGAAGATACGAAGTGATGATAATAATAATAAAAATAGGAATTCGCCGCCGGTGGTGGTCTTCGCTCACGGCGCCGGCGCTCCGTCGTCTTCAGAGTGGATGATTAGGTCAGATTGTTACTTTTATTATTCTCCTAAGCCCAGCTTATATATATATATGTGCACATTCGATTTATTTTATTTATGCTTAATTGGCTGTCGTTAATTAATATATCTATGGTTACTAATTTATTGGTAACCCCTAAATCTATCACAAGTAGTTGAAGCGAATCCTTGCAGCTGAGATTTGATTAGGTGGTATTTGGGAGTAAACAGTTTTTGTTTTAAAAAAAAATTAAAGCGAATCTAACGATAATAGTGAAAAGGAAATTTGGATTTTAATAATCTTAATAAACAAACCACTATTAAAATGACACTAAATTCGTTAAAAAAATTCTCTTTTTGATGATTGGGTATCATGGAGGCGTTTTATGTGACATGTTTTTGATGTCTATGAGGAAAAGTTTCTGAAAACAACCATACAAACACATTCTACAACCGGATAAAAACATTTTTTGTGGCATCAAACATACAAAAATCTTTAAAACAAACTAAGTGTGAGTTCAATTATTAAAAAAATGCCAAATAAGACGTCACCGTGATGCCCAATCATAAAAAGTGAATTTTTTTTTAACCAAGGGTCATTTTAAATGGGTCTGTTTATTTCTAACATGATTAAAAAGGGGTTCGTTTGAGATTATTAAAAATCAATTTTCCTAGAGAAAATTATGAAAAAAAAAATTAAGAGAGGATGAGAAGCACTTTTTATCTCTTGAGTCTGGAGATAAAGATACTAGATAAGGTTTGTCCTTTATTCTATCCGAAATTTTGTTGTGTTTGTTTGTTATATACACTTTTACTTCTGTATCATTTCTTAATCTAACAAGGTATTTTATTGGAATTGGATTAAAATAATGATAAGTAAGTAATTATATTAGTAAAATAAGGTTTACCTCTTATTTTAACCTTTCCAAACCCATATATATTTGTACTTGTGTATCATTTTTTTAATAAAAAAATGGCACTTTTAAGTAATTATATCATGTAAAATAAGGTTTCTTCTTACTTTACCCTTTTCAAACCTTACCATTTACTCTGATTTTGCTTTGTTTGTTTGATATAAATAAATTTACCTGTGTATCATTTTTAATCCAGTAAGATACGTTATTGGGCTAAAAAAATGATGCACAAGTAATTACACCCTGTAATGCTATGAGACCTGATGGTATCATGGGATAATTACTACTTTCATGATTTTTTAAAAATATTATGGTGGAAAATTTCTAGTTACATTAAACTATCATATGTTTGGTTTTAATAATATGCAGATGGAAGAACTTGTTACATGACTCACTAAATGCTGTTGAAGTTGTAACTTTTGACTACCCATGTGAGTTTCCTTAAAAGGACAAACTTATTCAGGGTCTATTTAACCTGTTATACATGCATTAGGTGCTGTTTTTAGCTACTGATAATGACTGCTTGCAGACATTTCCAAAAGAAAACCTCCTCCCAAAGCAGAAAAGTTGGTCGAGTTTCATTCGGATATCGTCAAAATGATTGCTGCAAAGTACCCACAACACCCTCTAATCTTGGTTGGAAAATCCATGGGTTCAAGGTAAAAGAATACTAAATTAGGGATTTTATGTGTTTGCAAGTCTAGAATGAGGTATACATATGGTTTTCTTCTGTTATATGCAGGATAAGTTGTATGGTAGCTGCTGATAACAGTATTCAGGCTTCTGCTGTAGTCTGCTTAGGGTACCCGTTAAAGGTTTGTTGATTGTGATATTGTACACATTACTATCTGAACGTTATAACGTAGAGCAGACACACAAAAGATAAAAGGGAACTCAAAACTGACAGCCTGTTCAGTTGATGGAATTTGGGTCCAACAGTTTGCGTGTTTGGAACTTGGGATGTTTCTACTCATATCTTTTTGGAGATAACATATAATGAATATCTGACTTAGTTACATCATATTTCAGGGATCGAAAGGAGCCATTCGAGATGGGCCACTTTTGCAACTTACAGTTCCTACCATGTTTGTACAGGTGAAACTTCACATTGTGTCTCATTTCTTGTTAACATTTGCTACTTAGCATGCTAGGTGAAAATTTATAATCATTTTGGGCTCTTCTAGGAAACTGGGCCAATTCTAATGGGCCGGCCTGATCTGGGCTGGAGCGGGATTTGGCCCATTAAAAGGTTATTTACAAAAAATGTGCTTAAAGTATAAAAAATTGGCTAATCAGTATATTCTTAGGTTGTGTTTGGCGCGCCATAAGCTAGCTTTTTGACGTTACCAAACGGAGCTTTTTTTAATAAGCTAGTTTTTTATAAAAGCCCCGTTTGGTAACGTCAAAAGCTAGCTTATAAGCTAGCTTTTGAAAAGCTAGTTGGAGTAGCGTTTCAACTAGCTTTTCAACTAGCTTTTATAATATTTCCAGTTTTACCCTTCCCTAACTTATAAATAAATATCTTTATTTACATTTATGACAATATACTTTTATGTCATTTTATATTTTTCAGCTAGTTTATCAGCTAGTTTTTTACCAAACGTTATTTTTTATTAGCTAACTTATAATTTATCAGCTAGCAGCTAGCTTTTCAGCTAGTGCGCCAAACACAGCCTTAATGCTACTGACTAGTCTTTTTTTTGGTTAATGAAGGGGACCAAAGATGGGTTGTGTTCATTGGAGTCATTAGAAGTGGTCAGGAAGAAAATGAAAGCTTTGAGTAGACTGCATGTTGTTGAAAATGGCGATCACTCGATGAAGATCGCCAAGAAGAATCTTAAGTTGGCAGGAATCACTCAAGAAGAAGCAGAAGAATGTGCTATACAAGCAATTGCATTGTTTGTTTCCGAAATCATAGGTGCGAGGTGAATACTATCCACTATCCGTAAATTACTTTGTATGCGCGATAAATTGTGTATTTTGACTTATTTTACATTACCATATAATGATGTTACTCATGTCAGCAAGTTCTTTTGTGTCTTGACATCTTCTGCTATTCGGGACCGGTTTTATAAGTTAACGAGCATAAACGAAGTGAATCAGATATAGTTTTCAGGCGGAGGAGGGGAAATGAGGGGTTGGGTAACGGGTCAAAAACATGTAATTTTGTTTAGATTGGGTTGGTTGATTTGAGACGTTGAATTTTTTTTTAAATACTTGGTGTTAAATCGGATTACAAACTATATGCTATTATAACAAATATTTACATATTTAAATTAATCGATGTGGTAGGTTGTATGCATTAAAAATACACGTTGGATGACTTTACTTCCGGTTTTGTTTAAGTTGCTTTCTCGATAACCTCACTAGGTTTAACCTTCAAATGAGTGGCGTAGCGGTAAGTGTTTGATGCCCTTTAGTAGAGGTCTTACGTTCAAATCTAACTTCCATTGGTTTTTTGTCTTTAATCCATTTGCGTAAGTTGCGTTTCACGTATCTTATTAGTTAGTTGGATATTGGTGAGATACCCTAAATCTTTCGAGAAACTATTCTCATGGTTAGGAAGAAAAAAAAACTCACAAGGGTACAATAGGAATTTCAGTTTGTTTTGGTCCACAAGTCTCTTTCTCTAACCAAAAATGTTGATGCTTGAATTTCTTTTTGAAAGCAAATATTAGTTTTGTAGCTTGGAATTTGGATTGTGGAAAGATAACAAAGTTGACTACTTATGGGCAAATTTGTATTCTAGAAGGAAGATAACTAAAATATACACTCCACATATATTTGTTTGTTTGAACCTGTGATGAATATAGATACAGATGAATGATGTGGATTAAAATAAATAAATGGACATGGATATTAGTTAGTAGACAATCCTAGTCGACATGTATTCGATTCATTTGTCTCCAAACTAAATGTTGGACAACAATTGACATACAAGAATTCTAAGTTGAAAATTCAAGAAAAATAAACTGAATATTATCATAGCCGGTCGCCCGGTCTTGAGATTCTAAGTTTAAGGTGTTGTGCGTAAAGTGGAAATGAGCACCTAAATATGTATATTTGTTTGTTTATTTAAATACTAGAGTAAATTACTATTTGCATCCCTGAGGTTTGGTCAGTTTTGCCACCTGCATCCGATTTTCAAAATTTTAACAAATTATTCCCTGACGTTTGTATTTTGTTGTCATCTGAGTCCTTGGGACTAACGGTGTTAAAATTTTCTGTTAAGTATAAGGGTATTTTAGTAATTTCAATGATGAAGGACTAGTTATGTTATTAAAAAATAATTTTACAACTTTAATTTTTTAAAAGGGTGTTTTTGTAAATTAAACAATTAAAAAAAAATTAGAAAAATAAAATATATACCAACCTCTAAACCTAATCAGACATCACTACTTATCCTCAAGTTCCACCACCGTCGACTAGATCCTCAAATTCCACCGTCGACTATTTTGATCACCACCCAAAATCCGCTGCCGTCAACCATTTTTTCCACCACTCAGCCTTTCACTCATCCAGATCACCACCGGAATCGTAGGTCCCTCCACGGAGGTCTCATCCATTTGTACAACCGGCGGAGGTCCCTCCGCGGCGGAGGCGGCGGCATGTTCATAATCCCCGGAGCAATGATCGGCGAACTGATCTCCAAAACAGAGATGTTATACGGAATCTGCTTCACGAATCTCTAATACAACGCGTCAAGATTAGATCCGGTAGCAGCGGATCCGAATCCGACCGTCTGACGACGGTTACCATCTCATCGGTTGTTTCCTCATCCGGATCGTTAAATCCACCGGAGAATTACTCCTCTCTCAACACCACCATTAATGGAGACTGTCGCACCTTCACCGGAATTACACCTTCAAAATCTCCGAGCACAGTACATACCTTTGAAAGCTTCATACTTGGCTCCTTCTTTCCGGAAGTCATCTTGTCTGCAGAGGAAAAATAATTTCTAGGGTTCCATAATGATTCACAAATCACAGATCGGATCGTGTTTCCTCATTCATTCGACCCGTGTTCGAACTCGTTTCTTCAGATTGTCACGAAACCACATGGATTTGGATCTAGTTGTGTTCGCATTTTTATTTCGCACATGATTATGGATTCAATTTTATGATTCATTCGATTTGGATCTAGTCTCGTTCAAAAAAAAGAAACAAAAAGAACTGGGTTTGTTGTTTGAAAACAATGGCCCTTTCTCTCTCTTTTTTATTTGGTGATAATAAGACCTGGTTATTCATTTTACAAAAACAACCCTCTACTTTAGGTTTTATAGAAATAGTCCCTTGTGTACAAATTGACTGAAATACCCTTCTACTTAACAGAAAATTTTAACACCGTTAGTCCCAAGGACTCAGATGGTAACAAAATACAAACGTCAGGGAATGATTTGTTAAAAATTTGAAAATCGGATGCAGGTGGCAAAACTGGCCAAACGTCAGGGATGCAAATAGTAATTTACTCTAAATACTAAGATAGAACCCGTATGTTATACGGGTTAAATCATTTTTTGGGTAAAGGGTTATACGGGTTAAATCATTAGAAAATATATATAATTGATAATTCATGCATACTCGTTTTATTACCCGAATAACGTATTACATTACATTACATTTAATAAAGTTATAATTCATAATATGGTATTGGTGACTTTACCTTTTCATAAAATAAAAAATTTAGAGCATGTCTCTACTTGTATATTTGGAAAAAATACAACATAAACATGATCATCTTTAAAAAATGGTTGTTATAAAAACAATCCAACCCTAAATAGCGACTAACACTAACTTATGATTTGAAAAACTTGAGACTTTAAGTCTTGATAGAAAGTTAGGTGAGTATAAAGTTTTATTAAAATTATAATGAACATATTCTAATTATTGAGTTTAAAGTCTAAATTATAATCAGAATATTATAATGTTAAATCAATAAAAAAATATTTATCTTTGTATATATTAGAAAACTTACAATTGTATTAGTCATGATGTTTAAAATTTCTAATTTGAATGAACATGGATCATTTGATATGATAGAAAAACTATTTAATATTGGATATTATGAACATAAATTTTATCGTTTACGGATTTCTCTATAAATAGTATCATCCGTAATGTTGACTGAATTTGTAAAACAATATTAGTTATTCATTAATTATAATATTAAATATGATTTGCTCAATTGTATTTGAAAAACATATTAAATAAGTGTCTATTGGTATTTTATAAGTTTTTTAAATATTTATTAAATAAAAATAATAATAGTTTAAAAAATAATTGTAGGTAAAATATATGATTGTCATAATTCTATAAATATAATTAAATAAAAATATATCATGATTATAAGGGATATAATTTCTAAAAAAAAGAATTTATTAGAAAATAGATTTGGGAGGGAAAATTTGTGTGAGAATGATTATAATATTGACAAGTGTCAACAATTGTAATTGTTTATTAGAGTAGGAAGATGATTATGTTATTTAAACGTTTTTATCTAATTAGAGTTCATATATAAAGTGGAATTTTCCCTTTTTTTTTATACAAAATAAGGATTCTAGGCGATTGATTTACAAAATCAATGGCTTATATTTACGGATTAAACAATTAAGCGTGAAAAGGGTTTGGGGGAGTAAATGTGGAATAGCTTATAATTATTGTTTTTGTTTCAAGTTCCTCTAACTTTTTTAAACTTGTATGACAATTATTTTTTTAATTACACTATAAAATCAAAAATTTATTCTATTTAATTTTAGTATAATATTATTATACTTAAAAAAAAACCTTTATTTTTAATAAAAACGTCTCTAGTCGCTGATTATCTTCTAACTTGCATAACTATTACTTTATGTGTGTGCGAACAAGATATACGTGGGGCTCCGTGGTAACTTTGTATGCAAAACATCATTTGTATAGTAATTTCACCCTTATTATATAATAGTATACTGACCATGAAAATTAGTAAAAAAAATAAAAAAATTTTGGCTTCATATAAATCATGGCCCTTGTTCGGTTGCCCACCATACACACCTTTTAAATTGATCTTGGAAATTATTCAACTAAATAGGTGATGTGGTTTGGCTCTTTAGCATGCTAGGTGAAAATTTATAATCATCAAGGCTATTCGTAATGGGCGTTTTTGGGCTCCATAACGCCCCATAACGTCCCATATAACGCCCCGCCCCACTACGGTGCGGCGTTATGGGGCGTTATGGTGCCCAAATACGCCCGGGGCGTCAGGGACAAAACGCCGAAGAAAGGTTTTTTGATCGAGATATAGCCGTTGAACGGCTATATCAACGGTAACTTTTTTTTTTAATTTTCAATTTTTTTTAAATTAACTCTCAAACTATATATATATCTCCCCATATTTTATAAACTACATACTCTCATTCTCTCTCAATTCACTCCTCTACATCTTTTTAAAAAAAATGGGCTCTCCCTCTTCCGCCACTCGACTCGGTTTGTTCGACGATGAAGAAGACGAGGTTGTTTCCGCCGCACTTCAACTTTTTGACATGCCGGTACCACACCCGGTTATCAAGCGAAGACATCTTGAACGTGATCGTAATGCGGCCAACGAAAATTTGATGAGAGACTATTTTGGCCCAGCACCGCTCTACTCCGATGAGACGTTCAAAACATGATTTCGAATAACCAAACGGTTATTTTTGCGTATAGCTAAAGATTTGGAGGAGCATTCACCGTATTTTAGACAACGGTACGACGCTACTGGAAAACTTGGGTTCACTTCCATTCAAAAGTGTACGTCGGCGATAAAAATTCTTGCGTTCGGCAACACTACGGATATCAACGATGAGTATTTGAAGATGGCCGAGAAGACAACGAGAGATACCGTTGAAGAATTTTGCAAAGGGCTTGCCGACTTGTACACATAGCGGTATTTGAGAAAACCAACTTGGAACGACATGCAAAATCTATACGATCGCCACGAAGAAGTTCATGGTTTACCCGGCATGATTGGAAGTATAGATTGCATGCATTGGACTTGGGATAATTGTCCAACCGAATGGCGAGGACATCACACGAGGGGTGATCAGAAAGGTCCAACGGTTATTTTGCAAGCCGTTTGCTCAAACGATCGTTGGATTTGGTACGCCAAATGTGGTGTCGCGGGGTCCCTTAGTGACATCAACGTCTTGGAAGGTTCTTATGTGATCGAGGATTATATATCCGATAAGATGGTGAAGGTCGGGTTTTACGCGAATGGAACCTACTACCCACATGGATATGTTTTGGGTGACGGGATATATCCGGAGTATTCGATGATTGTGAAGGCCTTCAAAGACCCAATTGATGAGAAGCGACGATATTTCAAGACGGTTCAAGAGGCGGCTCGGAAGGACGTTGAGTGTTGTTTTGGAAATCTAAAAAAAAAACTGGCACTTTCTTAAAAATCCTTGTCGATTGTGGACGAAGGATAAGATGGAGGATTACATGCGCGCAATTATCCTATTGCACAACATGAACAAAGAGGATAAGGGTATTGCGATATGTGCCGACTTTCGACCCGAACACATCCAAGAGATGCCACCTGCGACACAAGAAAAGAGACTTCAAAACTACGCGATTTTGCGTTCAAGAGAGATACATAACTCTCTAAAAGCTGATTTGGTTGAACACACTTGGACGTTTAGGCCATTTAATTACGTGCCCCCACCCCCACCGGTTGTGCAACAAGAAGAAGAGGGTGACGATGAAGAAAATGAAGAAGACTACGACGACGTGCAATCCGATGATTAGTTGTAATTTTTTTTTTAAGTAGTTGTATGTTTTATTTTAATTAAGTTGTAATATTTTTTTTTAGTTTTAATATTTATGAAAGTAGTTTTTTTAAAAAGAAAAAAGTAAAAAATAAATAAATATTAAGTAATGATGGTGGGGCTTTATGGGGCTTTATCCACTACACCATAAAGCCCCATAAAGCCCCTTGCACAGTCAGCATCCACATGGCGCATAATGCCCCTTGTGGGGCTTTATGGGGCTTTAACCATTGCACTTAGCCTAATGGGCGTCCTGATCTGAACTGGAGCGCACCGAATTTGGCCCAATATAAGGGTATCTACAGTTAAAAAAAATTATGCTTAAGATATTAAAAATTGGCTAATCAGTATATTCTTAATGCTACTGACCAGTATTTTTTGGTTAATGAAGGGGATCAAATATGGGATGTGTTCATTGGAGTCATTAGAAGTGGTCAGGAAGAAAATGAAAGCCTTGAGTAGACTGCATGTTGTTGAAAAATGCTGATCACTAGATGAAGATCGCCAAGAAGAATCTTAAGTTGGCAGGAGTCACTCAAGAAGAAGCAGAACAATGTGTTGTTCAAGCGATCGCAATGTTTGTTTCTGAAATTATAGTGGAAGGTGAATACTCTCCGTAACTAACTTTGTATGCACGATAAATCGCATATTTTGATTTATATTACATTACTATATAATGGTTTTACTTGTGGACTTCTTTTGTATCATGACATCTTCTACTAATCAGCACCGATTTTATACTTAAGGAGCATAAATGAAGTGAATCCGATGTTATTCGTAGTAGGCTGAGGCCTGAGGAGGTAAAATGAGGGGATTGGGTAACGGGTCAAAAACAATAAAACATGTAATTTTGTTCAGATTGGGTGGTTGATCCGAGATGCTGAAGTTTATGTATTAAAAATACACGTTGGATGATCTTCTTTCGGGTTTTGTTAAGTTACTTCTAGATAACCTCATAAGGTTTAAGTACATTGGGAATTTCAGTTTGATTTTGGTCCACAAGTCTTTTTCTAACCCAAAATGTTGATGCTTGATTTTCTCGTTGAAAACAAATATTAGTTTTGGAATTTGGATTGTGGAAAGATAACAAAGTTGACTACTTATGGGCAAATTTGAACTCTAGAAGGAAGATAACTAAAATATACACCCCACATATATTTGTTTCTTTGAACATGTTTGACTTGTTATTTTGGTGAATATATATACAGATGAATATAGCTGAAAGATATGGATTAAAATAAATAGATATTACTATTATTATATATATATCATTTTGGTTTGCTGACGTGTACACTGGGATTTTACTGTTCATATGACATGGCATGATGTGGAAGTGCCACGTGTCAGCCTTCTTATGGTTTATTTTTTTTTTCCATTCCGATCTGATTTTCTGTATTTATACATATATTTTGCATTACAAGTTACATATTATATTCTGTCTTGGTGGTTAGGTTCCTGTCTTTTTTACAGAGTACCCGGGTTCGAATCTTTATGTATACGTCTTATGGTTTTCTTTTTTTACCCACAGGTTTCTTAAGGTCTTATGGTTTTCTTTTTTTACCCACAGGTTTCTTAAGGACAGCTGTACTCACTGTCATCTGATTTACAGATGGCATCTATTAGATACCAATGAGTGTCCCCTTCATCACACGTACCTCATACGTGTCTAATTTCCTCTCTCATCTCTCATCATAAAACCATATTCTCAAAACCTGGTTCTCATCTATGTTCACCGCCATCCGGCGGAGGCGGATGTTTTTCCGGTAAGAGCATGGAATTAAACCTAATTTATATCACAAACACCTTTTAAATCATCAAACACTCATCAATTCTATGCCCAGTAATCTATTTTCCAATCGTCAATTACAATAGTCTCTCTCTCATTCTCAAAGCTCTTCCTATCTGATCTAGGGTTTTCTTACTAAACCCAAATCATTACCATGGACAAAACTTGCTTCCGCGAATCTCCCTGCACATTGTGCTGTCGTCGATGCTCCGGTGACGTGGAAGCGACGAAGTGTTGCTCCGTCTTCGTAGAGGCAACGACGTCTACAGCTGCCTCTGTCGCTTAGGCTTCGATTTGGCTTTCTGAATCATTTTCGATGATATTTAAGGGACGATGTCGTCACTACGGTCACTTTGAAGGTACGAATTAGTCGTTGATGTTCTGTTGGATTGGTTTCTTTGCTTTTGGGTCTTTCAGATCTGAAAGATTTATGGGTTTTCGAGTCCTAAACATGCGATTTGGTTACGAAATGGCTCATTTTTGTTCTGATATTGCTAATTTCAGATGTCATTTTTCATTTTCTGATATTGTTTTTGGATCCATTTTCTGTTTGCTTTTGGGTTCTTAATACCTCGATCTAAAACTCTCTTGGGTTTTCAACTGGTACAGTTGTTTACAGTCATTTGATGGTTGTGAGGTTTTGTTTCATTTGACTGATTTGAAGCCGTTATGACGATGATGGAATCTGTTGGTACATGGAAATGCTATTTGAGCCTTAACACGGCAATGATAATGTTATTGGTCACCGTTTGTATGTTGCTGATGGAATTATTGGATTTCACATCGATAGACAGTATTTATATGATGGTTCTTATTTGTCCCTGACGATTGAGCTTGATCCCTCTCGGTTATTGGCTGTGATACTGTTGCTTGGGCGTGATGCATTACGAGCTAATCATGTAAGTTTGGTTTTTGAAGCTGATGGTTGTTGGTTACTGTTGCTAGGGCTGTGATGTCTTACCAGCTGAGCCCTTATTAAAGATTTAGTTTATTTTACACTTATAGTGTAAAACTAATCAGATACGTTTCGGAGGTCTGAGATTTATCTCAGATTCGGTGGTTAAAGAGTCTGATATGTACACTATAACTTCACTATTCAAGCCAAAGGTAAATATGAATCTGTTACTATTGGCTATCCTTTCTTTGTGGCTATGATGTTTTTCTGGTGAATGGCGAGGCGTTAAACGCAACCTCACTCAGATCTGAGCCATATCTATGTTGATACTTTTATGAGCCTTGATTTCTATCCAACATTGCTTTTTGTTGTTGTATACATTGTGCTTATTTGGGGCTTGGTTTTGTTATAAATGTTGAGGCTATTCTGATTCCAGGCAATGACGAAAGTTTTCTAAGCCTTCAGTTCTTTCCACTATTGCTTTATGTTGCTGCTTACAACCTGCATTCTCTGATAAGAACTCATCTTGAAATTCGTAAAGGGTTTTGTATTTCTATGAGACTATGAGGCTTCTTTGAGTCTATGATGAATTTTTTCTAACTCTATGTTGCTGTTTGGGAAATATTTTCTTGGTTAAAGTTGGCTCATGGTTTCTTGAGTGTTCTTCTTGGTTTCTATGAGGCTATGATGAATTTATTCTGAGCCTATGTTGCTGTTTGGGAAAATAAATTTTTGATTAAAGTTGGGTCATGATTTTTTGGTTGTTAATTCGTTTTTATTTGTATCATATTAGCTATTTCCATGTTTAAGGAAGTTGATGTCTTTACTTTTTTGTGCTCTTGCAGGACTATTTCTGAAATGTCTTCATTTGAGTTCTTTTATTTACCGTTCAACTTTGTAGATGAACGTCTTTGTTGATTTTTAATAGTATTTAGGTGGATCAGCATTTAAAGATATACAAGTGTTCTGATTATGGATAGCCGTTATATTTTGTGATTGTAATAATTTTTTTGGATAAATGATCACAATCCTAATCTTATTATCTACTGCCCTGTTATATTGACATTTTCATAATCTTTTAATTCTCTTATAGGACTTATGTGTGAGTTGTTTAGCTTTTGTGAAAATTGTAATAATTTTTAGGAACTCAACTCTCTAATCCTATTTGTGTATTTGTTTTTCTGTTGAAGTATTATACTGCTTTCCAAATCCATGAAACTCCTTTAAGCAAGACCTGATTTTACTTTTGAATTTTATTTGTGTATTTGTTTTTTACCAAATATTTTTATGCTGAAATAGGCCGGAACTCTTTCCTTATTTAATTTTCTTATGAATTTGTTATTTACGTGAGATTAATAAGGCTTCACTTTTGCTACAATGCAGGTTGTTATAGAGTTACTTTCAACTGCAGGTATCATTTCTTTATTCTTACTCCTCTGTAGATGTCTCTAACTATTGTATTCACTTTTTTGTATGGTTAGACAACAGAATATATATATATATATATATATATTAAAATAATGTCTATAGTAATATTCATTTGACATATTATGTTTTTGTAGTTTTTATCATAGGTTCATCTAACCGTTGAACATCACTTTAAAATGTTTAGTTGTTCATATACATACAATAGACTGTTACATTTTTTTTCTTATATGTATTACCCTTTCATCATCTTCTTTATCATATGTTCATCTAACTGTTGAACATCCCTTTAAAACGTTTAGTTGTTCATATACATAAGCAATAGACTGCTACGTTTTTTTCCTTATATGTATTACCTTTTCTTCATTTAATTTATTCGTTGTAGATAGTTGCTATTGTTTGCATCCGGCTTCTATAAACTTAGAAAATACTATTTTAGAATCTTAGAAATGACTATTTAAAATAAAATGTCTCAAGAAATTAGATAATACTGGCTTCTATGGTTGGCTAATGGGTCAAACGAATAAAATCTCATAATAGAGGTTGTACAAATTTACAAATGTTAAGCATTTGGTGTCCTCTGAAACTTTGCATTCACTTTTGACTATTCTATCATAGTCAAACTCATTTCATATTTATTAGTTGCAAGTTCCAAAATATTTTCCAAATTGCTTATCTCATTTCTTTCTTTTTTCTCTTGAAAAAATATTGTAAACTTTTAAAAAGTACAATCAAAGAAGTCTGTCGTTGTGGAAACGTTTTCTTATGTGTAGGCATACTTTAAATATTCTTTGATGTGCAACTGTACCATTGCAAGTTGTTATAAGACTTCATGTTCTTTTCTGGAGCTATGTGATTACACTGTTATTTGGTCAATGTTCTTTTACTTTTAGTTATACAGAGTTGTTTGATTAAATATTGGTTTAATGTTTGTCTATATAAGAGAGAAGAAATGAGTTATGAAATATTTCTGCATGTATAGTTCTTCAAATTGATCAGACTTCTCTCTCAAGTAGAAGTAGATTTTCCACTTATGGTTCTTCTGTTCTGGTTGATGATCTTTATATGTTATTACTCATCACTTTTATACATACTCATGTTTGGTAGGATCATTGTAGGTACTGTTCATCACTGTTCTGGTCATTAGATAACTTTTTAGTTAGGTATATAAAATATCATATACCTAACTAAAAAGTTCACATACTCATATTTCTGTTCTGGTATGTGTGCTTTCACTTATGGTTCTTCTGTAGGAAAAATATCAACCATGGCCACGTTAATTTCACCAATTAATCAATTGCTTTGGTTTGAAGTACTGTTGTCATTTGGATCAAGATTTTGGTGACATCTCATCAGCTATAAATGCTGTAAAACTGCATAGGAGAAGGTTTACAAAATACGAAAATGTCATCTTTTTTAGTTAACTTATTCTTGGTCTCCAGTTTTCCCCAATATTTTCGCTCAATTGATTATGTCATCTTAAGGTCTTTTAAACCTTTTCGTTCGGTCAATTGAGTAAATTTTAAGGTCTTCTAAGTGTTGATTTTCATTTTCCAAGTGTTTATTAATGTATATACTTGGATATAATGTTAACGTGTCATGTCTAAGATCAAATACTTAATCAATCTTATAATAGGCTGTTTAGTTGTATTCTTTTTTGTTTATGAACTTAAATTTTTTCTTGCTGTTTAGTTTTTGAAATCATCATCGTGTCCATTATGTCAATTTAAAGATCTTTTAAATGTATTGAGCTTTCATTTTATGTCTTCTGTTTGCAGATTGTTAAAGATGCAGGCTGAAGTGCAGGTACTCTTTATTTTGTTTGTATGTAACAGTAGAAATGAATTTGCTTTGTCAAATAGTTGTTTTTAGATATTCTTTTACTTATGAGTTTTACATGAATTTTGAGCTTCTTAGATGTCTAGAAAAAATGGCTGAGCATTTATAGGTTTTGTGTATCAAAAATTCTTAAAATCGGTAAAGGAATTACCATAACTTCTCATGGTTTGTTTTCAAATTTTTAATATTCAATCAACCCCTTCGCAGGACATATTATTTTTGTAAATCTTAACATCAGTTTATGATTATGAAATTCACATGGAAACTCACTCTTAATTAGGTTATCATCTTATTGACTATTGATAATGATACTTTTAAGGTACTTTAGACATGCAAGTTCATATTAATTGAAATTAAATCGTCACTGGTAATTTGTTTGCTTCCATTGCTTATGTCTGAATGATGTACTTCAAATGAAAGTTTGGTATAGTTCAAATCGAGAAAAAAATGTCATTTCAGAGTGACTGTTATATACATTTCTTTTCTGCCGGAGTAGATTCTAATGTTGAACACTAACTAATTATGTAATCCTACTTATAACACCTGTGTGATGCTAATTACCTATTTCAATTTTAACTCCCTGTTACATCATCAGACTTAAGAGAATTACACCCAAAAACGAGGCCTCGCCCGCCGCAACGCGCGGGTCGCAGTTCTCGTTATAACTGGTAATATTTACTTGACAAATATTAAATTTTTTATTAACTATTATTAATTATTAATAATTAATAAATTGACTGGTTATTAACTGGTCATATTATATATGTATGTCATCTTAATATGACTTGCATCATCATAATATTAACTGGTCATACACTTGACTTCCGTGTATTTTAATAATTAATTTTTTAGAATATTTACTGGATATTTTTTTTAAAATACATACACTTGACAGACATATATATGTTGTGTATTTGATTTTTTGATATGATTGATATTGGTTTAGATAGTTATATTAAAGAATTTTAATCACATGTTATGGATCATACGTTATGAATTACATGTTATGATTGATTATGATTTTTTGATATGATTGATTATGTTTTAATCTTTTATTTTAATCACATGTTATGGATCATACGTTATGGATTACATGTTATGTTGTCGTATTGCATTATAATATACGATAAATATAGCATGGAATATACGTTATGGATTACATGTTACGTTATGTTGTTGTATTGCGTTAACCCAAATTAATTTTTTTTGTTTTGTTTTTCATCGAGATTTATATTGTTAAAGTTAGTCGATTTGTTTTATCTAATGCCGTAAATACATCAAAAAGTAAAATATACATGAAACATTTACATGTCATGTTGGAGTTATTTCATTAATCCATAAAATTAAAGTGGTAGTAAGATAAGTAGATAATAAACATAATAAGAGGCATAAAGATAAGTAATATACTAAAACGTCATAACATATCATAGCATAATGTCATAACAAAACATAGCGAACATGAAACACAACGAAAGCACAAAAAAACCAATACACATTGTACTGTTGTCATGCAGAAAAGGAAAACATAGATCGTCGCCCAAAAAAATTAGGTATGAAACCTAATAAGAGTTCGAAGTGAACAGCAACGATCTAACAAAAAGATTTGTTCGAAGAAGACAACCCCAAAAAAAAAACACGAAATAAAAGAAAGACTCATACCGTTTGCATGATGAAGTTGGTGACTATTTCATCTTTCTAATGAACAGGAAGGCACCCTCCAGATTGTATTAAAAAACACAACGATCGCCATTCTTTAGACCATGCTCATTCACAAAAGTTCCCCACCTCCTAACAATGAACCTAAATACAAACATGGAAGACAAATAAGTAAATCAGGACAAAAATATACTAATTCTTTATGGTGGTGGAATAATGACTTTAGTATATGTGGGCTTAGCTGTAAATTTAATTACATTATATAATTACATAGCATTTTAACAAACAAACACTATAGATGAGCACATTAACTATACAATCTTGGTTTTCCCATGACATTAGTTCCCATTAACGGAACAAAGTTAATCTTTATAGTTGACATTGATTAGATTACAAATAAGTAATAATGGGACAAATCACATTATTACCTGTTCTATTATAGCAGGACCAGTTAATGCAGCTTATAAAGCGATTGATCTAATAATGAAGGTTTGGATGTATAATTGTCAAGCAAATACTATCTACAACAGTTTCTTTGGATCCATAGATGTGTGCATGTTCCTCATGATTAATTAGCTAACATTGTTAAGTTTTTTATATATTTGAAAGCTACGGTTAAGTTTTATCTCATCAATCTGAACTTAGAGTTTATATAATGAAGTAGGATCATTGTCTGATCTTCTTCATATTGTTTAGTGTCATTTTGTAGGTTCTTACAGATCTAAACCCCATTTTGTTAAGGCATTCACTTTTTTATGGCTTCTATTAAATTTAACAACATTATGATTTCTCTTTGGTTTACTATGAAATGAGAAAGAGTTTTTGACAAAACTGATGTAAAATACCTTGGCTTACGATCTTTGTCTTCCTTTAGAACATCAACAGCATGAACATCTTGGTTTTCAACCTTGATGTTCAGAATCATCCTACTGGCAAGATCAGCAAGAACAGCCAGTGGTGGTGGTACCTTCTGCAGAGTTTTTTAAAATTTAATATAAATGATTACATTAAAAAAATGAATCATACTAATAAAAATTTAATAGAAATTATTAAACAGTTGACTTACGTATGCAACTCTCTTGTTGATCTTGACTTTTTGAGAAAATGCTGGAACAGCAGGTACATCATCGTCATCAGTCTGATCTTCTTCATCATCGGATGGTGGTGGAATAATGACATCATCCTCACCATCCGAGAGATCAACAGGTATGTCATCATTTGGGGGTATATCAAGAAGATCAAGCCCCACACCATTCTCTCCCATAATGGTGACAGACCAAGTATTGAAATCTTGAATTGTGAAAACCACAATGTATTTGATGCGTATATCAGCGTCTCGTTGAACAGCAGGCCAGCCCTTAGTGATGTAAAGCTCGTTATCAATCTGCCTGAGACGAACGACATAACGCAGATCATCCCTCAAGAGAAGGTTGATCTTGTAGACAGCAGGCCTAGAGTACAAATACCTACTGAATGCATGACTTGGTATGTGCTGCAATATTGTAATATTATATAAGAGACAGTTACTAAATGGATGAATACATAAAATTAAAGTGATACAGTGAAAGATTTACCAAGTAAGGACGTTCAGGAAAACGAACAACCTTGAAGAAACTCATCCTGTTTAAGTGAAACAGAAATTGAATTAGTATATAAATGTGAAACAGTGATAATTGGTAACAGAATTAATCTAATATCCATTAAAGTAGTAATTTCAAAATTAGTAACTGATAAGGATGATGAGCAAACGTTAATTCATAAAGACATTCTATGACCAAAAAATCAGATAGATACACATTCATATATGACGTCATCCGCAAAATCAGTGAAGGAATTCAAAATATCAGTGAAGGAATCCAACAATACTTCAATAAACGGAGAAATTAATAAACAATAAAAACTTTAATAAACCACGTCAGACACAAAATCGGTGCCGGAATTAATCAGATCGGCAATCGATCTTTCAAATCGATTATGTTTTAAAAAACCTTAATAAACACTAAAATACATATATCTAGATCAGGGATCTTTAAGGCAATCGATCTTAGGGTTAGGTTTGATACAGTGAAAATCGAATTTAAGAAACCCTAAAATACATATATCTAGATCAGGGAAGACATGCAATCGATCTTTCAAATTATGGGTGTTTAGGGTTAGGTTTGATACAGTCAAAATTAATTTTAGAAAAAATTAAGGAGAACATCACAAATGATATGAAAAACCGGTGCCGGAAAAATCGGTGCCGGAAAAATCGATGCCTGTAAGATCGATGACTTCGTAGATGATATCGATGTTGTTACCTTCGTTTGATTTTACGGGCTTCACCTAGATCTCGGCCAGATTCTTCAAGCTTCATTGTTGGAACGGAGAAAGAGGAAGGGCTTCAATCGCAGCGGCAGGGAAGAAAAGGGGAGAGAAAAAAACTGAATGTGATTTTGTGGATGTTAACTATATATATTAGGGTTTCAATCAGTTTTTTGGTCGACCGAATTAAACACGGGTCGGGTATTGATTTTCAGATACCCGCGAGAGAAAAAAAAAGGTCCGCATGTATTATAAGATTGTGGTGATTTGGGCGGGAAAATGATGTTGAGGAGGGCTGCTGGTGATGCCACCTCAGCATCCATCTCTTTTATATAATATATAGATATAGATCTTATTATTATTACCATTATATTTAAAAACATTATTAACATTAAGTCTTTATCGCCCTTTTTTTTATGTTTTCTATCTTCACACTAACATATACGTTTTTTTTAAAATAAATAACTATTTTTTAATCATCAGATGTATTAAAAAAGAAAAAAAATGTATATAAGCACTAATAAAAAATGATGATAATAATAATATTCTTATTTTTTAAATCAGTATATGATGTATTAAAAAATTTAATATCAAAAGAAATCCAAAATTAATGTTATAACATCCATTGAAAGTTGAGTGATCTAATTGAAACAAAAAAGTATGAGTGACTTAATTGGAACAAAGTTAAAACTTGATTACTTTTCTACAAAGTTTTCCCATTAAATAACAAGCAAAGTAGTATTTTGTTATTCTCAAAAAGGGTGTAATGAGAAAAATTATCTATCAAATAGGTGTAGCTAACAAAATATATATTAAAACGAGTGTTTTTTTAATTAATTTCTCACTTCTATTGTTATGATATAATGAACTAGGATAATTCGACCGTGCGTTGCTGCGGTAATCTAGAAAAATATCTGAAAAAGTGAATAAAATAGATAAAATATAGATTTATAAGGGTTATATAACTTTTGTATAAACACATCGCTCATAATTTCAAGATGTTATATTTCATATCTTTAACCTTTAATTGTTCATGTCAATGCACTTAATATCTGTATTACATCCCATATTTAAAGTCAACGCGTCGTTTCAATTTAGCTCTCCGTATCCAAACACTTTCAGTATAATTTTTTTTTTGTTGTTAAAATAGCCTATGTATTGACCATTGATTTGGTTCGTGGAAAATACAGGAAAAGAGTGAATATATGTTCATAAGTGTACTAACCACTTTTTAAAATTTCATTTACCGCTTATTCCATGTTTTAAATTCTAGATGTTAAATTCCATATCTTTAACTTTCCACAGACTCTTTTTCAGCAGCAGCTAACACCAGGCGTCGTTTGGAATAACACTTTTTGTATCCAAACACTTTAAAGATCAAATATATATATATATATATATATATATATATATATATATATATATATAATGTTTTTGTGTGTGTGTAAAATAGCCTGTGTATTGACCATTTCCTTGATTCGTGTAAAATATGTGCTACCTGGTACACCTAAAAACTTATATAAAAAAATAAGGCTATGTTGTAGTGAAAACAATAAGGACCAAATTTAAAGTGAGAAAGTTCGAACCCACGCCAAACCAAAACAAAGACCCTGCAAATCAAAAAAGTAACCACTTCGACGACATCATGAAAGTTAACGTTCTAGGAGAACATACATATATAAATATATATAAAATGAATTTACAGGCGTATGAGAGACACAAGTTGTCTATTATATGTATATAGAATAATTGTATGGCAATGCCACATATATTTAGAAAAAGATTCATATGCCAAACGTGCAACGTTTTTTATAAAGTAACCACTCCGACGACATCATGAAAGTTTAAACATATATAAAATGAATTTAGAGGTGTATGAGAGACACAAGTTGTCTATTATATGTATATAGAATTATTGTATGGCAATGCCACATATATTTAGAAAAAGATTCATATGCCAAACGTGCAACGTTTTACTTTTTATAAATATTATACACGAACATACATAAAAAATTATCACGGTAACATTTTACCCGGGAAAAAAAATTAACATGTTTAAAAGCAAACAATAATATTAATAGTTGATAGTAAACAATAAAATGGAAAACAAAAACAGAGGAGTTAATATTAATATGAAATAATAAAATGAAAAAGGAAAAAAATTAAAGAAGTAAAAAAAGGTTGTTATAGAGATTTGAACTTGGGTCTTGAGGTATGGGGGCAAAGCCAAATCCAACTGGGCTACAATAAGTTTTGAGAAATATCTCTTACTGTATGTATATATTATAGATTAGATTTTCAGAAAAAGACAAAAAGGGACACAATTCCATAGATGAACTTTGAGATTGTATATATATACAATAACTTTAGTTTACTATTAATTATTGATTTTATATTTTTTAGTATCAAACCATTTTGAATATAACTCAAGAATAGTCCACGTAAATTTTTAAAGATTAATCGATGAGTATAAAGAAATACCAAGATATTTTATAAAAGAAAGTTTATAAACAAAGAAAAAAGTTTATGATAAAATTAAAAAAACAACTGCATCATGATATATAATAAAAGCTATTTTTTTACCGTTTCTTAATTCGTTTATAAATTGAAGAGGTGCGGTATGAGGAGTTGGGTTAGGCCCAAGCCCATTTCGCGAGGGCTCTTCCAAGTACCCGGCCCAGACGCCGCGCCGTGTAAGAAGATACAAATCCCGAGGCAATGATGCGGATATTAGTTGCGGAACCTACAAGGAGAAACACTTAATTTGGTGTCACCAATGAGGGCCCATCGGGCCCCACGAAACCGTTAAGGTTGTTAGAAATTGTACTATAAATAGATCAAGTACAATTGAACATTCTCATACACTTTTGTACTATCCTATCAACCTCATAGAATATCACTATTCTTCATTGGCGCCCACCATTTACGCTAAACCCATCACCACACTAAGAACCGCCTGATGACGTCACCAGCTCATCAGGACGATGGGCATTTCACAGATCTGGACGATGATGAACTAAATGAGGGTTCTCCTCCAGGATATACCATCAATGCTCAGCACACTCCTGTTCATCAGCCCATTGAAGCTGCTATTACACTGCCCGCTATACCCACCACTGGCTCCCAGCCGGCAGGTGCAGCTCCGATGTCAGCAAATCAAACAACAGCCCGTACCAGCCGTTCTGTGGCTGCGGGCCGCCAACCATTATTTTCATATCCTAACTCCAACTTAGTTGAGCCCACCACAACTCAGGTTCCAACAATGACCACCGCACCTCCAACAGTGTCTTTTCCGGGAGCCAGCTGGGAACCTGGTGCCCAGCCATCATATCAGCTCGTGGCTCCCCCATCATTCGGTACAGGGTTTATGCCATCAGTATGTTACACCCCCAATTTCCACTTAACGGAGTATAACCATGTGGGTGTGATCCAGACCAGGATCCAAGACTTTAGTTACAACCAAGCCATAAAAGAGATTTAATGTAAAATAAAGCATGGTTTACAAAACAAATGCTAATTATCAGTTCAGCGGAAGCAGTCAAAGTTTATAAGTTTTACATCACATTAAAGTCAAGTTAAAATGTTTGAAAACACGTTTTCCTCAAAAGCTTGCAGAAAAGAGTACTGCCACCGCCCGTGCTGCCCATGATCCTCCTAGCGACGTGAAAAGCATTCAACAATCAAGTGTCAGCCAAGGCTGGTGAGTTCACTAATACAGTCTACACAACACCATGTAGACCAAAATATGCATACGAATAGTAAATGATCAATTCGTAAGTAAGTTATACGAGTTGCAAGCATTATCCATATCATTAGGTAGCTAGCCTATGCTTATGTTCACCTGAATGTTCGAAACCAAAGCTGACGAATGTATCACAGGCATAACCTATGTAATTTTCCTTCCCTGTGTCTTTCCCGATCACGGTAGTCCTAGGCTAATATTGGTCTCAGTCCGACCGCCAGCCGGGAGGGTGCATCCTGTGCACCGCTGAGCGGGGGTGTCAATCCCCAGTAGATCTACTCAACATTATCTCGATATTCTATATTAATGGCCCGATAAAGTAAGGACTTTTGATATTAAAAGCAATTCAGTGAAACATGTGATATATGGTGGATAACTACTCTAGTAAAGAAATACTTTTACCGTTTTGTTGTCATCCTTTACCGGATACAATTATCATAATAAGTGAAACTCACCTTAGGGTGCACTGGTACGCGGCACTTGGTTCTACAGGTTGGTCAAGATCGACCTAGTTGGGTAAATATGGCCTAACCGGATTAGAGGTTGTCTATAATACGATTATAGCATGTAAGCAACCAAACAAGTTTCATGTGTTCATACAAGCCATACAATACATACACAAGTTCCAATTTAGGAGAAAATCAAGAAATTGCATTCCAAGTCAAATTGCACATAAAAAGTCAAACGTGAAGCACAAATTTGGTGACATAGCTAAATTGCTCATTTCTTGGAGTTAGGTCCTTAAATTTTACAGGCACCTACTACATATTACTTAGGACTTGTTGCAAAAAGAATCAAGTAAAAATATTAAGTATTGAGAAAGGTACGCGTGTTGGAAGTTGGCATTTTCAGCTTTTTGTAAAATAGTCAAAGTAAACTTAAAATTTGCATAACTCATTCAAAACTTAGAATTTGTGTACCAAACCTTCTAGATCATACACTTACCATATAAACCTCATTTACATTTAACAAACTCGTCAATAAATCAAGGTTATCATGCTCAACCAAAAAGCAAAGTCCACTTTTCATAGAAATTACAGCTTTGCACACCTAACTTGCAGCAGTGTTTTGGATGACCAAACGGAGGTTTTAAGGAGCGTTCGAGTAGCCGAATCGAAGCTAAGACATAATAATTTACTAGGGAAACAAAATCAACTGATTTAGAGCAAAATTGAGCAAGTTATGACCTCTTCAAAATGGTCTAAAATCTGGCCGAATCTGTCCAATTTTTATAGTTTGTAAAAGTTTCGATTTAGAGATTTTGAGCAACAAT
>JBCNJP010000014.1:8885967-8978714 GCA_039602395.1 Deinandra increscens subsp. villosa
AACTCGCAGTGGTTGATCCAAATTCAAAGTTCAGGGGTACCGTTCAGCGGAACAATTGTTTCAAGGGTAACTACATAAAACGTTAAAAAGTTTTCAAAAAAAATCCACTATGCAGTGCAAATTTTCCACTACGCAGTGCAAGTTCAGGGGTAGCAAACGTTACCCCTAGCAATAAGCTAGGTCCGCCACTGATGACCCGTATACCCTGAAATTTTGTTTTATTTTGTATTTTTTACATATTTTTACTCTAAAATTTATGTTTATAAAAGATAATACTTTAAAATCATTAATTTACAAAAAAAAAATATACAAATTTATAAAAAATAATCACATTCAAACTATAAAAGTTGATATGCTCATTTAACTTTTATCTTTTAAAATTTGATATAAAATACTAATCAGTTTAAGTTATGACACCTAACACATTTTAAAAAATAATAATAATAAGTATAAAGGGATTCATCAAGTCAACCCATGGGTTTATGTTTGCCTGTGAATTTCATTGAGGTTTGGATATCAGAACAATAAAAAGCTGTGGGTGTTGAAATAAATATCTTAAACTAAAGGGGGTTAATAAGTAAATTAGTTAGATTTGAATTGGTCAGCAGCAAAAGAGACAGTGACGAGCCCTTTTGAAAGAAAATAAACACTTCACACGGTTTCTCCAGTCAAAATTCAACATCTTCCCAACTTTAAATCCTTAAAACCACCTCATTCCTCAGCTTCTCAAACACACCTCTCAGTCTCACCTTCCTATCTCATGTACCACCACCGTTGACTTTTCAAACCCAAACCCACTTCACTTGTACACTCTGCATCTTATATTGTTCACAGCAAGGATATGGACACTAGTGCTTGTATTATCAATGAGATAACAAATGGGATGGAATTAGCCAAGCAGCTAAAGTCCATCTTAGGTTCAGAATCTTCCCTTGGAACAAAACAAGTTTTGATACAGGGAATCATATCATCATACGACAGAGCTATGATGATGGTCAACTGGGGTCACTCGGGTGGTCAAACACCGCCACTAACACCGCCCCTAGCACCACCAATGCTCAGCCAGCCGGAGTCACCAGTCTCCGTTGATGAGAGCCCGCGAAGTGGAGATTTCAATCAGAACTTTGATGACCATCAAGACAAGAAAGTTGGATCTAAGAAGAGGTATCTATCTTTTTGAATTAGCACTTGTGTTTCGTGCATTATAAGTGATGCAAAGCTCTAATCTTTTTCTCATGGGTGTCATAGGAAGGCGATAACGACATGGCGAAACCAAATTAGAATCTCGACTGACAATGGGTTGGAGGGAAACACTGATGACGGTTATAGTTGGAGAAAGTATGGGCAGAAAGACATTTTAGGTGCTAAATTTCCAAGGTAAGAAAGGGACATGAATCTTTTTATTATTCTTCTCTCTCTTTTCTAAGTTTCTGGCGACTGCGGGCCCACTCCGGCCCCGCTTCATTTTTCTGATTAACAGAATCCACTTTTCTGTGGAATCTGCATCATACTATCTATGTAGCCCTTATGTATCTCTTTCTAATATTAGAAACATAGTCGGAGATTGCGATAGAGTGTGTGGGACCGACTTTTGTGCGGTCATAGGACCGAATATTAGAGTGTATATATCTCAGGATAATATTCCTATATTGATGGATATTTTTACTTAATCTTGCAGAAGCTATTATAGATGCACATACCGTTATATCCATCAATGCATGGCAAGAAAACAAGTGCAGAGAACAGATGAGGACCCAATGGTGTTTGAGATCACATACAGAGGGCAGCACACTTGCAACCCCACCGCTACAAAATCAGTTGCACCGCCAAAGTCACCTGAAAAATATGAAACTGGACAAACCAACCACCAACCGCTACCACAAAAATCTGGAGAGATGCTCTCAAACTTCAGAGAAAATCTCAAAGTCAGTACCTCAGATTCAGATGCAATGGTTTCAAATTCGTTTGCCTTCCCTTCAGCATCATTTGGATCCATAGAAAACGACCAGCAATTTGATTTTTTGAACGAACTCAATTACGATTTTTTGCAAGGCTACTCGCCTTCTTTTGTCTCACCAGCCACGTCCGGGTCAAACTACTTCACAGAGTGCGGTAATGATTTCCAGCATCATGATGACTCACATCTGTCAGGAATAACCACTGCTTCGACCACAAATTCTCCATTGGCGTTCCCCGCTGATTCACAGGATCTTAGCCCAAATTTCCCATTCAACTTAGGATGTTTCATCTGATCCATAAGAATTTTGTGGTCATAGGTAACATTTAAAGTAGAAATAAGTTTGCTAGTTGCAGATAAGGATGCTACTAGCGATAAGTAAATCATGTTTGTACCAACAGAAGCATCCGGAACCACACTTGCACAAATAAAAGTGTAAGATTTAAAGCCAAGGAATATCTAGAAATTATATACAATTACTTTACCTTATGCCATTTTGTAGTGATTCATGCTACTTTCTCTAATAGTAATCCTCATCTGTCATTGCTATTGTAGTTAGATTGTATCCTCTACAACATGCTGACTTAGTTCAATGCTAGCCATTGTCTACAGTCTACATGTGTGTCATTCTCGACCCACAACTTTTGATAATATATGATCCATCCATTTTTGCATCACGGTATTGTCGGAGACTCGGAGCTCAAGTAACAGTGTTGATGTTGATCGTCAATAAGAAATGACCCATTCATTAATACCTTAAGGGTGGTAGTTCTCATGAGACTTATTAGAAGCTCGACCAATATTACATTACATGCTTTTCGCTTTCAATCCAAGCATTCCCTTAATATTTATATTTTCTTGTTTATGTTTATTTACAAGATGAACAGTAGCTTTTGTTTGGTAATAAAATCAATTTCACAGCTGTTGATTTACAAAGCTTTGTAAAAACTAGTCTTGGTTAGTAAAATGGACACGATTGTCAAACACCTTAGAACCTTAAAAACAAATAAACAAAGTTCTGTACATTCTACTAATTTCCTTTTTATTTACTACTTATGCAACCATGCTCTTACTAAGAAACTTCCCATATGAAATAGTCATGTTGTTGGACCAACATGCTTTTCTTGCAGAATACAGGAAAAAACAAGGAAATGTAAATTTTTGACTCAAAAGTCAAGACTCAAATCTGTGGTTTTGTAAAACGAATTAAAGAGATTAAAAAATGAAGAAGTGGTCAATTAATTAACAAAACACTTTAATCACATAACCAAACCGTGTGAATAATTCAAAATGATAACTAGAAAAATGATACAAACCGCAAATCAGTCAAAGTGAACTGTTTTGGCTGGTTTCGCTGGCTCAGCCGACCCAACCAACCTAGTCAGTTTGGTTTACTTTTTTAATAGTTACCGGTTCAGCCTAACAATCCAGTCAAAACCGACCCAGACCGTGAACATCCTTATGGATACGTTTAACCAAACCCTCATTTGATCCTCTATGAAATCTACCACATGTTTGTGTGTGTGTGTGTGTGTGTGTGAGAGAGAGAGAGAGAGAGAGAGAGAGAGAGAGAGAGAGAGAGAGCTGAATTGGTCAGCACAAAAATATTCTCTAATGCAGGAGAATGTGAGTGAATCCTTTCTTTGGAATTTTGAATTGGTCAACAGCTACTTTCTTGCATTATTACTCAATCTCAATATGCCATTTTCATTACTACAAGGGTTAAGATTGAAAATTCTTCAAAAAGTTTCAAATAAAAGCCTTAGTTTGATGTTATTTAAAATCATTAAATCGTTTCAGATATTACAAAATGAACTCAAATCCACTAAAGGTCAACTTGCGAAAATCCACTGTTTTTCAAGCACAAATGGACTAATAAAAGTTGATTTCGCAAGACGGTTCGTAAAAGTGTATTCCATGCTAAGACAAAACTCAAGCCTGACTAAGCTCACGAGCCTTACATTTATATAAATTTTTTTATTTAATATAACAAATATAGAATTACATAATAAATATTTCTATATATAAAAATGCGATAAATAACTAAATGATATATATTTTGTTATATAAAACAATAATTGTAAATATATAAAAATAACTATAATAATAATATAAAATAATAATAATAATAATAATATATAATAATAATAATAAATATTTAAAAAATTAAAATGAGACGATCTCGAGCAGGGCTCCAGCTTGAAAAATTATTAACGAGCCAAACTCCAACTTTAGATATCAAGCTCAAAAGCCGAGCTCGAGATTAGACGAGCCGATCTTGAGCTTAGACAAACTCGGGCCTATGACTATAAGTGAGATTGCACATGGGGTCTAGATGTGAGAACAAATAAAAGTTGTGAGTGTTGAAATAAACTTCTTCAACTAAAGGGGGGTAATAAGTAAATCAGTTATATTTGAATTGGTCAGCAGCAAAATTGATAGCGACTAGCCTTTTGAAAGAAAAATGAACACTTCACACGGTTTCTCCAGTCAAAATTCAACATCTTCCCAACTTTAAATCCTTAAAACCACCTCATATTCAGCTTCTTAAACTCACCTCTCACCTTCCTATCTGTCACTTCTCAAACTCAAACCCAGTTCACTTGTACACCCTGCTTTGTAACTTGTACACAACAAGGATATGGGCACTAGTGCTTGTGTTATCAATGAGATAACAAATGGGATGGAATTAGCTAAGCAGCTAAAGTCCATCTTAAGTTCAGAATCTTCCCTTGGAACAAAACAAGTTTTGATACAGAGAATTATATCATCATATGACAGAGCTCTGCTGATGGTCAACTCGGGTCACTCGGGTAGTCAAACGCCACCGTTAACACCGGCGCTAGCACCGCCAATGCTCACCCAGCCGGAGTCATCAGTCTCCATTGGCGAGAGCCCACGAAGTGGAGATTTCAATCAATCCTTTGATGACCAACAAGACCAGAAAGTTATATCTAAGAAGAGGTATCTATCTTTTTGAATTAGCACTTGTATGTCATGCATTATGGGTGGTGCAAAGCTCTAATAACTTTTTATGTGTGTCATAGGAAAGCAATAACAACATGGCGAAACCAAATAAGAATCTCAACTGACAATGGGTTGGAGGGAAACACTAATGACGGTTATAGTTGGAGGAAGTATGGGCAGAAAGACATTTTGGGTACTAAATTTCCGAGGTAAGAACAACTGAACAAGACACGAATTTGTTTATTAGACCTTTTTTATCTTTCCTAAGTTCCCGGCAAGTGCTAGGCCCACTCCAGCCCCACTTCATCTTTTGGACGGAGCAAGACCAAACCAGCTCTATGCGATATATTTATTTTGAGATAATGAGTGTGGGGCCCATTTCCAATTGGACCTTAGAGCGACTCCAACGCAGAAAGAAACAAACACCCTCAAATGTGCCACCTCCGTCGCCACATCAGACTTCCACTCATCCTTCAAAAACACTAATACTCCAAAACTACATCCTTCTTCAAACACCCCGAAATACTATTTAAACATATATATACATATACATTATATTATATTATGATGTGTAAGAGGAGGAACCCACCACAACCACTTGTGATCCGTTTGAGATTCCAAACGCCACAAACAAACGCATCCTCTAATGCAACGTTTGGATTCAAACAGCCACATGTTTTTTTTTTTGCATTTGCCCTCCATTGGAGGTGCTTTTACAATCATATTGTCAATGTATCTCTTAAGTATTTCTTTCAAATGTTAGAATTTAGAAACATGGTCAGAAAACAAGATAAGAGTGTGGGACTGACTTTTGTGCGATCATAGGGTTGAATGTGCTAAATATTAAGGAAATTACAGTAGGTGACTGTAAGGTCACTTCTGTGTGGAACCTACAATTGCTACATGTAAATGTGTTATATGAAAAAATTATCCCAAATATTACTATTTTGATGATGATTTTTTACTTAATCTTGCAGAAGCTATTATAGATGCACATACCGTCATATCCATAATTGCATGGCAAGAAAACAAGTGCAGAGAACAAATGAGAACCCCATGGTGTTTGAGACCACATACAGAGGGCATCACACTTGTAACCCCACCACAATACCATCAGTTGCACCACCACAATCACCTGAAAAAAATGAAATTAAACAACACAACCACCAACCACCTCTACCACTAAAATCTGGAGAGATGCTCTCAAACCTCAGAAAAAATCTCAGAGTCAGTACCTCAGATTCAGATGCAACGGTTCCAGATCTGTTTTCCTTCCCTTCAGCGTCATTTGAATCCGCAGAAAACCACCAACAATGTGATTTTCTAAACGAACTCGGTTATGATTTTTTGCAAGGATATTCGCCTTCTTTTGTCTCACCTGCCACTTCTGGGTCAAACTACTTCACAGAACGCCAAAGTGATTTCCAGCATCATGATGACACACATCTGTCAGATATAACCACTGCTTCGGCCACAAATTCTCCATTGGCGTTTCCCACTGATTCACAGGATCTTAGCCCAAATTTCCCGTTTAACTCAGGATTTTTCATCTGATACATAAGAATAATGTGGTCATAGGTAACAATTAAAAATAGAAATAAGGTTTGTTAGTTGTAGATACGGATGCTTACTAGCATCACTAAATCATGTTTGTACCAATAGAAGCATCCGGATTCCGGAACCATGCTTGCATAGATAAAAGTGTAAGATTTAAAAGCCAAGGAACATCTAGAGATTATATATAATATCAATTTTATCATGTTGCGATGCTATTTCAATTTCTCTTAGGCTTCAAAAATGAACTTGAAAAGGGAAATTTGGTTGAAGTTAAAAACTCTAACATATTACTCGTCCCCAAAACCGTTAAAAAATACATTAGTATTTGGCAATTATGCTCGCCATAATAAAGATTTTCAGCAAATTTAGACTGACAGCAATTCAAGAAAGATCTCTGCTGTGTATTACAAATTACAACAATAGATTAGCGAAGACTTACAAATTGTTTGGATGGAAAGTGAAGTAGTGAACCACTAGTTTGCAGCTAAATTCACATGGTATTCATACATGGTACCCTGAGATAGCATACGAAGCTAATTAATTAGATTATATAGTTTATATGTGGAACACTGGCATGAAAAATTACATAAATTTCAAAGTAAATTGAGTAAGATTTCAACGATTCAAATTAGCATTTTACTTCATTCGCCCCCTGAATTCCTTCTCGATTGGTGAAGTGTACAAACAATATACATCAAAATTCAAATGCTATAAGAACACATGCATTCAAGAATATAGCCAATTAGAAATCACTTTGAGCAAAAGTCATTCATCATGTTTTCACCGAGTTAATATGCAGAATCCGAATCAAAACATATTCAAACCCAAATGTAAAATGCAAAGTTTAAGGATTAAACAGAAAATCTAAAACTTAATCAACGGAGACACAAAGGAGATGATCGAAATAAAAACTTCGAACCTGAAAGTAGAAGTGAAGAAGGAAGAAGCCAGATTACAGGTGGTTGAAGATACCCATCGTTCCATCGATCAAACCCGCAGCTACTATTTGATCACATTAGTTCCATGAAGTACAAATCGTTTCTTGGGGTTCTCTATTTCTCGATTGGCCCCAAAATTTTGAGGTTTTAGGGTTTTGGTTTTTTTTTTTTTTTTTTTTTTTTATATCTAATTAATTGGATCTTATAAACACCCCAAAATAAAGGTTACAACTCAGTCCGACATACGGGGCAAGCGGGCAACAAGCTGCGCCGCAAGCCCTTTTTGAATAGCAAAATCTAAGCGGATAAAAATAAGTTGCTTAGCTCTAGGAGTCACTATATGTCCATGCATAACTTTCTGGATCCGCCCAAGCGTGTCCGCAGCCTCTGACGCGAGGTGCCCGAACGTGTCAAAAGCAAAGGGGACAAACACATGCTGATTCTCGAGACATGCTTTCTCGTGCTTGTCCACCTTGCCCGCAGCCGCCTTAGCAGCAGTCTGCCCCGCCGTGAAAACTCCAGAGCCAAAGCCCACAAGGGGAGAGACCCCAGTCAGATCGATGCAAGCGTGCTTCCCCCTTGACCACCCAAACACCAGGATGTCCGCCGGTCTAAGGGTCGAACGCCCTTCTTTTGGGTCAGTTAAGAAGTTGACGGGGGCTTCCTTCTTGGCTGAAATCCCAGCCTTTCTAAAAATGTCAAATAGCACATCCCGGACCCAGTCATGACGGTACTTGAACCCCGGGAGATCTTTACAGTGAACCGCGTGCTCCCCAAACGAGTCCAAACACGCCTTGCGGCAAACAGGGCACTTCTCGTCCGCGGGAAAGAGGGGTATCATAAGCCGGTATTTGAGGATAGATCGGTATTCGACCGACGACATGCGCTGCCCGAGCCCGTCAATGGGGAGAGCATGGAGGAAATCTTGGGCATGTGGTTGACGAAGACAGCTCCACACCGCTCTTTGCCTGGCATTCATATTAAACCGGGTTTCCATATCCAACACGACTTTGCTGGAAAGGGCATTCGCCAAAACATGTTGGGGTTTTGGGGGGGCGGTGTCCTTGTCAGAGAAACCGCTAGAATCAAAACCCGGTATGATGTCGCGCAGGGCCGCCAGAGCGAAAGTAAAATCCGAGTCCATGCCACAGACCCCGCTCTCCCGCAAGATGTGGTCCTGCAGCCCCCAGGATTGGGCCCTGGACGCTACAAACGCATAAAACGAGGCCTCCATAGCCGAAGAAACCCCGAGCCCTCCATGCCGGATAGGCAGGGAAGCGAGCCGCCACTGAAGGTTCCCAAAATAAGCCCCTCCACAGACCACAATGTTTTCAACTGTCTCGCGCAGGGTCTGATCAAAGCAGGAGGCCGCCTCTTGCATGTGGGCGGGGGGACATGTCCGCAGGCCGAAAAAGAGCTTGGAAACACCCATGCAAGAGCGAAGCAGGAGGAGTTCGCATTGCGGGTCCCGAATCTTGGGAAGGAGGTGCATTAGAGCGGCAGCGTTAGAAGCCCTCTTGGACGCCAACCCCTCAATGAACCCACCATCCCTACTGACTGCCCCTCCAAGGAGCTTTACCCCTAGGGCCGGCCTACTGATGCCCGAGGGGAAGAGGCCCGGCCGATCCTTCCTCCCATCGCAAGACGGCCAGAACAGCTCCGTCTTCTTGATATTGAGTTGTAAACCCAGGGAGGGGCCGGTCTCTGAAATAAACTGCAAAGCTTTGGCCACTTCCTCGGAATCCCCGATGAGAGTGCCATCGTCAAGGTACCACGCGTAGGTGAAGTTACAGAAATGCCCCTTAACCCGCTCATTTATTAGTCGGGTTCCCGCGTAAAACAAACGGTATGGTTATTTTTTCCTCTCCTCATCTCTAATTGGTTAGTTATTTAGAACCTCAAACCTCTCTGCACAATGTTAATGATAGGAATCATGTTATAGTTAGTAATAGTCAGTTGCCAATTCTAGGAGGGGGTAAGTGTAAGTTTTATATTATAAATAAGAGTCCTAACTCATTAGGGAGGCAGGGAAGAAATTAGGGTAAGTTTGTTTGGCTCCTTGTTGGAGAAGAGCTTTGCTCTGGGTCACCTATGGTGATGAACTATCTATGTAGATCCTTTGGATCATTATCATTTTAGTTTCAACATCAATTTCAGTTTCTGCTTCTATTTGGATTATAGTTTAATTCCTGTAATTTCTGATTCGGATCCTCATCATTGGTCCGACCTGCCTTCCCTCTGCTCTCGCCCTCACCTTCTACCTTCCACCTCCATTGCTGTAAGTTCCTATTTCAATCTCTTCCGGTCTCGTTTTTCCTTTTTCTTTTCCGTTTCTGATTTCATTGGTCATCTATCATTGGTCGGAACTTCTTTGCGACCCTCACCCTTCATCGATTTCAATTTCAGTTCCACTTCCATTTACGTTTCAGCGGTTCCGATCTTCATCATTTTTCTGCCTCAATTTCCGTTTTAATTCCCGATTCATCATCCATCGTTTTTAATTTTCGTTCCAGTTTCACGTTCGATCTTATTCCACTTGTTAATTCCATTTTCTATTTTAGATCTCCATCAATTTCTCTTTTCCGTTTGAGTTTCAATTTCCGATCCTTTTTCTATGTACGCTTCTGTTCAATATCAGATCTCCATCATTGATTCCATTTTCGATTTCCTAACCACTGTTCGTTTCCAGTCCTTCACCGTTCCTCGATCCCGATCTGGTTTCCAATCTCTCCATCGTTAATTCCATTTACTTCATCAATGGAATCTGCTCTGGAAGTGCGATTGAATGTTCACGACCTCCAGATTCAACAATTACAGTCCGACATGGCGGAAATCAAATCCGCTTTACAATCGCATCATGAGGAATCGATTAAATTCCGAAAACTCATGTGTGATTGGATGCAAAATCAGGATTCAATTCCTAATTCACAGTCGCGAGCATCACGTTCTCCACCTTTGTCTCTGATTGCTCAATTGGAAGCAATCATTTCCAAAACTGAAGCACGCTCTATTTCCAGTCCTGTTGTGGACATCAAGGAGGAGAAACAAACAACTGTGGACCGGGTTTCTCCCGATCTGGGTTTGCGAGGGGTCGACACTGCTGCAGAAGTCGAGCACCAAACAGTTGTGAACAAGGCTTCTCCTGCTATGGGCTTGCGCGGTGAAGAAATTGTTCCAATAGCCCCAGTTCAGTCTCCTTCCTTGCCGTTGATCGAAACTGCTAAACAGGTTGAATTAAGTGTTGCTTCGGGTCAAGTCTCACCAACTGCAATGGGCTCCAATACGGATTTTAATTCAAGGGGGGAGCATCTCCGGTCTCATGGTTTACTATCAGATGCTACATATGATATGCTTAATGGAATATGCAATTATTCAACTAAAAGAAGGCAGCCCCAATCTAGGTCTATTACCCCTACATGCTCTCGGGTTGCAAATCAAGCTTCAAAAGAGATTGGTGGATTCGTTAATGCTTATGACATCACTTCTGCCGGTTGCTTGTCAAAGGTTTCCTCACAATCAGAAGTTCTCGAGCAACATCTAGATGTAGAGACAAAGATAAATGCGTGTGTGGATGATGTAACGATTAAATATTTGAATCGAATAGATGTTCAAACCGCTCTCCATGTTGCAGGGGTCGAAATTGCTAAAGGGATTGCATCGTGTGTTGCTACGGTTCACATTTCACCAATTACGGTTTCAGTCTCCGATTTGGTATTGCATTTTAATCACAGTTCTATTCATGTTGTTCTCAAGCAATTGGTTGTTGGATTTGGCGACTTCGATGGTCGATTGGCCCACTTCTTTCCTAACTTGTTTGCTTTGGATCGTGACCCGCAACCCCCTGACCCGTACCTACCTCCGGCCAGTCTTGTTGTGGTGGTTATCGTTCGCTCCTTTCAGGTTCCTCTAAGGCAGTCATGGGTGGTGCATGGGCAGTGTCGGCCTCCAGAACACGCACTCGTGAAGATCGCCTCCTCGTTTGGGAATCTGATACTTGTTCAGTCTTGAGGACAAGACTGTTTTGAAGGGGGAAGTAGTGATAGGAATCATGTTATAGTTAGTAATAGTCAGTTGCCAATTCTAGAAGGGGGTAAGTGTAAGTTTTATATTATAAATAAGAGTCATAACTCATTAGGGAGGCAGGGAAGAAATTAGGGTAAGTTTGTTTGGCTCCTTGTTGGAGAAGAGCTTTGCTCTGGGTCACCTATGGTGATGAACTATCTATGTAGATCCTTTGGATCATTATCATTTTAGTTTCAACATCAATTTCAGTTTCTGCTTCTATTTGGATTATAGTTTAATTCCTGTAATTTCTGATTCGGATCCTCATCAGTTAACCATCGTAGTCACTTGAAAAGAATCACATTATCTACACACATTAATACTGCTAAACTATAAATGCTCGGGTTCTTCTTGGTTAGTTGGTTATATCATTTGTATTGATTTTGTTTGGAGCATGATTAGAAACCTCCTTCATTCAATAAAGTTAAGAGGAATTGAGTCCGCAGGATTCATAGAACTTCAAATCTGATAACTCAAGCAATTATTGGCATCATGGGCGAAAGGTGAGAAAAAAGTGAAAGTTATAAGACGTCTGGTGTAATTTCAATAGTTCAGGGACGAAATGTGACAATTCCAACAAACCACATGAGTTTGGTGTAAGTTAAAAATACAATTCAAATATGAAGGGGAAAGGAAATCAAACAAATATCATCTCCATTATCATCATTTCTGAAATCGTTTCTACAATCAAGATGATGATAAGCCAGTCATCATTTCTGGAAAGTTCAGCAGATTCCAGGCATGAAGATAATCCATTTCTGCTATGCACAAGGGAGAAGATAATCCCTAGGTTCTAAATTGCCACCATGTGAAGACGATTCTTGGTTCTTTCGATGGTGGCAACTAGAAAATGGGGAGTGGATATTGGATAAAGGTTAATTATGCGCAAGCATACGCCTTTATTTCTGTTACAACTTTAGATTAGAAAAAAGGCTGCAAATATGGACTCAGAACCTAACTGAAAGGATTATATCTTGATTGCTGTAAAACTACAAATCCAGAGAAAACGAAAAAGATGACCTTGGGTCCAATTGAATCAAAAATGTTTTACATAAGACGACCCACATAGTGAGCTCGGGGATATTGTTTTTGTAGTTGTGGCCACTGCACAAACAACTGATCAGCCATGTGTAGTTTGTAAAGAAGCAGGCCAGTCAATGATAGTCTTTTCACTCTTGCGATACTCTCAACGTAGAATATATATGACCATCTGATTCCCAAAACCTGAAGTTTATACGCATTGTCATTACAACGGTAATAAAACACAAAATTCAGCATTTGAATCCATTTGCTAACGGTTTGAAAGACGTCCAAAGTCGAGTTTTAATGGATAAAACCTACTAATTCGTTTGTATTCATTGAATTCAATTTTTTACTTATGATTATACTGTTTTTGCTATCATGATAAATGCATTAATTAGTTTTAAATTATTTTAAAATTTTCACACAAGTGTTTGCAGATCAACCCAACCTGCATGCCCAAGCATGCCATTTTGACTGGTTACGCAACCAGTCTTATCTGTTCATATTGCCACTCCACAAGGCGACAAATCAATATCATCAAATCTTTTGTAAAGCTGAGAGTATTCAAACCTTGAAAATAAACGCGATTGCACATATGGGAATACAAGTCCCAGGACCGTTGCATAAAATCTGCAATAAAGAAAACTGAGATGTCATCAAAACTTTACAAATACAACAAAAGGAACGTAAATATAGCATTAGTTGTAGGAAGTTAACAAAAATAGTTAGTACCACATGAGGTCTGATTTTCACCATGAGCCACAAAGCATGACCTAAAGCAAGTAATGTTGTCCCAACTGAGGTAATATATGACTGACCCACTTCACGACTTCTATAAATCTGCATAAATTGAGTACCATCTGCCCCCTGCAAACCAAGCAGAAGTTACAACTAATGGATTGGATAAGTTATATACTTAAATGACAAAATGGAGTTTGGATGATTAACCTAAACATTAAAAATGCAGTTTATTTCCTCTCGAGGGTTTATTTCAGCATCAATCATGTGACAACACATAAAAAATCACAAAATTGGAGACAAATTGATGCATCATAGAGACGATAATAACAGTCAATATCATATTATAGATCTACCTTATAATCTAAGATGCCCTCAAAAACACGTGCCTTCTGAAGACTCATGTTATCAGTTGCTGCGGCAATATAATATCTTGGAGCAAACCAATCTTTTTGCATAACAGACAACAAATTTATCATCTCTGCTGTGTGTCCCCCTGAACCAAACCAAAGACACTGATGGAGATTGTAAGTAGATTAAAAAAAGAAGAAATACTTCTGTCATGAAAAATGATGGCACGGTTTGATTCTCAGGGTAAATCAGTGAATTCCAAAATCATGTTTGAGAAGAATTTGGTTAAGACCTTGACACCAAACTCACCTAGATTGTAGGTAATGTAATCATATGAGTTTTGAGCTTGGAATCTAGTCAAAAAGTACATATTTTTGTAAGAGTGAAAAAAAATGTATGTTTGAAAACACACCTGAACCCAAGACAACGAGGGTACTCAAATGCTTCTGAGACCTGTTACGGATCGGTTTGCTACTCTGTGATATGACATACACAACCCGGACCACGAGTAGTGTGGTAGTAATAACAAGAAAAATCAGGACAAACTCCACCATTTCCCACCAGCTATTACAATTATGTCTTTATATGCACAGTGCGTAACCTGCATCACATCAGTAAATAAATACATATGAACAAACCAATAGCCCTTTTACATTCTGAAGGCGCTAGGTTTGACATCAAAATACTTGTAGCTAAGTTAAAAAGAAACAAGGAATGTTCTAACTTCTAATTATCATGAAGGCGTATGAAGTTTCCTGTACAAAGTAGTTACAAGTATCCAAACATCTAATGATGGGGGTTCTTATGCAAATTAAAACTTCATTTAAGATTTCAAGTCATATAAACAAACGAGAAAAGTAAAGGAATATATATTTCCTCGCAAAATTTAGTATAAACATTGTCTGAAGTAGAACAGTATCTGACACGCAGATTCTCTAAATATTCATATATACTCGTTGTTGAGATTTCAAACTTCCTTGATTTAAGACTTTGAGTATGCGGCCGAAAGTAAAGGAGGATGGCCCACCGTAGACTAAAATACAGTACAGCCAATCAAGAGTTCGCGGGAATGTTGTAACAGATATACCAGCAACTGTTAATTCTTGTTCATAGATTCAACAAATATAAAATTCTTATCAACATGATCAAAATCAGTTTCACCGGGTAGTATTTCCAAGCCATGAATCCAGAAAAGAAAAGATACAAGTATGGACATGAATGAGCATTGATGGTCTTGAAAGGTTTCAAAGTTTTTAATCAATTTATCCTCTCACTTAAAACTGTTAATGAAAAAAAGGTTCACTTTTCATTTTCCTAAATCAAAACTCTACAAAACAAAAGCTGACAATTGATGTTTAAATAATGCCACCATACCACAGTAAGAAAGAAAAAAAAAGCATCCGTACAAGCAATGGCATGCCTCAGTGAGAAATTTATTCAAACACCTAATATGCATGTCAATTCGTGAACTGAAAATGAACCCCAAATCAAGCAATTGTAGGCTTTGTATTTGTATTTCTCTGATAGCTTACAGAATTACTTTCAGATTAAGGTATTCCGTGGGTACGGAATCTATAATTGTATAACACAGAAAGTTTCTACAAGAACGAGTGTGAATTTCTATGTGAAATTTGTGTATCAAAATCAGACCAAAGGAAACCCTTTTAATGGTACTTCAATTAAGGAAAAATATATTTTTTCCACACTAACAAGATTGTGTGACCCCGCCAGGGGCTCAACCGCTTGAACCCCATCGGGGCGCTGCCCCAAACCACCATGGTCAGCTTCCTAGAGGTTCCTAGGTACCCAGAAATCAGAATAGTCTTCACGAGCATGTACTCTCCACACCTTTAAACTCGTATCAATGTTTATACAAATTTCTCCTCTGGTCTTAGGTAAATCCAATTAAACTAAAATGGTCTTGATGGCATTAAAATCACCAACATCAACTATATAGACGGCCAATATTTTATATAATATCTAATACATGGAGAAAATAGATCAAACAAATGACAATTGACGATATAGACACTATGTGTTTAATTTACAAATTATGAGCTTATATGGTATGTTTTAAGTACTAATAGTGTGTTCTGGATCCATCTGAAGGTGACTTGCAGGAGTATGAAATGAAAGTATAAATAGCAATTTAACACAGAAATCTGAAACCCTAACACAATCCATAATAACAATATCATATAACTGGAATTATCAGTGACCTACGCATCAATCATGTATGCTTAATAATAGGATCGCATCAATCGATTGTGCTATTAGAGCAAACAAGTAGTGATCTATCAGTGCATTTGATGTTCTTAATTATCAAACTAGAAGATGATGTGAATTGAACAGATTCCTTACTACGAGGACCGTGCACACAATCAGAAAGCAGAAAACTTAGTGAACATCGAAGTCTTCAAGCAAATCGTACCACCGGGGTGGCGATTAGGAAGGACCAGGGAATAGCGAAGCAGTAGATCGCCGGAACTCAGGGGGGCTAGGTTTCAGGCAGAATTTTCATGATTATAAAGTCATATTGCTTCTGATACTAAATAGTAAATATTTACCGGCTGCTAAAAGAAATTACCGTTAGTCAAAAGATAAATCAAACCCGCTAAACTCTTTTGTAAGCTCATCTTTATATTTTAAAGGAAACTTAAAATTTACTAAAAACACATCTTCATCCCATTCTTTAAAACACACCTTATCTTTATAATTTAACAATTAAATTTAACTTTTGTAAAGTGAATTGGTATATTTACCAACTCAATTTTCACTCCTTATAATTGTTTTATGAGTGAATGAGAGAGAAATAATTGTAAATATTGATTTACAAATGTATCATTTTATTTTATAGATATAAATATAAAGAATAGGATGTGAGAGGTTTATAAGAAATGAACAAAATTTAAGGATAAATATACATTTTAGTTAAAATATAAGGATACGAATAAAAAATGGGTTGTGAATACATTTTTCCAACAAAACATTCACTCACATAAATTTTAAGGACTTCACTCACATAAATTATACAGAACGGAACCGTAAATTTTAAGGACTTCGCTCATACAGATTAAAGAAGTGAAATGATTACAAACTTTGATTTGGGACCTCAAATTCATTTAAGATTTTAAAATTATAAACCCATATACTCTACCTTTGAGTTTTCGCACATAATAAGACCATCGTAAATGCGGTGCCCTTCTCCAGCCCGTTGCTGACATGGATTGAGTCTTTTGCACGAGTAGCAATGGAGGATCAAGAAGGGTCGCAGGCCTTGAACAAGGGCGATGACGTTTGGTTCATGTGAAGGACATTCCATTTAATTATATAAACCTAATTTCTATTAATATTTAAAAAAACTATTAAGCATAAATAAATCTAATTAAAAATAAAAAAAACTAATTAAACATAATCCATTTAATAATTAAACATAAAATTACATAATTATAACTAATTTAATTTATTAAACCTAATCATCGCAGTTAAGGGTGTTCAACGAAACAAATCCGAATACTCGAATTAATTCGAATCGAATCCAAATCAAATGAATAAATTCAAAGTTATTTTAATAAAAACTACAAATTTATAAAAGTGTAAAACTAATAAAACACCAATAGACAAATAAAAAAAAGTCATAGTTTAACATTCAAAATGGAAATGCTCAAATTAGACAAAGTTTAGTTAACGTTTAAAACATCCATATTTAAAACAATTTTGTTTAGTAGTTATCGTGACAAACAATTTATCATTCAAAAACTCATTTAACCATCCTTAAAAAACACACGGCTTACAATCTTATAATAAATCTAAACAATAAAATACTTATAAAACATAATTTCACAAACTAATTTGAAAAAATGATGATGATTGGGTGAATCCACATAATGTCAAAAAAAATTGCGTGAATTTGAGAATACGTGTATTCAAAATAGAATATTTTAAATAGCTAAAATTTTAAATAGATGACAATGATGAGTTGTTTGTGAAAACTAATTTAATATATTTGTATAATTATATATACTTGTCTATATAGAAAATAAATGTATAGTGTATATATATATGCTTGTGTGGTGTTTGCATGAATATGTCTAATTTGAATTCGATTCGATGTCTAGTTTGATATCGAATTTCTAACCAAATTCGAATTTGAAAATTTCAACCGAATTTCGAACCGCTAATTTTCGAATCGAGTTGAGTTTCGCTTTTTTCAATCCGATTCAAATACTGAACACCCCTAATACCAGTAATCAGAATCGGTTTCGTGGTCGTCTTGCCATGTGCCTCACATTGGTGATCTTGGTTCAGTGTGCCATGGATCACGAGGCACTTACTCCTCATTCGGTCGTTCTTCATCCACAGGTTCTTCTTCTTCAAGTTGGACTTCATCTCCCAGTTCATAATAATCTTCAACTGGCTCTTATGGTGGGTTTTCATACACGTAGTAATCGAATTCCCAGTTCTAGAAGGTTTCATCCACCCAAAGATCATTCGCATGGTGGTTGACAGGAGATTGAAGAGGAGTCGAAGGTTCAACCGAACCGAGAGGTTGAACAAAAGTTGGAGGTTGCGGTGGAGGTTGAACAGGAGCTGGAGGTTCAATCGGATTGATAATCAGTGGAGGATTAAAATGTTCTTTCCGTCGTGCATAATGTTCCAGCACATCCTCCAGAGGTGTTGAAATCAAATTGTGTAATTATTCGAGTACATCTTGTATGTTTGACATAGTTATACTCAAAAGTGAATCGTGAAGAACTGAAAATCAGAAGTTGATATTTAGAGTTTTTTTTTTCAATATAACCATTAAACATACGATCGTTATAAAATTATAGCAATTGGAAAAATACAGTCGTTAAAAGTAGTCGTTATGTAATTAAGGTTAGTGCATAGTTGTTGTGTTATATGGTGTATCTAGTTATACTCTGATTAGTTGCTATAGTGAACGTGTTGAGTACATGTAATTTGTATGGAAGAGTGAAAGCCACCGAATGAGTGGCGAATGACCACCGAATGAGTTCATTCGGTTGACATCATCTAGGCTACAATGTCATGTTCATATTCCTTCCCTTCAGCATCATTCGGAACCATAGACAATTACCAAAATTTAAATTTTCAAATGAAGCCGGTAACAAATTTTTGCCAGGATGTTCACTTTCTAGGTCAAGCTACTTGGGGTAATGATTCGCAGCATCCTAATGACTTGAATCTGTCAGGTATAATATCAATCACTGCTTCAGCTACAAATTCTCCATTGGCTTTCCCCACTGACCTCCAAGACACTAGCTCACATTTCCCATTTTATAACTCAAGTGACAAATGTACGATAAATAGCAGTGCCAGGGTTGGTTGTCGAAGATAGGGATGCTTACTAGCATCCAAAACCATGCTTGTACAAATCAATGTGTAAGAATTAAAAAGCATCTAGAAAAAATATATAATATCAAACTTTTAAAGGTGAATACATGTGTTTGCAACTGGTACATGACTACATTCATATTAGGTTAGACATGAGGCATGCTCATGTTGCAGGTTCAATGACTGCTTGTTCATGCCAAATTCCATTAAGGTTTGACTGCCACAATCTCACCCTCCCATCAGTCCCAGAAGTTGCTAGTGTCATTCCACTCATATCCCACTCCATCTGCCACACCTACCCAACCAATAAAATAAAATAATGAACTGAAACAAAATCCAAAACTAAAATACATAAAACTTTTCTTTGAACGACAACTCACACACTCATATAATTTACTTCTAGATTATACTCCACGGTCCACAGCGGGACTCGAACCCTCGACCCATAGAGGAGGGGGCGCCAATTAACACACCAAGATACCATCGGGCTAAATGCGCTTTGGTTAATCAAATTTTATACATACTATACACCAAAGTGCTAAAAGAAGACATACCTCACTGCCAAGGGAAGAAAACAAGCCAACTTTCTCGACTGAAAGCCTTCCATTAGGGTCAGGGTTCGATGCCATTTTCCATACTGAAATTCCATTGGATGTTGCAGCAGCTATCAACTCATACGACCTGAAGTTTTTAGTTTTTACAGGATTAGAAATCACCACCACTTAATAAGCACTAGTTAAGATCTCTTTGTTTACATATACAGCAAAATCAACCCAATTAGTAGAATTAATTATAAACTAGTTTATGTGTATGTATGTATGTACACACCAAAATGTTGTCATTTTACCTTCCAATGTTTGGAGCCCATGCCAGAGCATATACATGATCACCCTGGTCACCGAGCTCTGCAACTGGAAGCCATCTTTGATGATTTTGATCAAATTCCCATACCTGAGAAAACATAACCATTTAAAAACATAAGTTATCATCATGTATTTTTTTTCCTGTACAACCATATGACTTACATTATTAGAATTAACTCCTATACCAGAAGAAGTTGGACCGAGAACTCAACTCATTAAACATAATCTATATTTTTGAGGATGTTTAGGCAAGACAAAAAACCAAAAAAGAAAAGAATGCTTTAGCATGGAGTATAATATGAAGATCATTCTTCCCGATTGCATACTAAACGATGCAAAGGAGCTGAATCTAATAGTGCCTTACCTTGGGAGAATTTAATTGTGGAGTATCCGAGTTGAAACCCAACACAAAACTTGCAGGACGGCTTTCACTTCTTTCCGGGTTCCAAGAAATAGATGCAGATGAACATGAAGCCTTTCCAAATTTAGTTACTGAATCTGTAATATTCTGAAATTCAGCCTAGAAGCCAAAAAAACAAAAAAAGAGATAAAACATTTTTGTGAGAGCAAGAAACGTGAGAGAAATCTAGAAAGGAAAAAAAAAAGAAATCTAAGAAATGCATATAAATAAATAAGTAAACATAACAATTTAGCATTGTAGCATTACTAAATTATGGTCACCTGAAGTTGCCAGTTCTTTAGTTCCATTGAATCTAAGATCTCGTACACTTTTGCAAGTCCATTCGAATAAGCAATAGTCTGCAATTGAAACAATAAACACTTATTAAGATAAACAATTTAGAAGACAAAATAACTTTAAATTAAATCAAGCACACACCATGGGAGAAGACCGTGGAAGTTTCTATTATATACAACTTATAGTAAAAAAAAAATACTAGCTGGCCTTAACATAAACGTGCCTTGAAGACCTTATTTTGAAAATCCAGGAGAAAAGGAACTTTCCCCGCTAAGTATAAAAACATACAGATACAAGACATTACTGATACAAGCAATGAACAAATGAGAAAAAAGAACGGTGATTTGTGACTTCTCAGTTTCTGACTTATTATACATTTTAGTTAATCTCCTACTTGATATAACATTACTAAAATTCTAAGAGATTCTAAGAACACGATTAGTGCATTAAGACTTGAGGCATGTAGCAAATCAAAGTAACAACTGTTAAACCTTAGATACTCACCAATTTCAAACTTGAGATGGAGTTCCCAAATTGACTATCTAGAACTTGTTCCAAATGCCCCCCAAAGCTCGTGCATTGCTTCCACTGAACAGGCTCACCGTCTATGCAGATAACGTAAAAGAGAAGACTGAGAACAGTTGTGTCTATAGTGCTTTCCGCTTAGATACTAACTGATTATTTTTTCAGATTAATGAGTGGATACATCATACAATCGCAACTCGTTTCACCACTAGATCGTTAAAAGCAAAAATAAATGTCTTAACAATGAAGTACAAAATGTTTCTGTCAACAAGTTTCTTCCATAGCCATTGGAGACAAAGATACAATTCACAAAACCAAAATAATCAGTGAAAAGATCTCGGTATATTTACTCGAATTTCACGAGGAGAACACTTTTCATACCTTCTGATATCTCTTCCCAAATAGACAAAGTTCCATCGGAAGAAATGCACGCAATTGCATCACCATACTCTGGAGGAACCCAGACAATTTTTGTAACGCTTCCATTATTAACCTAAAATTCGAGTAATTAGTAGCTATCCCAATGCAAACACTCGTTCTCTAGAATCAATACTCGTAACATATGAACAACTATGAAGTAATTGGTGATATGTATCATTGTTTGCCTGAAAATGTAGAACTATAAACCCTAAAAGTTGATAATTGAAGACATAGAAGAGGAAATCGAAGTAAAAAAAAAAAAAAACCTTGAATTTAAAAGTGGAGGTGAAGGAGGAAGAAGCGGGATCGCTGGTGTCGAAGATGGCGATTGTTCCATCGATCAAACCAGTAGCTAATCTTTGGCCACAGTAGTTCCATGAAGAACAAATCGTGCCCTTGTCTAACGTCGCGACTGATTTCTCCATCAAATCTAGCTTCTAGGGTTTTTCAATTTCTCGATTGACCACTCATAATTTTAGGGTTTTTAGGCTTGTATGGGATTGCTTATTTAAATGGATAAGTGTTTTTTGTCAAAAGTGTTTATTTGCTTATGACTTTTTAAAAACTAATTTTAAAAAAGTGTTTGGATTTGCTTATTTAAGTGGATAAGTATTTTTATATGTAAAATGACTAAAAAGGGGTTGGATGAATATAAGGTTAGGTGAATATAAGTTAAAATAAGGGTAGTATGGTAATTACCACTCAAAAAGCTATAAGCAGTTTTTGAAAAGCAAGAAAAACTTGACTTATTAAAAACTGACTTATTAGCTTTTTTGAAAAGTCAAAAGCAAAAGTGCTTATCAACTTACCAAACACTCAAAACTCACTCAAAACTGCTTATTGACTTTTCAAAAAGCTAATAATTCAATAAGCATCTCCCACCATTTGGTGGAGTGGATATACCCTTGCCTTCCAATGTGGAGGTCAAGGGTTCATATCCCACCGGACACAAAAAAATGAATGATGAATTAAATAGAGGTGGGTCAGAGGTTTTACCACAGTGGGCCTTAAGGCGGTGGGTTTCCTCTGGGATGGATGTGCAACATAGAGGGTCTTGGTTACTCGCACGGCCTGTGGTCGCAGCGTGTCGTGGGTAGCATCGTTTGCCAGGATGAGACCCCCGAGTAACCGAGTGTTTGCCGTTCAAAAAAATAATAATTCAATAAGCAGTTTTTAAAAGCAATCCCAAACAAGCCCTTAGTTCAAGTTTTTGTTTTATAACTATAGCATGATTAATTAAAAGAAAAACCTCTAAACAACAACACTTTGACTCCCTAATATAAAAGTTGGGGGCTATTTGATTAATTGTCACTTACCCCGTTAAAAGTTATACCTAACCGAGCACCCCCTGACCAAGTCAGAGGCGAAATTCCAACGGATCGAGTCAAGAGCAAAATTAGGCACGGATGAGCTACGGACCGAGTCAGATGTGCTTTTCCATAAAATCAAACGCCCTGATCACTTATCGGGTCAATTGTCAACTCTTACTGGACCAATAAGCGCTTATTAAACAACCCATTCTCGATCAATGGCCTCTGACCCAAGCCTAAAAGAGCTCTTACTCGGTCGGTCCGTCCCCCCCTAAAATTTGTGGTTGAGATTTAGTTCTCAAAACAAAAAGTTCTCATTTGAACCTAACCCTATATATATATATATATATATATATATATATATATATATATATATATATATATATAGGGTGAGGTTCATTGTAGACACTTTCGCATGTGAAATAGCTCTTTTTCACATGTGAAAGTTTCTAATTAATGAGAAAAAAGAAAAAAAGAAAAAAGAAAATTAATCACAACCATTAGATCAAGAGATCTAATGGTGAAAAGGGGTGTCTACCTGTCTACACTTATAGGGGTGTCTACAATGAACTTTTCACTATATATATATATATATATATAGGTAAAAGATCAATGTAGACCCCTTGTTTTTTGTAGACCCGGTAGACCCCAAAAATAACCATTGGATTAGATTAGATCAAGGGCTAAGATTAGATTTGAGGATTTAAATGAGATTTTGGCTGAAAAAACGCGGAGGGGTATTTTCGTAATTTTTCAGCGTCATTTAAAAGTTGCAGTGAGTTTTATATTCTGTACTGAGTTTTATATTCTGTACTGAGTTTTATATTTTGTACTGAGTTTTATTTTTTGTATTGAGTTTTATATTTTGTACTGAGTTTTATATTTTTGTACTGAGTTTTACATTTCTGTACTGAGTTTTATATTCTGTAGTGAGTTTTAAAACTCGATGTTTAAAACTCAATAGTTACTTTTAAAAGTCAACTAAAATCAATATCTCACGGTGTGTTTTATACTCAACATTGAGTTTTATAACTTGGTGACTTATATAAAACTCACTAATAAAACTCAGTGAGTTTTATAAATCACTGAGTTTTAACTGAAGGGAGATAATGATAATGATAATCAGTGAGTTTTAAAACTCAGTGAGTTTTAACTAAATTTTATAACTCACAACATAACTTGGTGACTTATATAAAACTCACTAATAAAACTCAGTGAGTTTTACAAATCACTGAGTTTTAACTGAAGGGAGATAATGATAATGATAATCAGTGAGTTTTAAAACTCAATGAGTTTTAACTAAATTTTATAACTCACAACATACTATGAATCTAATGTATGTCATCACTCATCTTAAAAACAATGCTTCAAATGGCTTTTCAAATCAGCCACATATTAGCTAACACCCACTAGACCCAACACAGGTGAACCTACACACCATGGCTCAATAATAAAACTGATTCAAGCTGAGCAAGCCTTGATAAAATGGATGTAACCAATATCTTTTACACAGTTAACTATGTATGCCTTTGTCATACCACAACTGCATTACTTGAGAGAAATGAAATTGTGGTACAAAAAAAAAGCAAAATGTGAAGTGATTTCCATCTCTGTAAATAATATACTAAATAAATAACTGAAATTGTCAACCTAACTATTCCAACAAATATAAATAAACAACGATTATAAAGGCATCAAAACAATCGAAGATCTATACAAACTGTATCACTTAGAAGCATTAGAGTGATAAATTACTAGAATGAAGATAAACAAAAGCGAAGTAATCACGACCTTCCTCTCCGTCACATTCAAGGAAAATACGACAAGTAGTGGAATCACCTTCAACGTCCTCATCTTTGATCTCACCAGAACTCGCAGCAACAACAGGTGAAGATTGCCAGGGTGATTCAGAATCAGCGTCATGACGATTCGGAAGCAGAGGATCTGAATCGCTATTGAGTTTTATTTTTATTCAGAATCAGCGTCTAACACCCTAGGTCGGGTTCCTGATTCGAATTGTGGTTGAAATTCGGATCTGGTTCGACAATTGTTGACGGAAACGAGAAGTTAGGGGTTTCGGAGGAGGAGATGAGGGCGGCGCCGTTGACGATGACGTCGTTAATGGCGGCGGTGAGTTCGGTGGATACGAGGTTCATCTAGAGTCGGAGATGATGGTGTTGGAGGTGAGGGAATCGGAGAGGAAGCGGTGGTCCGGCGGATTCAGGAACCACATGGCGGTGGTGGAGATCCGGCGGAGAAAGCGATGCGGAGAAAACGATGCGGAGAAAACGTGACTTTTGAAGAAAGGATTATTGATTCAGAGGGTTTTTATCAAAGAGAGAAATTCCCATCGTGCCCCTTATGTATAAAAATCAGGGATTAAGATCTAACGGTAGATAGAGGGGTCTACGGGGTCTACATTTTTTAAGGGGTCTACAAAGAACCCTTCCCTATATATATATATATATATATATATATATATATATAGGTTCAACCACGTGCTGACATGTGTACATAACACACTAACACAATGCATAAAAAGTAAAATATGCTGACACACTAACACACTTGATACAATGTGTTAGTGTGTTATTGTCCACGTGTCAGCATGTGATTGCTTCCTAGCTTTCTTAGGTGAAATTGTTTTTTTTAGAATAACTTTACCCTATATATATATATATATATATAGGGAGAGGATCATTTGAGAACTAATTGGGTTTGAGAACTAAAAAGAACTAATCTTAGCCACTAGTTTATATATATGGAAAACCCCCCCATGAATTTGAATGTTCCCCCCTTGAAAATTAGTGGCCCAAATTGGTTCTCAAAAGTTCTCAAAAGAAAAAGTTCTCATTTGAACCTAACCCTATATATATATATATATATATATATATATATATATATATATATATATATATATATATATATTTACTTTAAGTCCATTATTTATGTCTTGGTAAACGTACCCACTACTGATGGTAGGTTTCATTTTTTATGATGTTTTTTGGTGAATCAAGCCTAAGCCTGGAGTATCAAATCTAGTATGGATAGTTGCAATCACATCTAAAGATGAATCATTTTGGTATTGGAGATTTTGAAATAGTTTCAAACGCCTTTAAAAAAAAAAGTATCTGCTACTGGCCATTGAGAGTTATTTTGACAGGTGTTTCGTCTTCTTTGTCGTCTTGATATTTTAAAGTATGAAAGTGCGTTACGATCCTTGTGACGGTCGGATTCCTTTTGTGCGCATAGGCCCGGACTCGGGATCTAGCCCCTCGTTTCCCGGGCTCCCGGCTGAGCTTTCCTTACTTTCCAACTTCACATGCGTTGAGCTCGTTGTGAAACTTGTGATCAATACTTTTTACATAACTTTAAAACAAAAATATCATATATGATCACACAATCTTCCAAATAAAAATGACACGTACGGATAGTAATAATATTAATCCTATACATGCATTAGTTAATAAAAGTCCTAAAGATAATATTATGATCTTTAAAACTTAAAAGACATTAAAACATGTCATTATATGATGATACTCTTTGACATATAACACCATAGATTTAAGGCCTTTTTAAGCTATGTAAAACAATCAAACACAAGATATACCAAGACTAGAAGTGGACATAAACTGATCGGACCCGGACCCCGACCCCGTCCTCGTGATCAAAGACTTCATATCCGACGAAATCCCATCATACTCCGGCAACGTCTCTGGCACTTCCGGGATGGTAGATAGCGCAGAAGAAGTATCATAGACGTAGAAAGCTCTTTCCATTGCCACATTATTGTGGTTGTGTTTCGGCCGGAAAATCGATCGAAGAAGCTTGTGGAGTGACCGCGGGAGTAACCTCGAGTGTTTCTTGGCGGTGTGTGGCGGGTGACTGTGGTGTGTCGACATGGTTATGACCGGAGATGGGAGAGTTAAGAGAGCTGGTGTTGCAAACTTTTGATATTAAAGAGGACTTCATGGTTTATCTCTTCATGTTAGTAGGTTACTAATAAAGAGAAATGTCACAGGTCTTGAAATATAGACCATGGAAAATGGAAATGCAATGAGTTGTAAACTTGGAGGGCATATGTTGGGTTTTGATAAAATAAATGATATATAAATTTTTATTTTAGGATAATGTAGAGTTGTAGACAAGACAGGGAAAGACTTAAGGGGTGGAGGTGGAATCAAAATTTGATATTCAAATTCATAATGAGATATTTACCCACCCCGCGCATTGCTGCGGGTTGAATTTGTATGCGAAAGGAAAAAAAGTTAAGTGGTATAAAACGTAAAAGTTTAAAAGTCTCGTGGTGAAAGTATAAAACTATAAAAATATATTAAAGACGAAAGTAGAAAAGTGAAATGTTTCGTGCCCAAAGTAGAAGACAAAAAACTTAAAACAAAAATAAATAACTTTAAAAGTTAGAGGATTAAAAATTTAAGGAGTATAAAACGTAAAAAGTCTAAAACTTTAAAAATATAAAACTTTAAAAATATACTAAGTTAAGTGGTATAAAACGTAAAAGTTTAAAAGTTTTGTGGTGAAAGTATAAAACTATAAAAATATACTAAAAACGAAAGTATAAAAGTTAAAAGTTTCGTGGCCAAAGTAGAAGACAACAAACTTAAAACAAAAACAAAAAGTCTAAAAGTTAGATGGTAAAAAAGTTGAGGGGTATAAAATGTAAAAGTCTAACATTCTTGTAGTGAAAGTATAAAACTATAAAAATATACTAAAAACGAAAGTATAAAAGTTAAAAGTTTCGTGCAAAAAATAGAAGACAACAAAACTTTATAAAAAAAACTTTAATAGTTAAACGGTACAAAACGTAAGAGTATGAAACAATGTGGCCAAACTATGAAAACTAAAGGTTTACTATTTCGTTAAAAAGAAAAAACAAATCGTAAAAGTATAGGGGTAGAAAGCGTCAAAATACCAAAGTCACGTGGCTAAAGTTTGAAAAACTAAAACTCTACTATTCATCTATGAATTTTTATTGTATAATATAATAATTTGAATCGGATATACATACTGATGGGATAAAGTTTATGAAATTAGTTTATTAGATAATAGCTTAATAATTAATAATTAAGTTTACTTGTAAGTCAAGTTAATACAAGTATATAATATAGATCTTTGTTTTGTTTTTATTCAATTCATGTACGTCGGTTTTCATAATATAGCAATAACATTTTCTTTGAGTTAATCTCATAAGTTGAGTTAGTCTCATCTGGGAGTATCGATTTGTTTTTCTTGTGCGTGCTTATTAGAGTTAATAAAGACTTGTGGCTTGAAGCTCGTTTGAACCTTGTTCTGGAAAAAATTGAAAAATGTTTGTTTGGAAATTTGTACGGTTTGTCACAAAGTCAAGTTGAGCTGACTTGGTTTGTAAACGAGCTGAAAACAAGTCAATTTTGGACTTAGTTCGCTTGTTGGCTCCTTTAAATTTACATAACTTTTTAATCTTAATACTAATAAAACAATAAAATTTGTGCCACATGTCTCATTTATAAAGTGTCCACATCACTATCGTCACATGTCAAACTCACATTGAATTACCAATTTAAGTAAATAATTAATTAAGATTAGTTACCAAATTTTTCAAAACTAAAATTTTATTTTAAAATTTTGATAAAATTAATTTAGATGTGATTAATTTACTCAATAATTTTAGTCTTTTTTGAAAGTAATCCACAACTTGTCAAACATAATAAATTTCTTAAATGATATTAAATTATTGTTTAATATATTATAAGAATTTTATATCAATCATAATTTTTAAATTCTTTTTAAATTTCTTGATTATTATCTTTTTCTTTTATTTATCTAATATTATAAATCTATATTGAGCCCGTGTAGTACACGAGTTACTAACCTAGTATTAATATATAGCACAAATAAAAGATGTTCCATCTTTAAGCCCAACTTTCCAATATTATTCCATCTAATTGCATGAAGGTTTTACCTTTCTTTTTAATTCTAACAATTTAACTAGGCTAAAAACGATCAAATCGAGCTGGGCCATTTGTTTAAAAGCGGGCCGGGTCATTTTTAAAACTGAGCCGAGAAGTTTGGTTTTTAACCAAGCCAAGCTTGAGCTTAAGCTTTCAGTCCAGTTTAAAACTAAGCTATTTAGGCCTAGATAGATCTCACTACTTCTTATATCCACATTCCACATCTTTCAAGAATATAATTATATACTTGCTAATGATCATGGTTTAAATGGATTGATTTTGCTAGAAAATGCACGAGATTGCACGCTATCACGCTATGACAATAAATTCACTTTACTAATTGTAAAACGATTAACCATTCGAATGTATCAACAGAAACATCTGATCTTTTTGTCAATGATTCTAAGCAGACTTCACAGTGGACTTTATTACATATTATTTCAAGGTATATAATTTTTTTATTTATATAAAAACTAATGTAAAAATCATCAGCCTATTTTATTTATATTAATTTAGAGAAAAGTATTTTAATCACTTTTTTGTATGATCAAAATAAGGGTAGAAATTGTATCTTACAGAAATACGGGGTAAGGATTCATATATTATAGTCAAGTGGCCCGAAAGTCCTCAGATTCTTTTGCATAACTACATACGGGAGCCTCGTGCATCGAGTTTGACATTTTTGTCAGCTCATATAAGTGAATATCCTTATAGTTAAACTGGACTGCATGGATTAATACCCTAATAGACTCTCGGACAAGGTACTTGGCTCGTAGAGTTGATGTCATTGTAACTTTATTCGACCCAACTACCCAACCCAAATAACTTGATCCAAGATGGGGAGATGGGTTGGTCAAGTCAACACCATTGTAGCTTTATCCAACCCTGCACCCATTGTTCAAGCCACTTGAACTGGTCAACTGACTTGCTGAAACCAACCCAAATAGTTTAATGGTTCCGGGATGGGTATTGGGATAGTTGGGTAACCTTACTACGGTTCAATGGTCTTTGAGGGGCTAATGGGTTAGCGTAGTTGAAGCCATGGCTACTTTCTTGTACCTTTCCAACGTGGTTCAAAGTTGTTAACTGATATGTTACAAACACATCCTGTTTTCTCGTGTATTTTGTATAGTAATTGAGTCGGTTTTGAGTCTAATTCGAGTCATTTTATTATGTTTTTATTTACTTTTGGTTTATTGAGTCTTAACTATGTTTTTATGTGATTTGTAGGTATTTGAAATAAATCCCGAGAAGTAGAGAAGTTGGAAGAGGAAAAAGAGTTAAGAGTGCTGAAAAAAAGTCCCTAGGCGTATCGCCTAGGGAGATCGAATCCCCCAAGCGATATGCTTGGGGAGAAGAAGTCAACAGTGGTGGAAAAGTCAAAGCCTGACTGTTTTGTCGCATAAGCGTGGCGCGCGTATCGCCCGGCCAGAAGGTCCCTCCAAGTGATACACTTGTAGGGTAAAAATCCGCAAATCATATTTTCTACTTATAAATTCGACATTTAGGGTTGTGTTCAACACTTAGCGACTTACAGCCGGTTTTAGGATTTCCAGAGGACGATTTTGAGAGCAGAGAAGGGCTAAGAGGAGATCACCAGAGACTCAATCATTCAACATAAATTTATATACGGGTTCTCGGTTTCTTTTTTGTTCTTGCTTTAGACTATACCTTAAACCATGTTTACCTTCAAAGTTTCAGACTTTATTGCGATTTTGACTGTGACTATGGTGGTAGGCTAAGTCTTTTCTACCACCTAGACGTTTGTGATGAATATTTAACATTTATGACTTTATTCGGTTTTATGACAATTGCATGTTGGATTGACGTTCTATTGAAATTCCTCTAATTATTTGTGATTAATGCATATGTGTGTTGCTAGTTAGGGTTGTGATTGTTGATTGATGCTTGGTTTACCTTCGAATGTCTTCCGGGGTTGCGTAAGTCATCTAATGTTGCTAGATTTAGGGTTAGTAGCTAAAGAGTGGTTTAGGAGACATACAGGACTATAGTGTTAGTTGATAATTGTTGTCTTGATTGCAATGTGTTGCTTAAGGATTGTCAGGTAGTTGGGTTGGTTAATGAACCAGGATAACATTGTCTCAAAATGAAGTGCTCTAGAAAGTTGGCTAATTTGTTGTTCGTGTTAGTTACAGTAATTAAAGGTAGCTTCGGCTAGTCTAGGATGTCCTAGATTGTTTCGGAGGTGGTTAGGCTTAGTTGAAGTGGAAATGACTCAAAATGTGAACCCTTGTTCGAGCGGTAGAATCATCAGTTAGGAAGGACTTAAATGTGAACTAACTAACCAGTGCGATTATTCCAACCATTGGGTATTCTATCAATAACGTCCGGAGAGTGATTCGGAGGCTCGTAGGGTTTATAGGGGTTGTGTCTTAAGATCCTGGTTTCAACAGAGTTGTCATAGCCGAGTGGCGTTGTTGATGTTGATTAAAATTTTAAGTCTAGATGATATCTCTCAAACTTTGATGAATGAACACCCTTACTATCAATTAAATTCAATAGAAAACGAGTCCATTGAAGTGATCGAAGGAATATATATACGAAGTTTTTTTATACGTAAATCTAAAAGCAGTGAAATTATAATAAGTGTGGGGACATGAGTTTTTAGAAGGAAATCAATTTTTTGAATTTTTTATACCAAAGTACGTCATCTTAATGATATTTAGACATAAATTAGAAGCACCATATTTATTTTCTCAAAAGAGAAAAAAAATACTCAACTATTCAACACCGGAATACACATGCATGACTCATTTTTGAAGACATTAAATCCTTTTTTTTTCTGGGTCAAGCATAGAGAAAAAATCAGTTACCTGGACTGGGATAGCTGGAAATTTTAGTGCGTGTTTAGTTGTGGAAAACACTCCCTGTTTTCTAAAAATGTTTTTCAAGAAAACATGGAAAACAGAAAACATGATCAAATTACAATTTTTCAGAAAAGTTTTCCAAGAAAATAGAAAACACCGTGTTCTACTTTTTAAATTGAAATTAGAAAACTACATTTTATTGTTTTCTAGTTTTCTATTTTTAGTTTTCCATGATATATATACCGACCAGACCCGCCCGACCCCCAGACCTACCGAACCCGACCCCCGTATATGACCGACCGGACCCGACCCCTGGACCAGACCGACCGGATCGAACCGGGCGGAGACCGGACCCGGTTTACTGGAGGTCGTGTCCGGGGGGGGGGGGGGTCGGTGCGGTCCAGCGGTCGGGTCGGGTTCGGGGGTCGGCTTTTCAAAAAAGAAATTAATTTAACATGTTTTATAGTTTTCAAATATGGAAAATGGAAATTTCATCTTTCAATTTTAAACGCATTTTCAAAAAAAATTCATGTGTTTTCTAGAGATGTAAAACTCCTTCCATTTTCTAAAAAAATTGAAATAGAAAACTAGAAAACATATTCCAGAACTTAACGCACCCTTAAGGTTTTTTCATTTTGTATTGCAATGTTTCGTTTTGCCTAGCGGCTTGCTAGAGTTTTTAATAAATTTGTTGTTCTAAAAAGAATAAAAACTATTCAAATATTCAAAGACAAAAGCCCTAATTTAGATTCCCTTAATTTAATCTCAAAGGGTCAATTGGCCACATTTGTGGTCCAAAGATTAACACTGCCCCCGTTCACTAAAAATAATCCTACGCGCCTACACGTGGCGGCCTCCTATACGTCTGACTATTTCCCTTTAATTACTCTATCCCTCTAATCTCTCATTCCCCCCACAGTTCAGATCGCCACAGAGAACTCACGGCGGCGATTCTCTGCTGAATTTGGTTGGTTCCGGCGAACTTCCGATTCATATCATTCTGTTCTAACTGTTTCCGTTTACGCCGTTGATATGGCATCGGAGGACGTGGTAGGGAAGACGAGCGCCACGATCGCTAATATCGCCGAAGAAGCGAAGATTGCGAGCGCAGGTGTAAAGGCTCCGAGTCGCCAAACTGTACTAAGCATCTGCAAATCTCTCGTTGCCGGAGGCGTCGCCGGCGGAGTGTGAGTTATTTCGTTCTCAGTTCTCACTCTTTTGATTTTAGTCAATTATTTGTTACTGTTAGTAGTTACTGTTTTCATTTATGCTACTTTTGTGGATTAGGATGCGTTCTGTTAGAAATTTTCTGGATTGAATTGTGTTTGTGTACTTCTGTAGATACATAGATAAGCGAGTTATTTGTTTTCTGGCTACATGTATGAATATTGAACTGTTTTTGTTCTTTTCTGGTGATTGTTGTCCAAAATCATGCTTAATGAACAGCTTAATAATGATTTTAATTTAATGGCTTGTTTTTTCTCTAGAGAATCAAAGTGAATACAGAGATGACTGGCCTGATGATGTAATCAAACAAACATAGCCAGCAAAATCACACTCAAACAATAGGGCCTGAGAGGGTGAGATGAGGGCAAACCTTATATCTATGGAGACTGATCCATGAGAGACCTTAGGTCAATACCAAAAAAACAGAGAATACCAAAAAATCATTAGGGGTGATAAACAATAAATTCTACATATATGTCACCATGGTTTGTTATAAATGTCCTGTCTGTTTTTTACAAGTTTACAAAGAAACTAGTGTGGCTTCTTGTTCTTGTCCTTGCAATTTTCAGTAGACAGGTGGACAATCTGCACAAAAGATCTGAGGATGTGGTTGTTATGCTTTTGGCATAAATGGTTGCTTTGCTGTCTTTTAAAGTATTATTCCATAGGATAACTATTAGAACTACCTCCACTTTATGCTTTAGAATATTTTGAAGCAATGAAAAAGCTATTCAGAAAAAGATGTTGGAGAGATAAAGTTAGTATGGAATTATGGCACTCGGAAGTAGATGTGACTGCAATATGTGCATAAAGCAGGGAAGACAAGTAAGGGTGATTTGGACATACATAACATGGGCATATTTGTACTTAGTGTGTAATAGGATTAGTGATGATAGAGATGGTAATTGCCCAAAAAGGATTTTGTGTATTGACTTGAAGACATTGTTTATAGTCTTTCATTTGTGTTTTGACTTTTAAGCTTTGAGATTAGTCTGGATTTCAGCTGTTTATCCATGATTTATAAGTTTTGGCTGATAGTTTATTGTTTGGTTATTTTTATGTTGCAGATCGCGTACTGCTGTTGCTCCTCTGGAAAGAATGAAAATTCTGCTCCAGGTGTGATATTTTGTTCCTTTTTTTTCACACTTGTTTATGTTTAGTTAAGTGAATTCATCAAACATTATTTTTCTTGAACTGGACCCAATAACGTGACCTCTAAATACTAAATATAGTATGGTTTAAGATTTATTTTATGCATGATTTGTTTGGTATTTTTGTCCAATTTTAATTGTAGAAGTATTTGGAATACTAATTGCCTCATTTTTGTCCATTTATTTGGGCATTTTCTGCTACTTCTTGAACGTTTACCTTGGGGGCGTTACACAAACAGAACTTTAAAAATATTTGAAAGTTTTGAAATAGAATGTAGTTTTGCATTTGTAGGTATTTCTATTATGCATGTATATGCAATTGATTGAGCAGTTATTTCGGAAAAATGTGAATGGTTAAAGTTTAACTACTTTTGTAAAACCAATTGAACCTGCCATCTTAGTCTCAACCATGTGTGGGCTATATACATAAGAACACTAAACAATATTTATTTTGTTTAATTTCCAGGTCCAAAATCCACATGCAATCAAATACAATGGAACTGTTCAGGGGCTAAAATATATATGGAGAACAGAGGGTTTGAGAGGAATGTTTAAAGGAAATGGCACCAATTGTGCACGCATCGTCCCAAACTCTGCTGTCAAATTCTTTAGCTATGAAGAGGCATCCAAGTATGCTTCTCTTCATGGTCAAAACGTAGTATTTTAAAGTTAAAGTCGAATACTTTTAATATCTATGGTTTAACATACTTTCATTTTTGCATGAACAGGGGAATCTTGTGGCTATATCGACAGCAACCTGGAAATGGTACCAATATAGCTTTCATTTTTTTATGAAAATCAGATTACTCAGTTAACTCACACCTTTGAATAAATAAACTGTTCACCAAAAACATGTTTTTTATTTTTATCTTTTGTTCCAGAGGATGCTGAACTCACCCCTCTCTTACGCCTCGGAGCTGGTGCTTGTGCTGGAATAATTGCCATGTCAGCAACCTATCCAATGGACTTGGTTCGAGGACGTCTTACTGTCCAGGTATTTTTATTATAATCTTCTGGTTCACTGAAATTTAATTTTTTCTATCTATGATAGATCAAGCTTTTACCCTTGTTATAAATTTGTCTATATTTGCAGACTGATAAATCTCCTAGCCAGTATAGAGGAATTGCTCATGCTCTTACAACCGTACTCCGTGAAGAGGGCCCACGCGCATTATACAAAGGATGGCTTCCTTCTGTCATTGGTGTTGTAAGTTTAAATTCAAATATTTCATAGTAACGACCCTTACATGTTATATGTACGATTTAAGTGTTTAATATATTCATTCTTGTATAAATAACAAATTAGGTGCCTGGGTAACATATCTTGCTTCTCATTCATGTTGTTTCTAGGTACCATACGTGGGGCTTAATTTTGCGGTATACGAATCCTTAAAAGACTATTTAGTTAAATCAAGACCGTTAGGACTAGTTGAAGACACCGAGTTGAGTGTGACAACTAAGCTTGCATGCGGGGCCGTTGCTGGAACTGTTGGTCAAACGATTGCATATCCACTTGATGTCATACGCAGAAGAATGCAAATGGTTGGTTGGAAACATGCTGCCTCAGTGGTCACCGGTGAAGGAAAGTCAAAGTCAGCACTCGAATACACCGGCATGATTGATGCATTCAGGAAAACCGTTCGTTACGAGGGTTTTGGTGCTTTGTACAAGGGTTTGGTCCCTAACTCGGTCAAGGTCGGTATAATACCCAAATACCTAAAATACCCTTTAGTACAATCAACATTTTCTTATGCAAGTTTCTTTCTTTTATAGGTGGTTCCATCAATAGCCATTGCGTTTGTGACATACGAGGTGGTCAAGGATGTACTCAAGGTAGATATGAGGATATCTGAATAGAACAAAGCGCGGTACTATACATTTTTATTAAACATTCGTGTTAGTTTGCGTGTGCAAAAGGGTAAAACCGTCTAGTAAAAAGTTTTGTTCTTTAATCTCTCTTACGTAAAGAGATTTAGAACTAACCCGTGTTGATACAGTCGAGTTGGCCCCTGTATGCACCAAGAGCATGCTTCTCTGTTGGTTGTAGTCTGTTCTTTTAAGTTGTCATTAATATGTATGAACTCTAATAAGGAAATGATCACAGAGCTGAGTCTCGCCGTCTCGGTTGGGAAATGGTACTATTTGATCAATTAATAGAACGATAAGGAGTTTTATTATGGTTTCGGTTTAAATCTTCTAAGCAAAATGGGATGAGCTAGTTTCTGCTTCTTTAATTCGATTTGCGCATAACATGGCCTGTGCTTGATTTATTGACAAACTAAAAACTGTGTTCACCATGCCAAATGCAAGTTGTATTCTTAGCAGGTGTGTTAAAAAACTGTAAGAAACAGACTGAACCGCCCAAAACCGAAGTGGTCTGAGTGGTTTGGCTTGGCAGCCTAAATCTGCTAGGTTTGAAACTTGGAACTGGCCTTGTAAATTGAACCGACTATATATATAACCTGTATTGTATTATTAATTTAAAAGTGTGTTTACTAACCATATCTAGCCTTGTAGAAAAAGTAACATGCTTTAAACTTCAACTAGGCCTAGTGTGTATAAACAGTTTCAAACGACTTGCTTAGGCTATTGTACCCTGAGAGACATACGGGTTCACATGAGTGACTCCGAAATCTGTTTTAAGAGACCTCTGTTGAATAGAAAGCATGAACCACCATTTCTACATTCTATTTAATTTTCCGTTCTTATTGTTTCTAGCTGTAATTTTTTTCTTCAAATCATGTTTGCATTTCTTTTAAACTGTAATTTGTTCCCTTTAATTTTATTTATGTATTTAATTCGTATCTATTTGGTAAGTATTTTACTTTCTGTGAACGGTGAATGTCATGGGTATCGGTTTAATGTTGAGGTGGATACAATATTGTGGCCTAACTATATCGATTTAGAGCTTAATTTATGTGAACTTTTGTTGGCCAATCGACTTGCCAATCCAAATAGCTATTAGAAGTTTTGAACGGCTAGGCTTACCCCTTGACACCTTCCGCAAGACTCCCATCGTCATTTATTGTCTGTTCTTTTCAAATTAAAATACGTCCAAACATGTTTCTTGATAAACAAGTTTTAATTTCGTAAGGTTTACTTCATCATTGTTTGTGTGAAGAAAATCCAATACACGTGCACATTCATTCACATCCTCTAGCTCCCTTTTGTAAACAATAACATGACATGTACAAGTCAAGTGTGAGGTTAATGACTTAATGACCTTTTTGTCCTTGGTATATATGGCAAGTTTGACAACCCTATGCATGTGATGGACTTAGAAAAGGACATCACTACCCTTAATTTCAAGATTTCTTGCCAAATAGATGTAAAATAGTAAATTAAAGCATGTTACTTCTTGTACAAGGCCTAGATATGGTTAATAAACACACTTTAAAGTCATGTTTCCAAATCTGTTTTATAGTTATAAACTTATATTATTTATTATATATTGATATTGACATTTACATTTACATATGTATTTCTATTTTAGATTGATAATTATTAGTATCTAGAACAAAATACTATAAATTTTCAAATCGAACAAGTCGTATCAATAAGTTGTTTAGTATTTTAGTTTGTGTCATACGATATTCTGGTTCTGGTACATGTTAAATTTTCGGATTCGTGTAAGATTCGACTATGCTCGTCCATATACATGGCCCTATTTAACACCCCTAAAATTAGTCCCTTTGCCATATATACGTGTACTAACATCCATATAAGTGTGAATATAGATGTAAGATGTGTCACCAAGAATTACCACCCTAATGAAAATGCAAATAGTGAGAGAATCTAGAATGCCCATTCATTTCTCCACAATGACACCTTCTATAAATTAGCACCTACTATATACATTAGTTAAATTAAAGATCACAATTTAACAGAAAACAAAGAGAGAAATGAGATCAAATAGTTTGCTCCATCTCCACAACAGGTGAAAAGGTCAATGGGTATCATGATCATCAACAAGAAATGGTGAAGAATGAAGCTGAAAAGAAGAACACAAGTGGGTTTCAGATGCCACTTCATTATCCAAGGTACAAGAAAGAAGATTATGGGAAGATGCCTGAATGGAAGCTTGATTGTCTTCTCAAAGAATATGGACTCCCAACCGATAATATCGGTGATGTTAATCAAAAGAGAAAGTTTGCCATGGGAGCCTTTCTTTGGACTTGATCATGCTTACATGATTAGGCTTATGAAACGGTTATCTTTCATCTATATATATATATAGTTGTCTATCTTTTTATCGTTAATTCGTTATAAGTTTTATATCATACTTATAACGATTTAAGGTTTGTACAAAGTCATGTAAAGGGTCGGTTGTGTTTGTAGTTTGTTGGTCATTGAGGATTATGAATATATATCTCGTTTAAGGCTTTTGGTCTAGCGGTATCTTGGTGTTGATTAATATTTTACATTTGAAAATGGCTAGTGTTGAAATTAATCTTGTTGGTAAAAAAAGTGCCATTCAAAAAAATGTTGATTATCATTCAAGTGTTTATGTAATGATTAGTTGATTACTTGCGAAATAATAAATGGATAGGGAGTTTGTGAGAAAAGAGTTTTTTGTTTTAAACATAGAAACTTTTTATAATTTGTATTAATTTAAAGATTTTGAAATCATCAATTTTTTTTTATCAAAATAGAATAAATTATCGTTCTTCATCTTGTTAATTCAACTTATAAAACATAGAATTTTTTTATAATTTATTTTTTAATTTAAAGGTTTTGCAATCAACTTTTTTAAAGAATCATAAATATAGTTTCTTTTGGATTTATTACATATCGAATTAGGTAATGCTTAACTATAATCTATCATATTTTTTTTTTTTTGAACAACAAATTTTTATTTCACCAAATATCACCATTACCAAGGTTTGAACATTGGTCTCCACCAAAGAGGCTTTGCCCCTTCATATTTATTTACGATATATTAAGAAGTAATTAAATCACTATATTAAACTAAACAATTAGTTAGTTATAAAATATTAATGTAAAAGACTAAAAGTGGGTTCTAAGTGTATAAGCATATTACCAAATACACTATAACGTTAACATTAGCGTTTTGGTCTAGTGACACTAATTTTATTGTAAATAACACGTGGAATTCGAATCATATGTTTTATTTTATATCTTTTTCGAATTTGACGTAAAGTTATCTTACCTATATGTCTTCATACAAATATAAAAACAACAAAAAAATCAATAAGATGAGCTTGATTTAATCATAACTACCTCAATTAGGATCAAGAATATATATTTTTTTGGAATTAGTAGTTGTCTTTTATTATGATGTTTTCTGTAATTGGCATATAGTAGTTGAAGGGTTAATTACATATGTTTAACAGGATGAATGGTATGAAGATGCTTAAAATGTGCTGCGGCTAAATTGCAAAAAAGCTTGATGTTAACTATGATGCAGACGTTAACGTTGTTTCATGTCCCTTTCTCCTTCGAACATTTATGAATCGATCTTTCAGACTTTAGATGTTCCAGATGCTAACAACGAAAATATGAAATTAGCCCCTTAATTTATTGGACTAAAATCAGCTTATTAAGATATTTAGGGTTGAAAATGAATTTTTGAACTTTTGTGGAGAAGTGTTTTTTAGTTTTTGACCTTCTTTTTTATCAAAAATGTTTTTATATATACTTTAAAAAACATAATTATCTGAAGGTCACGCTGTTTTTGATCCATGTATCACCGCATTTCTAGAGTTAACTTCCCTCCTGGTACCCAGGTGTACGCATGTTAACACTTTTAGTCCAGTGTGTCAGCAATTGTATCATGTTTGGACTGAACTTATGGGGAACACACAGTCCATTGCAAAGAGCTACTTACGGTTCATCCAAAATCACCGACAAGATGCTGGTCAGGGATGTCTTATTAATGATCATTTATCAAGAGAGTTGGGATCTCTGCGATAGAAAAAAGCCCCGGTTAGCGATCTATATCTAAAGAAAAAAACCCTAACGGTCCTACCTACTTAAAAAGAGCAATCTATATTAAAAAAAAAGAACCAAACTATTTGGAGTGTATCCGATTCCTTGCATTCTGTTCTGGAATTCCAAGTGGCAGCTGATGTTAGTAGGAGATGCTCGCAAATCACCATCCCGTCAATTGTTAGTAGCAGATGATCGAAGAACTTGAAAAAACGATGATCCTCAAAGCTTGAACATTGATGCGTAGGTATGATATTTGGGGGAGAGATTATCGAACAAATGAAGGAGCTGAGAGATTGATGGTTTTTAAGTAGGTACTATTAGGGTTTTTTTTTTTTTTATTTTGTTCTTCTAATATAGATCGCTGCTTTTTAAGTAAGTACGATTGTTAGGTTTTTTTTTCGTATAGATCCTCATTAGGTTTTTTTTTTTAAATATGGAACCCTTTTTATAAATGATTATTAGTTGGACAAAAATGCTTTTGCATGTTAAAGGTGATTTTGGATTGATTGTAAAGAGTGATCACTCGACTTGGCTTATGCAATTCAGAAGTTTAGGTCCTAGAATGGTATAATTTTTGAACTCGCACTAACAGTGTTAAACTTTGGGTTGACGTTGTAATAACCAAAATCGAAGTTAACTATTATTGGTTAAAATTTTAGTTTCTAAAAAATCTAATTATTTATACATAAGTTACTTAACAAAACACAAAGTCATGGTTCGTCCTTATGGTTTTTTTTTTATTATAATTTTTTACTTTTTCTTTTGCAGTTTTAGTTTTCTTTTCTCTTTATTTTTAGGTTTAGTTTTCTTTTCCTTTTTTGTTTTTTATCCGAGCTTAAGAAGTTTTGCAGATTAGTTGGTGATGTAATAAGTATCGTCATGTAACATAGATGTTTTTTTAAGTATTTTTATTCAAGCTCAACGAGTTAACCAAAGAAGTTGATGATTTTAATTTTAGTTTCGAATCATTGCCCTTAGGCCTTAAGTATCTAATTGTCCGTACTTCGTAGTATTATATCTTAACCAGACTTATTAATTTATACGTTGTAATGCGTTGTCCTATATTCCATTTGGATCGTGTTCTTACGGTATTACGCTTTCGCGAATACGACTATTTTGTAAGCCACACACATGATTCACAAGATAAAACGCAGATAGTAAAATCTAGCCTCTTTTTTTATGTAAATTATTCTTTTATTTTTTATATAGCAGAGATTGCCGTCGGTACATATATATTTTTTTAAAACAAATAGTCGGAGATTGTTCTCCGATATTCATCGTCGTCGGAGATACACCACACAAAACCCAATAATGGCGTCATCATCCATGGTTTCCTCTGCTCTATTTTCCACTTTTGCCCTCGTTTTCGCCATCACATTGCCTACCGCCGTTCACGCTCAGCCTTTCGCTCCGGCGCCGGCTCCTTCCAGCGACGGTCAGTTTTTCACTCAATTGATTTCATGATCAATTGATTTGATGAATGTTTTGTTTCTCGTATCGAATTTCTCCCAAATCACGACATGGATTAGGTTTTCGAATGCGGCAATTGAATCGATGGATTCAAAAATCAGCTTATTCAGATATTTAGGGCCGACATTGATTATTTGATTGAATGTTTTTGATTAATTGAACGAATATATTTCAATAATTATGAAAATATTTTGTTTATTTTATGCATGTTTTTCTGCAATTATGTAGAAATGTACCATCAGTGTTTATTTGTCAGGTGTTTATCCTGTTTATTTGTAAGTTAGGGCTTAGATGAATTCTTCACTTAAAAAAATTTGAGCTTCATATTTCATTACTCTCAATGCTCTTCCTTGATTAAATCTCATTAAATCTTTCAAAACGAGCACTCAGAGTGGTGGCCCCGTGACCAGATTGTTACGGACTGAAATCATTGCAAGGAATGAGACTTGTCTCATATTGGTTGTATGGGCAACTGATGTGGGGTTTATAGGCTAAATAGACTTTTTCACACATCAGACTAGTCTTTTGGGTTGAATTCTCCTGTTTAATCTGTATAGATCAAAGATGAATACACCTCAAACAAGCCACATTAATCTCATGTTTTTGCTTGCTTCACTTGTGTTTACAAGTTACAAATTTACAATTATTTTAGGATTCACACATTTTTTTTGACCCAGAGTTACTATGATTCAGGGACATCAATTGATCAGGGGATTGCATATTTGCTGATGCTGCTGGCTTTGGTGCTAACATACCTCATCCACACCGTTGACTCCCCTCTTGACCTCAGTTGATGATCATCAATGATGATGGACTTGATGCTCGATTTGCCGCTTTAACATTGTTATGGTAATTATTCGTTCGCTTTTATCTTATGGTAGTGAAGAATTATGAATGTTATATATCAGATTTTGTGATGAAAGATGAAATCTTTTGTCAAGTGAAATTGGCATTGGTGCTACCAAGTTGTGATTGGCTGCTGCATCTTGTTTGAAAATGGTTACTTGACTTCTTTCCATTTTAGATAGTGTTCATATTCTTCTAAGGTTTGTAATTGTATCTTGTTGGTCTAATCTTGATGGGTTCAAATTCGGGTCACCGTTTTATGAGTGGTCATGGTGAGTTGAGTAATTGAGTTCTTGGGTTTTATTTGGAAGATTCAAGTTAGTAGAAGTGTTATTTTATGCACCTGTTTTAATATGTTTGAAGTGGCCAGCTGAGTTTTAGGTAGTTTCATTTTCTTTAGGTGCAAAAGGGTATGTTTTCCTATTTAAGTATTTGTAACTTTTATTTTGATGAAATGCAGAAAATGTGAGTTTAAAGCAGTAACTAGTCTTGTTTCCAACATATCTTGTATAAACCTGTTGGTTTTCTGTTATTGAGTCATACGGGTTTGGTTGACCCGTCAACACTTTTTTACATCTTTTTCGGCATGTTTAACGCGATTTAACTGCTTTTTAGTTAAGTTTTCTTATTTAAGTTCTGTTAAAGTGAAATACCTCCTCTGAGATGGATTAAGTATACAATTAACTTCCTTGGAAGTGAATCTTCTAGAATGATTGAGATACTCCCTGTGTGAACTCTGCAATCTAGAAGCGTCCTCGTCACAGTCTCACAGACGGGGGTTCTTCTCGTGATCACCCTCTGGCGTAAGAATAAGTAATCGCGTTGGAAATGTATAATTTTCGGCAAGTGTAAGTGAGAGTAGAGAGAAAGTTGTGTGAGAGAATGTATCATTTTGATGTGAATCTCATCACTCTTCTAGGTCTATATATACCTAACATGTCATATATAACATTAGCAAGTATGTCTGATTGCCTTCTATTTTGATTTTGAAACTTTAAAGCATGTGAGGTTTAATATCATGTGAGGTTTAATATCAGTATGTCAATCCAGGATTAAACAAACATATTTTACACTTTTTTTGCGTTAGTGTATAACTGTTAACTTTTCTATCTTCATACAAAATACACAAAAGGGGTTACAACATGACACCAATTTTATTATTTTCTTTTACAACTTAATAACATAAGAAGTTTTTTTTTTATTTTTTTTCAACTTTATGAATTATGTATTTTTTTAGATGGGTAGGTTGTACGAAATATAAACAAACATAACTAGTAAAACCTTATGGATGATGACAAATCTTTCACCCAACCTATAGGGTAACGGGGCTGATTTTAGTGAAATCTATGGCTTTAAAAATCTTTTTTTATACAAGTTCTGTCCAAAATAAAAGGTGAATAAAATGATAATTTCTTTAGTGTCATGAATGGGAGTTTTCATTTTTAGATAACTAGGGAGTTTCCACCGTGCGTTGCGATGGGTGAGCTCCATGTAGGAGCCCCATAGTCTTCAAAATCATGTGTGACATTTCCAAGTGAGGTAGTTTTATTATTCAGCTTCTCGTAGATAAAATTGATGATTTTTTAGAGTTAGGATCGTGAGTGTGTTGTGGTGTCTAGTGAGTGTATATGCGGGCATGTGGCTACCGTAGTTGATAAGGGCCGGTTCAAGAGATGAGGCCGGCCGTTAAGTGGAGATAAATACTCTGATACATAAAGAAATATATGATAATTTATTTTCATTGATGAATGATGTCGTTTATTAAACTCGTTTGTTTCTGCCTAATTGGTCCGGACATGAGTCTCTAGTTCAAAGGTAAAATAAGGGTTCTCGTGATAACAATTTTAAACGTGTTGCCAATGGTGGAGTACAAAGTGTAACAAGCCCAAAATAAAGAGTTTTTTTTTTTTTGAAATTTTGTGTTCAACAAGACATTACTAGATCATGTAAAAAGATGGTAGGACAACGATTCGTTTCCTGTATTTAATTTAAACAATAAGATAGTGTTTGTTTTTTCTAAAAATCTCGTCTTGTTTTCTTATGTATGCGCCGCACAGACCACACACAGACATTTAGATGTGTAGAGTGTTTGTTTTCTCGCAGACGTTTCATTAAAAAGGGTCTGATAAAAAAAACGATCGGATCCAACAAAAAAATAAACCCTACCCCTTCTCTTTCAGCGGCACCAGAATTCAGGAGCACCACCTTCGACACCTTCTCCAAAGCATCGCCGGCCGGCCGTTGCCTTCTCCAGGGCATCACTTGTCGAACCTAGCAGCAATAAAAAAATGTTACTATATTATGATAATATTTAGTATATACTATGTGACTAAATACATTATACATCATTATACTTATATATTTTTTTAACGTCAACTCATACACACATTTAATTAATCTTAAATCAAATTAATCTTAAATCATACGTCAGAGTCCACAGTATAACTCGAAGTGACCCATAAGGGTGGGGGGTATGTCTCGGCATACCCCCTCGGCAACCATCGGCGAGTTCACGGCGACCATACCCCCCCCCCCCCCATGCGGCATCAATTTTCGGCAACCCCCAAACCCAATCTCGGCGAAAACTTGCCGAAGAAACATCCAAAAAAACTAGCCGTTTTCGACCGTTACCTTCCATCCAACGGCTAGTTTTTTTTTTTTTAATTCACTCACAACCCTATAAAACCCTAATATAACACTTCAATATTTCGACATGAAACCGCGCTAAGGAAGAGGGAAATGTACGAGAAGGTGAGGAAGACGATGGATCGACAACGAGAGACCATGGATGAAGATCAACGGGCTCGTGACCTCGAATTGTTCTTGAAGCCTTACGAAGGAGTGCCCGAAACATTGCTACCGGTACTTTTGGATGAAAAACGTCGAGTGGCGGCGAGATATGGGTGGCAATGCAATTTTTAGATGGTGGTTGTTTTTTTTAAGATTTGGGAGTTTTTATTTCTAGGACTTGGTAATTTTTTTATTTTTAGGATTTGGTAACTTTTTATTTTTAGGATTTGGTAACTTTTTATTTTTAGGATTTGGTAATTTTTTTATTTTTTGTAATTTTCTTTTTTTTTAATTTAATGAATTTTTATGTTTTTATTTTACAATGAATGTTTTAATATTATATGTTTATAAATATAAAGTTAAATAAAAAATAAAAAAGTTTGTCTAAACATTTAGGTAACCATACCCACCTCCAAAACATCATCTAGGCAAATTTTTTCTCTCTCCTGTTGGCACAACATGATTGGTTGCCTCTATGATTCAAATAGTTGCCTTATGCAACCATACCCCCATCCTAAGCGTGGGCGGTATGGGTGACAAAAAAAATCGGCAACCATCTTTCGGCAAGGAGGATTTTTCGGCAATGGTTTGGCAACCATACCCCCATGTTCGGCAACCATTTTTTGGCAAAAAAAAAAGAAAAAACGGCATGTAGTTGCCGACCTTTGCCGAGGACCGTTGGGGTGACCGTTGCATGATTTCGAACGTTGGCTACTAGCCAACGGCTAGTAGCATTCAAATTTTTTATTTTTGTTTTTTTTTACAACTTTTTCTCCTATATAAACCCCCCAAAACTTTAAAATTTTTACACCACATTTCATTCTCTTCTTCTACTTTTCTCTCCAACAATGGATCCTAGGAAAAAGAATGCATCCACATCCGCCCCCGAAGAAATTTCGGCCCAACAATCATATCAAAATACTCAATTCTTTAAATATAATATATAAAAATTAAAATAAAAAAAATAAATAAAAAAAAACTATCCAACTTATCCCACCCAACTTATCCCAACCATACCATTCAAAAAACACAAAAGACATATACTTTTTTCTCTCTCCTGTGTCACTCTCCTATTGGCCAAAAAACTTATCCTATTTTACTCATCCTAAAAAATTTATCCCCCATACTGCCCACCCTAAGGGAATGGAAACCATTTAACACCAAGCTAACTCAATGAGTCAATGGTATCCAGATAGGTGTTAAAATGGTGTCCCTCTCTCTTCATGCGATTGATATTTAGGGTTCGAGTCTCGGCATGGGCAATGAAGCATGTTACCAGTAGGATATAATGAGTGCGGGACTGCTGGTAGAGTCAACCTTAGTTTGTCAGTTTCAGTTTCCTGTTACCAGCAATTCTGACGCCTCTCACCATCAAGTCAAATGACACTTTGGGGTGTGGTGAGTCCGGTTCAGACAATTTTAAAAAAATATATAAAGGGAAAATTGCTACAGTAGCCATTGACCCAAAATAAATTGACAAAATAGCCCTTGACCAAAAACTTTACCAAAATATCTAACCAATAGAACACTGCCACATCATGTTTTTTTTTCTATATTCGCCGCTCTCATTCTCCATTTCATATAATTACTCTCCATATTATATAAACATTCGCTAATTTGATGCTATTCTCCATTGCTATTCGCCGTAAAATTGAATAAAATATTCAAAAAAATTACATATTCGCCGTCTTCATTCGCCGATTATGGAAATTATTCGCCAAAACTAAAAAACAAAATTTATTTTATACAAATTACGTTTAAATGTTATTTCAATTTATATGTCTTTTGAATTTTTTAAATGCTTTTTAAATATTTAGTAGAAAATGTCCATTGAGTTTCGTTTTTATAAAACTATATATTTGTCACAAATGTATACAATTTATTACGCTATGTACTTTTATTTTTAAAGTTTTATTTTGTCCTATTTTAAGCTTTATTCATTTTTATACTTTTCTTATAGAGAACGGCTAAGATCATTTAAAAATGATATTATGTTTTTTTTAACAGAGAAATTTAATTATATTTGTTTAAAAAAAAATAAAATTATGTTCTTTTTAGCAATATTTCAATCTTTACTCTATTTAAAAAAAAATGAATAAAGTTTGGCGAAGGGAAGGAGCTGGGCACTTCACATGCAGGTGGGCAGTTCACTTTGGCGAATGGGATATCAGGGTATTGATTGACCCCATTCTCTATTTAAACAAGCTTCATTAAAAAAAAAAACATAATAAAAATTCATGTTCGCTTACCCCGTTCGATCCCTACTATTCGCTTTAAAATGTTGGGTCAGCTTTTGTCTATATTCTCCAAAATCATTCACTAATATTGAATCCATTCGCTAAAAAAGAGGTCATAGGCTATTTTGATAAAGTCTTTGGTCAAGTGCCATTTTGTCAATTGATTTGAGGTCAATGGTTACTGTGGCAATTTTCCCATATATAAATAGACCGTACTCTTAATCGAGAAACCAAATCAGCTTCTATCTTACAATCAGACGCATGATTCATATTTCTCATATTTTTAAGAAGGCATGCAGAATATATTCCCAAAGAACATGAAAGTATAAGAGTATTGAAGGAGGGCATGTTTCCTTTTTCTAACTGTATCTTACAATTACACAGTTTTCATTCAATTCCACACATTTTAGGACACAATAAAAGAAGCACAAACCACAAACAAAAGGAGCCCCTCCTCATATCTCTTTCATAACTTTGGGGGTCCACCAGCACAACTAGCCCATGGCATACTTCTGAGTCCAGCTTCGCGCAGTCGTCTCGTACTTGTTCCTGTCCGTTTTGTACATGTGGGCAATCTCCGGCACCAAGGGGTCATCTGGGTTCGGGTCCGTCAGCAGGGAGCATATTGACAACAATACCTAGTTATCAAGTCCCCCAAAACAAATTATCAGTACAGATGATTCAAATGTTAGGCCATTACGTCATTTTTGAATTTCGTAGGTGGCAAAACGTATGGGTAGGGTAACAGGTTAAGATTGGGTTGACTTTATAATATTTTTTTTTGATTTTATATAGGTCTGATTATAAAAAACTATACTCGCAATAATGATACAGTTATAACTTAAGCAGTGAGTACAAACCTTGGAGATGGTAAGAGCGGGGCTCCATTGTTCTTTAAGAATATCAAGACAAATGCTGCCATTGCTATTGATATTCGGGTGGAAAACTTTTGTCCTGAAAGCTACCTAGAGAAGTTGATCACAAATGAATTTTAAGCAGCAAAAAGGGAATAAAAATATGATATAATCTGCACCTTAGTTGATGAGTAGAGGTGAAACAAATTATTAGACATTCTACCTACTATTATGCTTTTTAGAGCGAAGCTTAAATCATGTACACCAATGGAAAACGGTGAATGAAAGCACCTGCTAGATCTTCAAGTAATAGAATTTTTACCATTATGGCAACTATGTATTTGAAGTTATATTTTTGCAATTTTAGTATATTCAACATTTGTTAATATACATATTTTATGAGAGAAAACTTGATTGAGCACTGATATTATGAGTATGCAGAAAAGCTAGAGTTTACCTTAGGTGGCTTAAAGGGATAATCTGGAGGGAAATGGATAGTAACTAGAAAGACCCCACCGGAATAAGGACTATCGGGAGGACCCATGATTGTTGCCTGCCAGTGAAACATGTCTTCTGCCACTGGGCCTAAATTTAAAGTAACAAAACTTGGTTATGCAGTAAATGAAATAAAATAGTTATGATCTCACATTAGATTACAATTAACATCCATATTCGTAAAGATGCATGCTTGCATGAAAGTTCTCCTGTCAAGTGTATGAATATCTAGTGGTATCATGTATGTTTAGTTTATAGGCGGGTAAAGTTAAAAAGTTAGCACGTGTCAAATGACAAATGTGCCGAATGGGTTCAAACATCATGGTTGCCTCTAGTGTATTTTTAACGCATATAAGTTTAGAACCTCCTATATCTCCATGTTCAAAGATAAAGATTCCTATCATAATAGTATGTTTCTGTAATCATATTTAATGTCAATTATTAATTAAAAGTCCAAAAATAAAACCAAAAGGTGATTTAGGTCACCCTAATCCAACCTAATAAAATAACTTGCTTTGAGTTCAGCTGTTTCCAGTGTTGGGGCATATTCATCACAAAAAATTGACTTACGACCTCCCAAATTTGGATTGATTGAATAGTAACATAGCCTAATGTTTACCATAAATGCCTCGCATACATTAGAATAGGTAAAAAGGTAGATTTCATAGACGGGCAAAAAATTACTATAAATGGGCTTGGTGTTATTAGTGATGCTTGGATCTTAAATATACCATATAAGGCACCATGTGTAACCAGATATGAGATAAATTCAGTCATATTAATATGCAAATGCAAGGGGATACTCCAAAAATTTAAGTGTGCTAATTGTATCAACCGAAGTGGATTAGCTAATGTAATCTATAGAATAACTAAAGTAGGTGCTGGTGTTATGTTGCTATATTTCATTTTCTTTCTTATATACACACAAAGACGAAACACCTTCGAAATTTGGACACACATCTAGAGGCTGAAACAGTGAAACTACTTAATTTAACCAAGCAATGGAATAACCGAATGACAGACAAGAATAACAGCAGAAAAGGCACGAGGGAATTCTTTTGCAGTAAAATTGCTATTACATCCCGCCAATTTTGGTACACCACCTATCCAGAAATTTAGATGAACATGGTGATCAGTGGTTAAAGGCGACATGAAAGTGACCCTTTTAACAATCGCATAGTCGGATTATGTTGTTTTAACATGCTACTCCTTTATTTTGACAGTTTTGCTTTAATTTAATCATATTAAAAGGACTCAACGGTGCTATATATAGCATGCATTCTTTCTAAATTTATTTTTAACAACTGTGCTATATAAGTACTGTTTTAAGATGTTAATACGCTTGTCATTTTGCGACTGTGCTTTTGAACATACATGAAGTTTCTAGTTGTGGTGTTCACAGCCTTATTTTTAGTGCTGTTTAAAACCATTAACTTTAGAATAAATCACTTGCATTATACAAATTTCCCACTCATTGTGGTAATAAATTAACAGAAAATAGATGCAGTATTAGTGTATTACTTGAAAGTACTGTTTTAAGATGTTAATACGCTTGTCATTTTGCGACTGTGCTTTTGAACATACATGAAGTTTCTAGTTGTGGTGTTCACAGCCTTATTTTTAGTGCTGTTTAAAACCATTAACTTTAGAATAAATCACTTGCATTATACAAATTTCCCACTCATTGTGGTAATAAATTAACAGAAAATAGATGCAGTATTAGTGTATTACTTGAAAATTCACTTATGAACCTCCATATCATTCAGTGAAACAAATACACACACACACACAAAATCAGTTTTTTTTTAACTCAATGTGATTCAAAAAGCCCATGCAGACAGATCCAAGAAGCATGTAGCATGGTCACTACCTGAAGCTACAATACCACTAATACTTTCATGTTCAACTTGCTATTTTTAAGATCCATGGAAGCCAATCTATAGCAACACCAGTACACACAATCACCATGTTAGACCACAAGGTTTACGGATATCCGATCTAAAAACTAAAAGACATGAGCATTCAAACTTTCAAAGGGCAAAAGTTTGATAACGCACAAATTGGCCATGATCTACAACACATATGAACAAATGATCAAACATTACTACAAATTACTTCATCTACAGTTCTACACCCATAACCAAACAACTTTTGCAGAAAGATCAAACCATGTTCCTCACAGTTTCCACAGAATCACCCTAGAAATCAGCTTTTCCCCACGGAAAACAACAAATCAAAGCCAAATTCGATCCAGATGAACGTAAATTCAGCACGCAAGGCACATATCAACATAACACACGAGAGAATGAGAGATCAAATCATTTCACACGCAAAAAACAAAACAAAAAAACATCGAAATCAGGATCTAACAGATCGATAGCGAAAATATACCTGCGCTGCAAGAGGTAGGAGGATCCTTCTGAAGATCCTTGAGCTCCTTCAAGATCCGCTTCGAAGCCATCGCTCAATACCACAAGGAAATCCTGAATTTTGAGGAAACACAAACCCTAACTCAAATTAAATCACGTAACAGCTGCGTATTACGTTAGATATCAGAAAAGGAGGAGAATCAATTAAGGGAAAAGTGCGCAATCAATCACCTCAAAGATCCTGACCTCTGGTTATTAGGAATCTGTGAGTACCCCCAGGAAAATGATGGCATTTGTAGAAATGGGCTCCCATTTGTAGAAAATTGAAATAGAAATGGGCTTTAAATTCTATTTAAGTATAAAATACGTTATATACACGTAACAAAAAACCTACGTGTTATAAACCTTATTCTAGTTTAATGACGTTTTTATACTTATTGAAGTTAAATAACAAGAATTGTAAGTTACCACAAACATTAAGAAAGCTATAACTTACCCTAAAAAACTACATCACCACCGGTGAAAATATATCTTATGAGTTATACGATTATACGACAAGTTATGTATGTCTTATGACTTTATCTATAGTCATATAAGTCCTTTTCATGTTAGTCAACATATCATATAATGGGGTGATTGACAAATACAACCCCTTCATAGAGTTCGTTTGACTTTTCTCCATTCATAAAACCCATATGACCCTTTCCACCCTATCTATATATATATATCGTGTGGGTTATACGGTTATATGACAATTCACTAATGTCTTTAGAATATGTCAGTAATTAGATGACGTTATCATGCTGTTGTCAATAACTAGACTTATGTGGGATATCAACTAATAATGTCATAGTTATTACTTGTAATCTTTACAACAATCGTGTAAAATGTAAATTAACAATTCAAACACTTTCTAATCATAACGGTTTAATATAATCAGAATCGTCAGTCAAATCCTCTAACGAATGTAATCTATAAACATTCACAAAATCATATATTCTTGAAAATCGATAAAAAGAAATTAAAACCAAATTAAAAACAATTAAATAGGGAATGCTTTTCTACAAATGTCAAGTTTGGTAGGACTAGAATTATAAATTTTATCTAGGTTTTTATCAATTGAAGATTCTTGTTTACATGTCATAAACATTACTATATTGATCATAACCAAATTATTAGTTAACCATAATCCAATCATATTCAGCTAACCAAAGAGTATAATTAACCTCGATCAGTTGATCGATCAGTTAACTAACTAAAATAAACTTATAACACCACAAAGAAATTAATAAAACCAAAATAGGCTTGAAAACAGGAAAAAAAATGAATTCTCAACATAAAGTTCAATACCTAATGTATCTCATTTGCTTGCTTCCTATCCTCAGTATTTATAACAAAATACTGAAAAATTTGATTCTTAATCATAGCCAATTATACTTGATTGGCGAAATGAAATAAATGTAGAGTTTTAAAATATTTCTCACAGGTTATAATTACTGAGATTTGTGGGTATCTTGGATTCTGAATGATAGCACCGTTAGCTTTTTACTAACGGTGTCTAGCTCTGTTGGGCCTACGTGACAGGTGCCACGATAGGCCAGGAAATACTAAGTCCACGACAGGTGCCACGCTGAGGCAACGGAAACTAACACGCGTTAGTAAAAAACTAACTGTGGTATCATTAGAATCCAATACCCACGAAACCTCGTATTATTGTGAGGAAATTTCAACAACTCGTGCATGTAATGTGATGACCGCCAGTACTAAGGATGTTTCACGAGACTCAGTATTGCTATTAAGATAGCTTTGTTTCTTCATCTAGCCAATATAGAGTAGATTGTACACATAAATTATAAATCTAAAGCTTTAAAATCAATCTGTATCGGATATATTAAAGGTTGTAACTACTTAAAGTTATATAAAATTATCATATCCATCTCAAATTTATTATATTAGTGTGTGTACATGTATAAATTGTTTTTAATTTTTGAAAAAAAAATATATAAAAATTTGTTTTTTGGTTTTTTAAAATCCGATCATGAAAAGAACCAATTCTCAAAGCTCAAATGGCTGTTTATTTCGTCCCTAGTTTAAAATGTTCAAAAACGAGGACCGATCCTGCAAAGGACCAGTTCTCATTTCTCGAGCTCAAGTGGCCTTTCCTAACAAGGACCTGTTCTAAGTTCTAAATTTGTGCAGCAAAGACCAATCCTGCAAAGGAGCGGTTCTCAAGCCGAGACCATCATTTCGCTCATCTCCCAGTTAAATAGAAACAATGGATTGAACAAAAATCTTCACCACGCATAAAAGGGAAATTGTTACCGTTCCCTTTTAAAGTATATCATACAACACCTCCTTAGGAGATTTTTCATTCATACATTTTTATAAAGAAAAAAGCAGGAAACATAAGAGAATGGAGGAACCCTTTACTTCCCCAGCTCACCCTACAACTAACCCATGGCATACTTCTGGGTCCAGCTTCTAGCCGTTGTTTCGTACTTGCTCCTGTCTGCCTTGTACATGTGAGCAATCTCCGGCACCAGAGGGTCATCAGGGTTTGGGTCTGTTAACAGGGAGCATATCGACAGCAAAACCTACAAATATAATGTTACTAAAAATGGTCATTGCAGATAAAAAAGATTAACTGTAGAACTTTTATTCACAAAAGCAATTGTCAGTTTTCTCTCTTCAACTGAACTTGCCCTCTAAATTGTGTGTGATCCGATCATTTGCAACGCCTAACTTCCTATCAAGTATACTGGAGCTTCAAAATCTGGGGGTGGTGAATTTGATCGATATACTTATGAGTGGGTCGATTTGGGTTATGTTTTTATCTATAATGGGTGTAAATAAATATAATATCTAAAGAAAGAAGCTTAAACAAAATGGATAGAATGGCTAAAGGGTTCAAAGCTACCTAGAATGGCTTAAACATTTTAGATGTAATATTATAATTTACTTTTTGAAATCAAATCTGACAAATCCTATTTATTAAAAAAATATAACTTGAACAAGAAGTTTTTTGGGTCAACCCAATCCGACCCATTGCGTACATAAAGTAATACGTTTTGACAAATTTACTTAAGGTGATTCCTACATTGTCAATACCTGCACAGAGTATCTAATAAGCTCATATTTGTTTATATAATTAACAGTGTTCATTGTGTGTATTACATGTATATACGAAGAAGAAATGGAAGGCCCGGAAATATTTAATTCAGGTGACAAGATATGGAAACAAATCAGGAATCACAGAACCAGTCGTGAGTTTTAAGCGATAGATTTTAGGTGTCCAGGACAAATTGCAGTTTTACAAATGCTAACCTTGGAAATTGTAAGAGCCGGGCTCCACTGTTCCTTCAAAATATCAAGACATATGCTACCATTGCTGTTGACGTTCGGGTGGAAAACCTTTGTCTTAAAAGCCACCTAAGGAAAGACGGAGAATTTTACATTAATGCAACAAAGAGCCGAACAAAACTAAGTTAAATCTTCAAACCTCGAATTAACAAAATGATTTGAGCATGTAAAACAAAATTAATCATATATCGTCCAACCTAATTGCAGTTAATAATCACCTTAGGTGGCTTAAAAGGATAGTCCGGAGGGAAATGAATAGTAACCAGAAACACTCCACCAGAGTAAGGACTGTCAGGAGGACCCATGATGGTTGCTTGCCAGTGAAACATGTCTTCACCAACTGGGCCTAAAAACACGTTACAGAATTAAGATAAATGCAAAGAAGAACCCATTTTTTAACTTTAGCTTACAATAAAGATCCAAAAATGTACAAAAATACTCACATGTATGGAAGTTTCCCATCAGGAACATAGTGGCAGAGGATTCATAATACATATTTCAGAATTAGCTATTGGTTATTTAGTTATTGGTATTTAACTATTTATTGTTTAATCAAGTAATTATGTGTATCTATAAACCATGTTTCCCACTAGAGTGATTACTGAATATTCTGTATTAGGCAACATTCTTTACATACACAGTTAGATATGCTTCTTTAATGCGCAGCTCAGGTTGAATTGCACTATGCATGATTATGTAAAGTAACTACTAACTACAATTTCCTTTTCCATGGAACTCACAGGTTAGTTAGGGAAATCCCATATAAAAAAGAATCCAAAGTTCAGAAGGAACAAGTTTTTCTAACAATGAACCATTCCACAAATATCATGAGACATACACTCGGTATCTACGCGATTCTTATAGCTATAAACCCTAATCATGATGGACTGAGATGATTCATCTAAAAACTAAACACAGTGGACCGAAAACCTTTTGTACTTCGCAATTATGATTAGAAAAAAAACTTACACATCGAAATACTTCATAAACGAGCTACTTGTTTACCTAAATATCAAGTCACAGTCCCGAAATTTACATAAACTGACATGCAACAGAACAATTTATAACCCTAGAAGATAAGAGATCAATAACGAAAAGTTAAAATAGAACAAATCAGGATCTAACAGATCGATATCAACAAAATTACCTGCACTGCAAGAGGTAGGAGGATCTTTCTGAAGATCCTTGAGTTCTTTCAGGATGCGCTTCGAAGCCATCGCTGACTAACACCAGGAATTCCTAACGTTTTCAAAAGTAAAAAACCCTAACTATAATCAGAACACATAATCTGAAAACAATGAAATCGCGTAGATAACAGTAGATACACAAGAAAAGGAAAAGATCGAAAGGGGGATGATCTGATCACTAGGGCTGTTCACGATCCGAACCGAACCGAACGGACCTTTGCTCGTGTTTGGTTCGTTTACGAACCGAACCGAACCGAACATTTTCTCAACCGATCCAAAATCGAACGAGCGACTTTCGATCCGAGTATTTTTCGAGCGATCACCGAGTAAATTCCGAGCGTCGCAGAACAAAAAAGAAAGTGACGTGGGTGGTGATCTGACATAAAACCTTCATCCATGTTTCTAATTTTAATACATTTTGTCCAATAACTAACACACTAGTCTTGTTTGTATTTTATTAGACCAAATAACACTAATATGAACTGATATAATTATAATGAATGCACTCTTTTTTTTTTACCATTTTCCCTTTGTACATGTTCTCGATGTCTACAAAATTTGGATGTGCTTCAGAACTATTCTTTCGCTTTCCCTTTCTAGTTGTATCAACATCTTTACTTACGTTCTCCTCATTTTTTACTTCATCAGCTAACTCAAAACGCTCTCTATCACTTAATTCAACATGAGAAGTCTCGATACCATTGGATTCTTTGTGAAAAGATATTCTATATAAGAAAGAATTATACAAATATTAATAAAAACAATGACAATGGAGGAGGCTAGAGAGAATGGAAGCTAAAAAGATGATAAACTAACATATTAAACTTATATCCAAAGTCAAATATTAAGTGCAAAGAATTTTTGGAATAATGAAAAATCTTAATTCCAATCCTAATTCCTCACATAACAAAATTAAAATTGATAAAATAAATAATAAAAATATATAAAATAAATAACTAAATGTATATATATAAATTCGAGCGAGCATCGAGCGAGCGCACCTATGCTCATACTTGGTTCGTTTTACAAATCGAACCGAGCCGCTCGGTTCGTTTTTAAAGCGAGCGACAATCGAACGAGCATTTTCCGAATATTTTTCGAGCGAGTTCAAACGAGTTTCGAGTTTCGAACTTTTTGGACAGCCCTACTGATCACCTTGAAGATCCTCAACCTCCTCCTGTGGCAATTTGTGAAAATTCGGAGGAATCTTCGGCGTTCGAGAAATGAGATTTTATATAACACACCAAACACTCTTAGGGCATGCTGGTGTACCCGCGTTATAGTTGGTGTTGAAAGGGACAACGGCGTGGAACACCGCCCCCCATTCGCGTTTTGGGGTGGCGTTGAACTTGGCCGTGGAGTTTTACACGGCGTGAAGGGAGGAGGCATTGGGTAGACAGACCAATCAGGTGATGCCACATAATTTATCTTTTATTTTTTATTTATTTAAATTAATAAAAAACAACATAACACACCACACCACACCACACCATGGTATACCCCTATCACAACACCAAATGGTGTTATCCAGTCATCGTCCACGTGGCACAATAGCACCACCCTTCAACACCATGTATATCCACATTGCCAGTTAAGCTTTTTAACATTTTCAAAAAAAATTAAATCATTAAAAATATGCTAATTAAATCAGTTTAACCGAAGGGTTTATACCCGAATGGTATCTTGTAAGTATAAAATTATCGTTAAAAAAGAAGATTAACCAGTTCAATTCGAACTTTTTTAACTTCTAATATACCGAAACCTTCAACGATAGGTGATGAAATGTAACTATAGATGTACGTGTTTTTATCTTAAAATGGTAGAAAATTATTGGGAAAATTGCATATATCTCGTACTTTGAAAAAAATTTGCATATTTTCTTCAAAGTAGAAGTTTTCAATGCATAATGTATAATGGTTTTTAAGCATGATTTGTGGATATATGCAATTTCTCAAGTTTAGAGGGGGATATATACAAATGACCCGAAATCATAAATCAAATGAAGAAACCGCAAGTAAGTCATCTTTGTTAATCCTCTAAAGAGTGAGAATCGATCTATATTCCCGTGTCCATAGCCCTTGGCCCTTGAAATCAAAATTAGGATCGTCGGTACACAGTAAATATAGATGGGATATATACGGGGTATGTTTTGGTTTGGTGTATTCACACCAGGTTCTCCATCCTCGTCCCTATAATTTATACTTTTATTATAACTTATTCTCTCTCTTTCACTCACAACCACAATTAAATAATATTTTTTATATATTTATCATTACTTTTTCTCTCCTTTTTAATCCCCAAATTTTAGCAAATCACCAGTTTTTTGTCAAATATACAGATTTGCTAAACTTTTTCTCTCTCATCTACACACAACCAAACCTCAAATTTTACAGATTTACACTCATATATTTTTTAGGAAACCTACCGTAAATGCTCTTAGTACACGATAAATATAGAGTAATCGAAATCCATTCACAAAATCAAACCATTATTTCGTGGTAAATCAACAATCGTTAGTTCACAAAATAGAAAATATTTAGAAATCATAATAATTATTGGATATATTGTTTGATTATTTCATATGATTAAGGGTATGTTTGGTTGTGCTTATTTGAGTGTAAAAGCACTTTTGATCAAAAAGGACTTATTGGCATATGCTTCTACACTATGATCATGCATATGCTTCAATTCAATCACCTAACACAACATTTAGCTACTGAAATAAACAAATAATACCAAAACCCTTTAGTGTTTACATCAAAACAACCATGGGAGTCTAATATATTAGGATAGTAAACCACTTTTAAAATGGTCAAATCCTTGCATATAACAACAAAGTAGTTACTTATGTAAGGCTCCTCGTAACGCTTAACTGTGAAGCTGACCGTAGCTGACTTGGAGCGTGCATTTCAAGCATGGGGCGATGAGGGGCCCATCATTTGTAGAGCTCGCACGCCACAAAGCATAACCATCCGTATCCTTTTTTTCGCTCTCAAATAATATTAATTTAATAGGTATAAAGTGGGTTGCATGTGAGAATGATGAGTCTGTTTATTGTGAGGGTAAAAGGTGCATGTGGGAATAATATATGAAAAGCTCATGTGACATGACTAGGCCCACACATGCAAGAATAAGTTGTAGTGTTACGGACAATCTAATGTTCATTGTAGCGCATTTATTTTCATGACGATATCATACAATAGAAAGATTATAAATGTCTACATAGATTTGCAAAATTTATTTTACTCTTATACGTAGAGGTGTACAAAACCGGTTTTTTTCTAAATCGGTTCGGGTTGTAAACCGAAACCGGTTTAGTCAACTTTGGTCAGAATCGGTTTGGTCAAAATCGGTTCGGGTTACAAACCGGTTTGAAGCAACAAAACCCCAAACCTATAGAACTGAATCAGTTCAGTTTGAAACCGGTTTGGGTTGAACCGGTTTGTAAAAAAAGCGTTTTTTTAATTCTCTCAAATAATCAACTAAACAAAACTTAAGTCTTAAAATAAGAGAAAAAAGTTGGCTAAAAATACACTACTAAAATTCCAAAGCTTAAAAAAGCTTGAACACCAAAGGCTACAAGTATTAGTAGAACTAAAAATGCAATACTTCTATTTCTATTGGATTGAGTTCTGTTAGCAAAAGGAAATTTTCTTTCTAACATATATAAAATGTTCAACGGCTAATTCAATTAATTGCAATGTAATTAAAAGTTGACATCCTCATTTAAGGCTGATTGAGAAATCTCCTTTAAAATGCAACAGCTATTTCAATTAAGATCTATCTAATTACGGCTAATAGCATTTAAGAGATTAGTGGTTAACTGAAATTACAAAAAGGAGATGGGTTCTAAAGCGGTTCCAAACCGATTTCTAAATCGGTTCCAAACCGGTTTCAAATCGGTTTCAAAGACAACCCGGTTTGGAACCGGTTCGCTAGATGAGAATGCCAAATCGATGAGGAACCGCCAGTTTATACTCGAACCGAACCGGTTTTCTTAAAACCGGTTTTCATCCCGAACCGGTTTCGGTTTTTATACCGGTTCGGTTTGCAAACCGGTTTTTTTGTACACCTCTACTTATACGCTACTCTTTCCATACGAGTTAGGAGTTTAAATTAAGGTTATTTTGTTGATAATAAATAAAATTGATGGTTGGTTAATTCGAAATAACCAATAATCGTATCAGCGCTGTAACTGACTTCGAAAATTTTGTGAAAATGTTGAGCCAGAAATGATGTAATTTGCACACAACCAAATTTAATGCATACACCACGAGATCGATTCTACTTAAACAAAGTCAAGGACACATGTGATATGATAATGTTTTGTACTAAGTAGCTTGTAATGAAATTAAAGGTGACTATTTGGATATTTATTGCAAATTGCATTCATTTGTATCCAATTTTTTATTACACAGTTAAATAGTATAATCACTGTGTATGCAATTTTGTTGCTGATTTTAAAAGTATATTTTTATTTGAGACAAGTCAGGTTAACATTTTTATAGCTGCCCTTAAACCCATCATACTACCAAAACCAAACCATTTGTATTTCAAACTGACGGACGCTTTCGTTCTGGTGTTTTGATCATTTTCAACAACCATATTCATATTTGAAGAGCTAATTACCAGATTAATATTATAAAGTAGGCATAATAGCAAATGAGCAGATGAAAAATTTTAAAGAATTTGCCGACCAAGGAGAAGGTATGTTGTTAGTATATTCGCAAAGAAAAAGAAAGCATAAGAGTATTGAAGGATGGCATGTTTCCTTTTCTAACTGTATCTTACAATTGCACAGTTTTCATTCAATTCAACACATTTTAGGACAATACAAGAAGCAATAACCACAAACAAAAGGAGCCTTACTCATACCTCTGTCATAACTTTGGGGGTCCACCAGCCCTACTATCCCATGGAATACTTCTGAGTCCAGCTTCGAGCAGTCGTCTCATACTTGTTCCTATCCGTTTTGTACATGTGGGCAATCTCCGGCACCAAAGGGTCATCTGGGTTTGGGTCCGTCAACAGGGAGCATATTGACAGCAATACCTAACAATTGATACAATTTTAACTTTAGTAAGTGATCGCATTTTTTTCTGAATTTTATTATAAAGTATGAGTAGTGTATGACTAAAAAACTATACTTACTATACTGATACAGTTTTAACTTAAGTAGTAAGCACAAACCTTGGAGATGGTAAGAGCGGGGCTCCATTGTTCTTTAAGAATATCAAGACAAATGCTGCCGTTGCTATTGATATTCGGGTGAAAAACTTTCGTCCTGAAAGCCACCTATAGAGACCACAAATGCATCTTAAGCAGCAAAAAGGAAAGAAATGTGTACACCTTACTTGATGCATAAAAAGGAAACCAATTTATTGGTCGTTCTATCTACCATTATGCTTTTATAGTGTTGTTACTCATGTAAACCAACAAAAAAAAGTTAATGAAAGCAGCCGCTACATCTTTAAGTAAAGAACAACTATCTTCTACAAATCTTCTATTGTTCCTTTGAGTTCAACTTCTATGTGATACCACAAAACTTGGTGTCACCTTCAGATTACTCACAATTTTCACCATTATGAAAACTATTTTATCATAGATTCTTTTGCAGTTTGAGTATATACAACATTAGTTAGCATATAGACTTTCTGAAAGAAAACTTGACATTAAGTCAGAAGCTAAAATTATTGCGCATTTAATATGACGAAGATGCAAAAAAGCTAGAGTTACCTTTGGTGGCTTAAAAGGATAATCTGGAGGGAAATGGATAGTAACTAGAAAGACCCCACCGGAATAAGGACTATCGGGAGGACCCATGATTGTTGCTTGCCAATGAAACATGTCTTCTGCCACTGGACCTAAAATTAAAGTAACAAAACTTGGGTAAAGCATCAATGAAATGAAATGAAATGAAATGAAATGAAATACTGATGATTTTCAGGATCGCTGGTTGCATGAAAACTGTTTCTTCAGATGCAATATATGTTTAGCTTACACCTAGTACTTCAAGCCCATTTACTTATATAAGGTCAGTGTGGATTTTTTTTTCATCTGAAACAATTCAGGTAGGTCAAATAAAACAATAGCTAAAAGGGGAATGGGTCAAACGAGCTAAATGGGTTCGTTGAAAGAAGCATAGCATAAAATTTACTGACTGCCCCGCATACAGTAGAATGGAGGAACTAGTACATTTCTTAGATTCATAAAAGAACTACCACAATGAGACTGGTGCTGGTAGTGATACGCTGATACATAAATCTTGAAAAAACCAACGAATGCACCATGCAGAACAATATATGAGATACATCCAGTCATATTAATATGCAAATGCAAGGAGATGCTTCAACTATATAGTAACTAAACTAATCGTTGGTGTAGTGTTAGTGTTGGTGTTATGTGTGTGCGGAACCACAACTTCTTAGTTGGTACTATTGGTCAAGATTTTCTTATAAACAAACTCGGCTTTTATACATAAAAAGTTTTACAATATTCATAACAAGGACCCACTTGACCCTCCCCTGATTCCGCTCCTAGTTATGTTGTTATACAACTATATTAGATTTTTTATCTACAACATTTATCAACAAATGAGCAAAAATATATCACAAATCAATCCACCCCTAGTTATGTTGTCATATAGCTATATTTAAATGTTGATCTACAACTTTATGAACAAATGAGCAAACCTACATCACAAATAAGCAAACAACTTTTTTTAGAAAGATCGAAAACAATTTCAACATAATCACGAAGGAATTAAGCTTTTCAGCACATCAAACACCAAATCAAAGCCAAATTCCAGCCACAATAACACAATTCAGCAGCCAAGGCACATATCAACACAAAACATCCAAAACAGGATCTAACAGATCGATACCGAAAACATACCTGCGCTGCAAGAGGTAGGAGGATCTTTCTGAAGATCCTTGAGTTCTTTCAAGATCCGCTTCGACGCCATCGCTCAATACCACAAGGAAATCCTGAATTTCAGCAAATACAAACCCTAACGCAAATTAAATCACGTAACAGCTACTTATTGCGTGAGAGATCAAAAAAACGGAGAAGAATCATGAAAAAAGGTGCGGAATGAATCACCTCAAAGATCCTGACCCTCTGGATATTAGGATTCAGCGAATAACCGGAAGAAAGTGAAGGCGTTTGTGGAAATGAGCTACATTGTATATATATACAATCACAAACATTGCCTATGGTTTTGTGCCATATTTTTTACAAACCTGTTTATGTTAAATAAATTTAGCTTCATATTTTTTTCAAAAGACGCTACAGAGTAGTTGGCTGAGGCGTTGGTTTTCTTCGCTGAGGTACAGGGTTCGACTCCGTTTCATTCTGTTTTTTTTAATATAAACCATCAACCCACTTCTAGGCCCACATGCTTACCAAAGCATATCACTTCTACGCCACACTCCTACCAAGCCCACCAATCTATGTTTTCCTGAGCCCAAACGTAATTAAAATAAAACTATTACATTAGACAAGTTTGTGGCCCTATCTTAAAAACTCTTTTATGTTTTATATTTCGTTGTGCAAGTAGTTGAACAACAAAGCAAATATACCGATTTCGAATTCTTGGAACCTATTTTTTTTATCTATTTCCAGCAATTTTCTATAAATAAATTAAGCATATCCCGAGACACATAACTCGACTGGACCATGACTTGATGTGGCTCCTGTATTTTAATAAGTCCTCTCTTTGTCCACACATTTTTAATAAATTTTTTTACATAATTAAATTTGTTTGGTTATTAATATTTTTAAAAGGTATAAGGGTTAGATGATTTAAAGCTAAATAACCTATTGGCTTTAAGAAACATATACATCGTATAATTTAGTTTTAATTCTAGAAATCAAGCAAAAGCACCCTCACACATATTCATACGGTTAAGATAACATGATATCAACGTGTACTACATATAAATGTATGCAATCGACATTCGTCAAACATTGATGTTATTGTGTGTTAGATATAGGAAATCGATAATGAAATTTCTTTTTTATCTCAATGTTTTTATTTCTTATACATGTTTTGTTGTAATGGTTTTAGAAAGTCATGCGGGTAGCTATGTGATTAGTAGTAATTTGACTGCATTTTTTAACATGATGAACCTGATTGAAACACGGATACCTGCATACCTGATTGAAACACAGATCGGATATGAGGGAGGTAGTTCTTCGCCGCGGGGAAGAAATCGCAGTCCGCAGAGATTTGTAAATCGCCGTGGGGAAGAAATCGTACACGCCGTGGAATGAGAAGAGACTTGTAGAATTAGGGTTTTGATGAGGAAGGCACGATCCCATTAATCTGCAGAACCGGTGACTAGGATCCGAGTCTAGATCCGATTAGATCCGAATGGGATAAAAAAAAAACTATATTTGGGTGCGGAACCATAAGTTCCTTTGCCCTTTGTATATGACCGACGTACCAACTAATGGATCTTGATATAACGTTCTGACCCATGACCCAACTAATCAAAATACATGGATCTTGACCCAGAATAAATCCACTGATTCATTTCTCCGTCCGCTTCTCCTCTAAATGCATCATTTACCGTCTCCGATCATCTTCTCCATCTATACTCCGCCTCTCCTCTAACGGCCATAATAAGTTCCCTCACTGAAGCAGACGCCAATACCCCAAACTAATCTCCTCCAAATGCCACCAGTTACCGTATGCGTATGGAAGAACAACACAACTATCCTATATCCACAACATCCGCATTCCGTCGCCTCCTTCCGATTTCAATTTTAAAGTACTTTACAGTCTATCTTTTGCTTTACTTTTGACAAGGGTTTTGCCTTAATCCTTAATCTTTTTGTATATTTGATTGGTTCAAGTAAACCTGTTCTATTAGGGCACCGAATTTTGCAATTCGATTTCACAGATTGATTTTGTGAAAGCCCCAAAATTAAAGGAATTGCAAAATCCTTAAAATTCAATTTCCATACTCAACTGTAAGATCATTTCACATTAAACACCAAAGTACAGTTTGTTTAAATGAGGCTACTAATGTGGAATTCAATTGCAATTTGACGACAAATTATTTTCATTTACGAACAACTGATCATATTACCTGTTTGCCTACTTAGTGATATGAAGGTTAAATAGCTGATCATATTATTTTCATTTAGGAACAGCTGATCATATTATTTGTTTGTCTACAATTTATTATTTTTTTGCTCCCTGAGATTGATTTTCAAATACATGTTTGTTTTTTGGTCTCTTAAACATATATATATTTATAAAACTCATAAAGATAAAAGTATTAAAATGCTTTATAACTGTTAAAACTGAACATTTTTGCAGCTCCAACCTAATTTTATTTAATCTAGATTTTGAATTTTATTATTTATTTGCTTTATTACTTATGTCAACACTGTTTTAAACCTATGAATTTACATTACGGATCCTCAGATTCTACCTTTTACTATAACCTCAGATGTTGTGTTTGTGCTTGAACCAACATTTAATCATTAACCTTCTATTGTGCGTTAGACTTTATTTTATGCTAACTTTAGGTCTCGATTAACATATATTGAATTTATTTTGACATGGTTCATGTGTACTTTTTGCTTTTTGTTTAGATGACAAGTTATATAAAATGCAAGATACAAAAATATGATGGTTTACTTATCAAACAAGTTTGAGGATCAAATTTTGGTTGTAAAGTAAGCTATGTATCGATAGTTTAACTTTATTTCCTTTCTTTGGTTTGTGTAAAATATTTAGTATATGATGCACTTATAAACCTATGTTTTCCCTACTTGGTTTATTTTTTTCATAATTTTTTCCAGACTACCGCAGCAACGCGCGGTCGATCTCTAGTTACATATATAGCTTCAAGGTCTTCTCTTCGAACGAATTTTGTATAAATATCTTATTAAAAAATGAGTTTTTTATATGATCTATTTAAATCCACGTATGTTTTTTTTTTAAATAACATTTTATAATTTATAAAAAAAAAAAGTTTTTATGACAATTACTTTAATAGTTTAAAAAAAATGGATTTTAATAATCCTAAACTTTTAGCTGATGGCCGCTAATAATCCCAACTTACAATATACTTGTCAATGGTATTAACTTTCTAAGTGTTTTCTTTCAACACTCTTTTTTTTTTGAACGGCAAATTTGGATCACTGACGGGGGCATTACCCACCCACCCGATCATCTCCAATCCCTATCAGGAGGAAACTCACCATAGGTGAGAAAACCCCCTGGCCTAGCCTGTAACCCCCATTTATTTATTTTTTGTTACAAGTAGGACTTGAACCCAAGACCTCCCCATTACAAGTTTTCTTTCAACACTCTGCTGTTAAAATTTATTGAATCCGTTAGATTTCTATTAAAACTTTTGACTTCCTGCTTGGACCAAACATAGGCGACGAGGAGAACTTATAGGAACTCATTTCAGTCTCAGTTTTGTATAATTGTATGTAATCAAAGAAAAATGTGAATTGGAACTTCCCTAATTCAACTTCATCCCAAATTCATCATTTGCTTCGATTCACACACAAAATTATAAACTTAAATGAATTCACATGAGCAAAAATCCAAAAGAATATAACAGAAATCTAACGAAATTAAATAATTTTAACAGCGGACTATTAAGAGAAAATAGTTAGAAAATTTAGACCAATGTTATGAATATTCTCAGTTAAATTATTAGCAACTAACACCTAAAAGTTAATTATTAAAATCTAATTTTTCGTAGCTTTTAATTAAATATTAGCTCAAAATTATCAAAGTAAAAATAAACAAGTTGACCACACTATTGGAATATATTAATACAAGATGGATGACCACCCCGCGCGTTGCTGCGGGGGTGACTACTAAATGTAAGTATGACAATGTAAACAGAGAAAGACAAAAGAGTGAAATAGATGGCTCAGATTTGTACAAATTAACATCATAAATCCATAAATCCATGGTGGCTGCAAAAGAAAATTGCCCCCCTACACATGGATTCTCACCGGACCTTTACAATAGAAAATCATCATCGCCATTTACAACCAACAATTCTGTTTCCAGGTCAAACCAACAAAAACATCATAGAAAGGATCATATCTTTATAAACGCCACATACAAATCCATCACAACCTTAAAAGGCTCAGGTTAGCTCAGATCCAGAACCGAACACAACAAAATGTGCGACCATCATCGCCGTAAAGGCTCTGGTCAAAGATAGCAACAATAAACCCTAACAGCCACTGACCTGTCTTTATGAGAGACAGCCAGGGAAAAACCCCAATGCCAAAAATGGCGCAACAACCTAAGGCTTTTTCAAATGAAGAGATCAAATCTCATATCCAAACAGCCACATCAACCATAAAGCCAAAGATTTCCATCAATTTTTAAGGAGGGGTTCTTCAAAATCCAAAAACAAAAAAAAACAATTAGCACACGTTTCAGATCTGGGCTCTAAAAACCCCACCCTCGTTTCAGATGCGGGTTGTGAAAACCCACATGCAAAGAACATCAAGCACACCAAAGATCACCGGGAAAGCCCCAATCCATAAAAAACCGGACAAACGGCTAAATCTCGATAACACCTCAACGTCCTGCCGGATCTGGATCGTCGCTTCAACGTCCGAAGAACGGAAACGGAGCAACGATGACAGCGGCGAACATCGGTAGACAACATCGTCGTCAATCGAACACGTTGCTTCAACGCCTCGTCGTCGGAGGCGGAGCATCGTTCCTGTCTGGCGCCGGCACAGAACGCCGGCCTTATCGGTCGGTGGCACGCCGGTGATTTGAGAGAAAATGAGAGAGAGAGAGAGAGAGAGAGAGAGAGTTCCGATGAGACAAAGTGAGGTGGAGAGAGAGAGAGAGAGAGAGTTATGCTTTGTTAATAAAAGAAAAGAAGCAGCAAACTGGCACCAAGAACACGTGGGATACTTGTATGTGGCAAGAGTTTAGCTGGCAACCACCATCCCAAAATTTATTGTATGGTGAGGGACCAAAAACGTAAAAAAACACAAAGTATGTGTCCAATTTAAAAGAAAGAGAAGGACCAAAAATGTCAAAAAACAAAACAGTTGTGGCCAAATTCAAAAAACAAAAAAAACCACTATTCATCACCAATTTGTAATGTATATTATATAAATATTAATAAACCCTAATAATAATTAATATTAAAATTAATATTAATATATTCCAATACACACAAATTATAGGATAACTACAATTTTGTAGAGTTGACCTTTACGATCCACAATTCCACATGAGAGTATGCTTCGCTCGTGATTATGTTACTAATAACTTATTTATCTAAAAATGTAAAAATGGGTCAAATAAATTTTTAAAAAAAAATCAAAAGAGTACTAATCCAAATAAAAATCTGATACATACAACCCTTTAAATCATACTATTTACAAATCTATATCATTGTAAAATAAACTTTTATAATCATAGTTTTACAAATTAATTGAAAGGTACATAAGTAAGATAATAAGACTTCATTTTTTTTTTTACAAAACCAAGTATTCTACTTGTTACACATCTTGTATGGTGTTGATGTGACACAAAAACACCAAACAAAAATTGTATTATCAATGTATTACCACAACCTTTCAACCCCGTCGAAGTAATGGCACAAAGTGAGGATGCATTACCACAACCTTTCAACCCCGTCAAAGTAATAGAAAAACGTGATGTCCCCCTCGGCTAGTCGGCTTCTTGTTTATTTTATTATTTACAAGTTCTAACAATTATAGGTTTACCTGTATATAAATAATACAAGTTTATCAACTGCATAGATGCTTACCACCTCATCAACCCTTAAAAGGTTTTATTTGGCTATTTATCAACTGAACAGAAGCAAGTAAAAAAGGTGCAAATGAACATAAAATGTTCTCGAAAGCAAATCTTCATAATAATAAAAGCATACAAGGGAAATTTGTTTGGAGTACATCTTACAACAGCCACTTGAAAGACGTTTCATTCATACATTTTATATAACAAAAAAGCAGAAACCATAGGAGAAAAGAGGAACTTCTTTCCTCAAATCACACTACAAGTCAATAACTAACCCATGGCATACTTCTGGGTCCAGCTTCTAGCCGTTGTCTCATACTTGCTCCTATCTGTCTTGTACATGTGAGCAATCTCGGGCACCAGAGGGTCATCTGGGTTTGGGTCAGTTAACAGGGAGCAAATCGACAGCAAAACCTACAAATCATGATCCAAAAAAGCTCACCGCAGATAAAAAGATAGAAGTAAAACCTTTATTTTACAAACAATTGTCGGTTTCCCTTCTCAATTAACCAGGCATCTAAAATTGCGTGTGATCCAGTCACTTGCAAAATCTTGCGATAAAAGCAGCTGGAACTTCACAATTAAGAGGCAGCAATTCTGACATGTTTACTTATGTTTTCATCTATAACAGGTATTTAAGAAAAATATATATATATAGATACATATAAATATAGATAGATTATTAATATGGTCTACCTTTTTGATAATATTTGAAACACAGAACACTAATGGTTTATCAAGAAAAATATAAACTGCAACAAGTGTTTTGGATAAACCCAATCCAACTTCCAACCCATCACGTAAAAAGGTATAAATTGATCCATTACCTACTGAGATGATTACTCCATGGTCAATACTTGCATAGAGTATTTAATAAGATCGTATGCATCCACATGATTTACATTTTTTATTTTGTGAATCACGTGTGTATGTATATAAGCAAATACCGAAGACCCAAATCCAATTACGTGAAATATCTAATTCAAGTGACAATAATTGGAAATAAATCCTATAATATGGAAGGTATAAAAGAAGCAGTCACGCATGTTATACATATTTTTTAGGTATTCAGGTCAAATTGCAGTGTTAAAATGTTAACCTTGGAAATAGTAAGAGCAGGGCTCCACTGTTCCTTCAAAATATCAAGACAAATGCTGCCATTGCTGTTGATGTTCGGGTGGAAAACTTTCGTCCTGAAAGCCACCTAAGGAGAGACAGAAATGTGCATTTAAGCAACAAAGACTCCGATACCTAATTAAGTAAAATCTTCAAACCTCAAAATGTTTTGAGCATATAGAAACAATGAAAATCACATAACATACAAAACAAATTGCAGTTAGTATTCACCTTAGGTGGCTTAAACGGATAGTCTGGAGGGAAATGAATAGTAACTAGAAACACTCCACCCGAGTAAGGACTGTCAGGAGGACCCATAATGGTTGCTTGCCAGTGAAACATGTCTTCTGCCACTGGGCCTAAAGCACATTACAGAATTGAAGTAATCGCGGAGAAGAACTTGTGCCTTATACTTATAGTTTACAATAAAGATCCACAAATGTTAAGAATAAACAAAATACTCATTAAAATAATGTCCCATTCAATAGAAATTTATTGAATTGAAAATAATAAATTTCTCGCCATTATGAGTTTACGAACTATAAACTAAGTAAACTAAGGATCAGGTAAAATGTGAATCGGATAAATTAGTTTCTAATCATTCATGAAATTGATTAGAATATTACCGCAATTGTAAGTAGATTTGAGATCTATAAATCTTTGTTATTCATAGTTGATTAGTGAAGCGCTTTTTGTTTTTGTTAGAATCTTTTATCATCCAAGTGTTCATACTTCATATAGGTATATATAGTTGTCATAGTTGTCAATCAGGAACATAAAGGTGCTTATTGTTTAATCAGGTAATCATGTGTACCATTACAATACCATGTGAGTGAGATAAGATACATGTTCCCCATCTGAGTGATTAATGAATACTTGGCATTCTGCATTAGATCAAGCTCTTTACATAAATCATTTTATATGATTCTTTAATGCTTCAATCAGGCCAAATTGCAGCACTTTTCATGATTTTCTAAAGTAATAATCATTTCTCTTTCCATGAGAGAGAGCTTAGTGAGAAACACCCCAAATAATTTTTTTCTAACAACCATGGATCATTGCACAAAATTTATGAGATTTTAAGCTCTGATCTGCACGATTCTTATAGCTATTACAAACCCTAATCATGATGGCCTAGGGAGTTAGGGGGGATCTATCTCCTCTAGAAATTAAACACTGTGTATCCAAAACCTTTCGTAATTCGCAGTTATGAATATGATCACCAAACTCACAAGTCAAAATCCTTCTTCTAAGTTCCACCTTTATAAACGAGCTACTTATTTACCAACTGATCAAACCACCAATCCCTAATTTGCAACTGATAAACATTACTTTCTGATACGCAGAACAATCATAACCCTAGAAAATAAGAGATCAACAACAAATACCTAAAAGAAATTAAAAAAGCAAATTCGGATCCAACAGATCGATATCGAAACAATACCTGCACTGCAAGAGGTAGGAGGATCTTTCTGAAGATCCTTGAGTTCCTTCAAGATCCGCTTCGAAGCCATCGCTGACTAACACCAGGAATTCCTAGCGTTTCCAAAAGTAAAAACCCTAACTATAATCAGAACACATATCTAAAAACAATGAAATTGCGTACATAATAGCGATGCATCTGCATCAGATACACGAGAAGAGAAGAAAAAGATCGAAAGGGAGGAGATAACCTTGAAGATCCTCAACCTCCTGCGGCAATTAGACTTGTAATCTTTGTGAAAAATCGGAGGAATCTAAGGCGTGTAGAGAAATGAGCTTTATATATGCGCAAACAGATATTTTCTCTGAATAGTTATAAATTTAATCAGAGTGTCGTCATCCAAGTTGTTTAATCGATAATCTTGTTATTTGTTTCGATTTTTCGGGTTTATGAACGTTGAAAATTAGTTTTCTAGGACCCGGGTCGTAGGATTACACAGACACATTCCAAGGGGAAAAAAAGAGTTGAATTGCTCACGATCCAAATTCAAGGTCGAGTTCTCTTAGGTCTAAACGAGTTGAGCTCGAGCCTCAGCGAGTTTGGGCTTGATTCGGATCAGCTCGTTTTCATTCTACTTGAAACCTTGAAAATCGCGTGAAAACATTCATCACTATAATGGATTACCTCTTGAAGTTTTGAAAATCGCTTGAAAACTTTGTTTCGCTAAAATAAATTATCTCTTGAAATCTTAAAAATCGCTTGAAACTTCGTTCGTTAAAAATGAATCATCTCTTAAAATCTTGAAAATATGTATCTTGTAAAATGTCTTAATGGATTATGGAACAAATGAATCATCTCTTGAAATCTTGGAAATATGTATCTTGCAAGATGGCGTGAATGGATTATGGAACGTGAAAGTCAACAGTGGTTACGGTTAGATCATTCGATATTTAGAACCTACAAAATTACACACTCATTTAAGACCCATAATCAGGTTAATTGGGTTCAGTGTGTGTCAACAATAGTAGTGGACAACGACAACGATAACAATTACAATGACTACAATCATGTCCCTAAAAACTGTAGCGGTAACGTTAAAAGTATAGTGTCAGTTTAAGTTGCTACTTTGGTTACTTTAACTATGTTTATTACGTTGTGACAAAATGATATGATAAAGTTGAAGGACTGGATATGAATACGTAATGATTACATGTGAAATCTGAATCTAAGAGGACCTAACATAATATGATTATATTCGTAATTTTTTGTCTATTTTTTTTGCTTTGACTTTTCATATGAATACGTAATGACTACATGGGAAATCTGAATTATTCCACTTATGATGATTATGTGTGCTTGTTTGGCTTCTGTTATTACCATATCATGTGGGTTTAGCGCTTTTGGTATATGGAGCTACATCCTTAGGTTGGTTAATTCATTATTAAACAATTGATTTCTAGGTTTTTAGTTTAGTGAATGACACTAAAACTAGTGATTGATGATTTTGATAATAAATGGGGCCTGATTTGGTGTGCATCTATACGATATATGTGTTGAGTTAATGGTTTTGTATACCAAGAGTTGTCAAGGCATTGTTTGGTAGATTAGTATCCGTGTGAGCAAGGGTTTCGTATATTGCGGATAAAACGAAAAGGGGTTTGGGAATAGGAAGTCTTAATGCCCTTAATCAAGCGTTGCTTCTAAAATGGAGGTGGCGTTTTTACACTTGCTCTGATTCGATTTGGGTTAAGGTATTAAAAGCGATTATCGAAGGGGAGGTTCTTGGTTCTTCTTTGGTGATCGAGAATGGTACTTGGGTCGAGATTTTGAAAATCGGGTATGTTTTAATTGACAAAAGCTTCATCCCCAATGAAGTTTTCAAGAAGGTGGTCAGAGTGGGTGATTCCACTCGTTTTTTGGGGTGATAATTGGATCGGTGGTCATCATTTGGCTTTGCAATTTCCTATGTTATATGCTTTAGAAAATTCCAAAGATTGTTTGATTGCTGATAGAAAAAGCTCAGATGGGTGGCCAGGTGAGTATGGGACTGGAGATGCCCGCTTTGGGGTAGTATTGAAGAAGCTCAATTCATTGACCTCCTCACTTTGATCATTAACTTCACTTAGTGCAATGGTTTAGATCGTTAGGAATGCAACTTAGCCGGGAATACCAATTTTGAGGTCAAACACTTGAGAAAAACAATTGAAGAAAAGTCTCTTCCTTTTTTCTACTTGGAAAACAAAATGGAACTCGTGGTGCCTAAAAATGTTAACATCTTTATTTTGGTGATCTGTCACTCAGGTTAATCTATGTAATAAAGAGTTTTGATTTATCCTTCATCATCTGCCCTTTATGTTATAGAGATTTGGATTTTTCTATCCATATTTTCGTCCATTGCTCGATTGTGGCTAGATGTTGGTGGCTAACTCTGGTTTGGCTCGACATTCCGAGGCCGGATTCCATCACCCTGTGTGGTTTTTCGATTGGCTTTCAGAATCTAGGCTTACAAAAGTGAAGAAAAAGTTGTGGAAGGCATTGTTTTTATCATGTGGTGGGTCGTTTGAAAAATTAGAAACGAGGTTATACATAACAACAATGACTTGAAGATGGAAGAATCTTTTGATTATGTTGTTTTCTTTTCTTATAATGGGATCGTGGCTAGGAACAAGAAAGTTAATCTTTCTTGGAGCATGTGGCTCCAAAATCCTCTTTTACATTTGTAATGTTCTTGTTTTGGTTAGTTATGATTTTTCTAACCTTTTTTATTTATTTATAAAAGTTCATTTGCCGTCCAAAATAAAGATGTGCAAGTATATAAAATCCAACCTAATCTTCTCCTTCTTGTCATTTTTATTCGGCTTATCTTTCTCTTCCATCTTCATTCTAAAGGTTTCTACGCTGCTCAAGGGTATTATTATCAGTCTCATGTCACATCCCCATAACCTCTAAAAAATTAGGGTATGTTTGATATGATGTAATGAAATGATCGAATGAATGAAATGGACGAGAGAATGGAATGAACAACGGAATGAAATGGATTATTATCATTCCATTATGTTGTTTGGTTACCCTACACAGAGGAATGGAATATATCATATTAACGTTGCAGAAGTGATCATCATAATTGAATAACATATAAAAGTAATGAAAATTTCTTCTGTACAAAATCATACTATCATATAAAAGAGATAAAATTAATGACGGGGAATCAATAGATTATGTTCGACGACAACCAACACAACCACCAAAAACAAATTAAAAACCCTTCAAAAAACACAGTATTTCGAAGAAGAAACAATAATCAACATAGTTTGCAATAGAGATGTACCTTCGGTAGTGGATTTGCGACTTCCATGTGTGAATTACATATCAAGGTGTGAATTATATAAGCTAGTTCGATCGTAATCCAGCAAGTTTTCGGATGTGATATACTAGGATGTGATATACTATCGAAATCATTGAGCGATTGAAGGAATGCAGAGTAGAAAACAGATCGAGAGACGGGATACGAAATTCTGGATGTGATTTACCACCGAAATCACCGAGTGATTTTAGGAAGATCGTCTAGAAAAAAGATCGCTTAAGAGCGATAAATGGCAAAATCGATAATGCAAAAGGAATGAACGGATGGAATGAAAAAAAACTGGGGGTATGGGTGGAATGATTTGGACGTAAATTCATTACCAATAGAATGGGCTATTCCATTCCATTAGACAACCAAACATGACAATTTTGATTCCATCGTAATTATTCATTCCAGTCTAGCTCCCATTCCTCCATACCAAACGGTACCTTAATGTATTTGGCTCATCCTCGTGTGTCCACACATAAAGAACGAAGATCTTAACCTTTTTTTTGAACGACAAACATCTGGTTACCCAGTGGTCTCTTCATGGCAAACGATGTTACCCACGACACGCTGCGATCATAGTCCGTGCGAGTAACCAGGTCCCTTTGTGCTACACATCCAACCCAGAGGAAACTAGGGTTGTTCACAATCCGAACCGAACCGAACGGACCTTTGCTCGTGTTTGGTTCGTTTACAAACCGAACCGAGCATTTTTTCAACCGATCCAAAATCGAACGAGCGACTTTCGATCCGAGTATTTTTCGAGCGATCACCGAGCAAATTTTGAGCGTCGCTGAACAGAAAGGAAAGTGACGTGGGTGGTGATGTGACATAACACATTCATCTATGTTTCCAATTTTAACACATTTTATCCAATAACTAACACACTAGTCTTGTTTGTATTTTATTAGACCAACTAACACTAATATGAACTGATATAATTATAATGAATACTCTTTCTTTTTTTTACCATTTTCCCTTTGTACATGTCCTCGATGTCTACAAAATTTGGATGTGCTTCAGAACTATTTTTTCGCTTTCCCTATCTAGTTGCATCAACATCTTTACTTACGTTTTCCTCATTTTTTACTTCATCAACTAACTCAAAACTCTCTCCATCACTTAATTCAACATGAGAAGTCTCGATACCATTGGATTCTTTCTGAAAAGACATTCTATATAAGAAATAATTATACAAAGATTAATAAAAGCAATGACAATGGAGGAGGCTAGAGAGAATGGAAGCTACAAAGATGATAAACTAACACATTAAACTAACATCCAAAGTCAAATATTAAGTGCAAATTTTTTTTGGAATAATGGAAAATCTTAATTCCAATCCTAATTCCTTACATAACAAAATTAAAATTGATAAAATAAATAATAAAAATATATAAAATAAATAACTAAATGTATATATTATATATAAATTCGAGTGAGCATCGAGCGAGCGTACATATGCTCATACTTGGTTCGTTTTACAAATCGAACCGAGCCGCTCGGTTCGTTTTTAAAGAGAGCGACAATCGAACGAGCATTTTCCAAATATTTTTCGAGCGAGTTCGAACTTTTTGGACAGCCGTAGAGGAAACCCACCGCCCAAGGGCCACTGTGATAAAAGCTCTGACTTACCTCTATAATATTCTACATTTTTTGTGTCATGTGGGATTTGAACCCTTGACCTCCACACTGGAAGGTAAAGGGATATCCAGTCCACCAAATGGTGTGTGTGTATGGGGGGGGGGGGGGGGGGGTAACGAAGATCTTAACTAACTCCATCTCTTTTATGGTTAATACCACAAAGCAAAAGTTAGGGACTATTTTTGCAAACTTTAGATAAATAAGTCCTTGATGTAAAAATGTGACAACATGTTACATGTGACTCGATTGAAACTAAATTATATGAATTCGCATCACCACTCGTTCGATCCGCCATCTGCCCCGATCTCATTATCATCCGAAAAGCCTCGTAAAAATCTCTCTGTTTTCCCCGAATCCAGATCCAAAGATGAACGATGCGGATGTTTCCAAGCAGATTCACCAGATGGTCCAATTCATCCGCCAAGAAGCGGATGAAAAGGCCAACGAGATCTCCGTTTCCGCGGAGGAAGTAAGTTTCTAATCAAATCAACTCAGTTTTCGTCAATTCGGTTGCAATTTTGTCATCGTTAGTAGATATTTATGGATACGTTACTGTGTGAATAACATCGTGATCGATGTACGGAGTTTATCTGGATTTCAGTTGATTGTTGCTGGATTTAACGTTTGGGGGTTTCAAGTAGTGAATCGTAATGAAGTTGAAGTCAAAGTTATTTGACTAATTGTTTAGTTTCATGATCTATGGTAAAAGGTGTAGGGGTATGTAGGTAGACATATTTGAAGCAGTCTTATTCGTTTTTTTGGTTGATTGTTGCAGGATCGAGTTAACTTTATGATCTATTGATATAGTATCAGATGTTCGCAATTGAAATCGACTTAATCGAGTCAAAATCATGTGATCTGGTTAGATTCGTGCTTATAGTGAAGGGCATTTAGCCCAATTAGTTCAATGGTATCTTGTTATGGTGATTGGTGTGGACCGTGGAGTGGGATTAGGAGTAGATTAGACACGAGTGTGTGAGGTGCCTTTGAAAAAAAGTAAAGTAAATCAGGGTTAAGAAAGTCTGTCCTGGTACTCAAATAATGTGATCAGGATTCATATTATTTTTCTGTCTTAAATTGGTCACTGTTGTAGGAATCAACACTGATAAGCTTCTATTGGTTAGGAAATTACAAAAATCATATCAAATTAAGTTTATTCACTTCGGTTGTAATTTAATCTTGCCTTGAAGTTATGTATGCTGATTATGGGATCACCATACAGATTTAACTGTTTTTGGATGACTTTTTGTATGGATCACACATTTGCTTTTAGTAAATTGTATCAAAATAAAGGAATGAAGTCAACTTTATGCAATATAATAGCGTTGTCATTTGTAGAGATCAAATATTTGCAGACAAATGGGGTTTAGCCCAACGGTATCTTCGTGTGTTAAATAGTGTTCTCTCTCTATAGGTCGAGGGTTCTAGTCTTGCTTTGGTATTGGGGAGTAGAATTAGGACTTTAGGAGTAGATTAGATGGGTGTGCTAGTTGCTGTCAAAGATATATTTATACAAATATTTGTTTCCTTTGGGTTATTGTTATGTAATTGCAATTAGCAATTTAGATCAAATCAAGAAATTTCACACAATCAATTTCCATCAGTTTGAACCATATTGGTGGTATGTGGTAAGTGCATGGGTGAACACACAAAATTAACGTGTTTACTTAATCTGACAATTGCAGGAGTTTAACATTGAGAAATTGCAATTAGTGGAGGCGGAGAAAAAGAAGATCCGACAAGAATATGAGCGCAAACAAAAGCAAGTCGAAGTTAGAAAGAAAATGTAAGATTCTGCAAACATCTTTACTCAAGTTTGTATATATACATCATTTGAAACATCATGTTTGTTTCTATTGCAAATCGTCGTTAGGTTAATAGCTTGAAGGAAACCATCATGTGGTTTAGAACTTAGATTTTATCTGTTTGTTAAGAGCTAATTGAATTTAGACATTGTACATAATTTTAGCAAAACGCTATTTTAGAAGTTTGTATCTGATAATTACTTTTGTCATTTTTAATGCCAGTGAGTATTCCATGCAACTCAATGCTTCTAGGATCAAGGTTCTTCAAGCACAAGATGACTTGGTTAGTGCCATGAGAGAAGCAGCATCAACTGATCTTTTGAACGTAAGCCATAAGAAGTTTCAACACCATCATAACTATGAAGGACTGTTGAAATCTCTTATTGTCCAGGTACTAATTCGAGATATATAGCCCATATTATTAAATTTCCTAATACCATATAATATCACATGTGATTTTTTTCCAATTTCATTTTATCATCTCTCTTTCACACACACATATATGTAGATATATATGTATCTATGTATGTACTATATATCACTACAGAACTAGTTTAAGTATCGTAGAGCCACATAATCAATTGTATATAGTGTTGTGGGGATGTAGTGGGGGAGAGAGAGGTGGTTTCATGTTTAAAGCAATAGGTGCATGTGGTTTTTCGCAGTTTTCTACTTAAAATTGGTTTGTGTTGAATGATCCTCTTATGTGTGTCTATGAATCGTTTTAATTTGCAAAGAATATTAACCCTTGAATGACCAACAACTATTTTACATATTTTTCGGGTGGGACTTGGGAGAATATTTGTACTACTTGAACATTTTGTTGCCAACAATTTATACTTTTTCAGGGTTTACTGAGACTGAAAGAACCATCTGTGTTATTGCGTTGCCGGAAAGAAGACACGCATATAGTTCATGCTGTTCTTCATGCAGCAAAGGCAGAGTATGCTGAGAAATCACATGTTCATGAACCCGAGATCATAGTTGACAGCATCCACCTTCCCTCTGCCCCTTCCCATGATGATCCTCATGCTCTCTCCTGGTACATTTCGGTTCTTAAATTCTATTTTCTTGATTTATTTCTTTCAATTATACCTTCATGTTGACTTCTTTTTTTAATATCTTATGATGATTGGGTTTCTCTTCTCAGCTCTGGAGGTGTAGTTTTGGCTTCTCGGGACGGTAAAATTGTGTTTGAGAACACGCTTGATGCTCGTTTGGATGTTGTTTTTCGTGGGAAACTTCCTGAGGCGCGTTTTCTTTCTCATACAAATATAGGGTTTCGTTTCATTTCATCTCATTAATTAATGAATTATGATATTGGTTTCTGTTCACCGTCTAATTTGAGACTCTTGTTTTACAGATCCGCAAGCTGTTGTTTAGCCAGGTAGCTGCTGCTTAAACCAGGGTGATTATATCTATTTGTTCCAGGTGTGTTGGCATTGATGAGAAGAACCAGAATCGGATTATTTCCAGTGTAATTTATGTTTTCCCGTTCATCAACGTTATGTTATTGCAGAGTCTTTGCTCAGTGGATACTCGAGTTTGAGTTAAACCTTTGGCAAAGACGTGTCCCATTTGTCCCATTTGTTTGAATAAATAAATGTTGCATGTTGCATCCTGTGTATTCTTTTTTGACTTTTGACACTTTTCGGTCGAGTTTTGATGGGGTAAATGTAACGTTTTAAGCCTCGTTAGATAAGAAATTGACCTGTTGAATCTTTGTATTATAAGTCGTTAGACTAAAGACCCGACTTGATAAACAAACCGGTTCAGTTCAAAATAGTATCGGGCTGATTCAGCCTGGCGGTTTGAACCACTTTTGGTATTACAGGGATCAAACTGACCGAAACAAAACGGTTTGGGTAATTGGTGGTTTGAACCAATATGGATATATGTTTGGACCTTACCTGGTTCCAAATCTAACCGAACCGGTTTGTACAGGGATGGGTTTATATCAATGATGTAATTCGGTTTAACGACCCCTTTTAAAGTGACAAAAGGTAGTGTCTTGGGCTTTTACTCTTTGTATATTGTGAGCTTTTTACCTAATTAACTTTGTTTATTACTGCTGTATCGGGCTCAAACCCTTCATGGCCTTTTAGTTTTGGGCCTGGGCTTGTGGTATTTAGATTTGATTTCTAGAGAGTTGCCCGATTGTCGGCAACACTTACGATAATAGCGAAAACTAAAATGGTTTAGAATCAAGGATAAATCGGGATAACTTTACAATAATGGTAATCAAGTTTTTAAGTGATCTATACTAAAGTTACTTAAAGTTTTTTTTGTCTCTCTAAAGTCACTTAACTTTCATTAAATGTTTCAATATTGTGTATAATTATTATATAAATAAATGTTAGGATTTTATAAAATTAACTTAGGCAATGAAACATATATGAATATTGATTACTATTTGGTGATTAGTTTGCTTAAATTATCATGAAATATGAGGTAATTATAATAAAATAAAAATTATTAAATAATAATCAATTTTAATAATTGTTTAATTTAATTTGTACTTAAAGAAATTAATCACCAGATATTAATCAACATTCATATATGTTTCATTTGCCTAAGTTAATTTTATAAAATTTTAATATTTTATAGAAAAAAATTATACAAAAAATGTAAATATCTAATGTAATGAAAGTTGAGTGATCATGAGACAAAAACTTTAAGTGAATTTTATGAAACAATATATTAACTTGTGAAACATTACCCAATAATAAGTATCATGGGCATGGATTGTTTTTGATTAAATATAAATTTCTCTCTTTGAAATAAGCGGTTCTAGTTTTCTCTTTTTACACTCTTCATTCTACCGGTAACCACGATCGAATCTCTGTATTCTAGGGTTGAATCTCTGGTTTCTATATCGTAAGAGTATATGTATGTGGGTCTTTTTGTTTGTTTTTCAGCCCGGGGTCTCACCGGGAGCAACCTCTATATCTTTGTGATAAAAGTAAGGTTTGTTCTTATCTCACTCTCCGCGGATCCTACTCCCGTGAGTGGGATTTTACTAGATATGTTTATCTGTTTATTTGAGTGATTGGGAATCTATTAGTCGGACTATCAAATTTCTCATTAAATGCACTTTTAAACATCATTTCTCCGCAGACCCTACTCCCGTAAGTAAGATTTTACTAGGTATGTCTGTTTGTTTGTTTGAGTGATTAGGAATCTAAATATTAGTCGGATTATCAAATTTCTCATTAAACGCCCTTTTAAACGTCACGATTAAAAATGACACTGAGTGTTTTTTAATGTATTTTAAGAAAGTAGACACCGGTCTAATAACACTTTGATAGTTATTTAATAGGTAGCCACTTTTTGAAACTTTAATAATTCTAAGTTTTACTTGGTAATCCACAACAATTTAGGCCATCTGGTTTTTAATTTTTATTTTAGTTACTAGGAGCGATTTTATGCATATAATCATTATATATCTCACACTTGATTTCCATTCAATGTTGCTCACAATGATGATTATGAACGGAATTGGAAATATATTTCATTGTAAGCGAACTTGAGTTGAAATTAAGTGTAAATTTATGATAATTTTGCAAGTGAGATTGACTTTGACAACAAAAGTAACGTTTTGAGAGCAATTACTTCAATTATTAGTATGATTTATTGTTAAATCTGAAAAGGAGTCTTTGGAATGAACTCAGAATAACTGTGACACAACTTCAACCACGACTCACAATGATGAACCCAATAATACATTGATGCTGCTCAAACTTATGAGCAACTGTTTTTGTTAATAGTCTTTTAGAGGTACAATCAAAACTAATGAACTAGACATGTATATAGTTATACAAATTCTAACTTGCTAAATAAGAAAGAAACACCATCTCAAATACTTAGAAAAATAATGAAGAAAACTTTAATCTTTATCTCTTCCATATATTGAGAACCTTTGCATCGACTTAGACTTGACTTATACCACATGGTGCAACCCACCAATTCACCCACCAAGCCACGGTTTCAAACCAAAAGTATTGTATTTCGATATTTATTACAAGCTAATAAATAATAGCTTGAATTATTAAAATCTAACTTACCCTTTATATAATCTTAAACATAATGTTCATACAACAAATTTACACTATACTTTAGTAACACAAAACATTGAAATTAGTATATTAAGTCACATCACTAAGCATACTTACCAAGAATAAACTTTCTAATTATTCTCAACTTAAACTCATATTTATCTTACGGAGAGAAAAAGCACAACCACAATTAAAGAAAAAACTATACATATTGTGTGTGGAGAATTTGTGCTTTCTCCATATACAAAAGAAAAATGGAATATGAACCTCACTAGTCACAAGAAGTATCCTAATTTTGTATACTAATCAAATCAATAATCATTAAACAGGGTTTTCTTGAAACAATTAGATTTTGTAGCAAAAATCAATAGCAATATGAATTTATTAACAAAAATAATAATAAATAATTTAGTTAATTAAATCCTATTTTCGTTGGCCCATAAAATTATTTAGTTACTTTCTTTCCAAAATTTCAGGATCACCAAAAGATGAATAAAAAGTGGTTTCTAATGTACTTTTGTATGATTTCTATATTGTTATTGAAAATAAAAAGAGGTTTTCTCAATCGGGTCCTCTTTGTTAATACTTTTTTTATCCCATAAGATACAAGTAATGTCTATAATCTTCTTGATTATTTTTCAAACCTTATTGTTTGAGTAATATTTTTGTTCGGGTGTATGTTTGTTTTCAAGAAATTTAAATTAATTAATGAATTTTTCATAATATTTATGAATATAATGATTTGTAATATAAATACTTTATAAAAACATATTATGGTTTTTTGAAAAAGACAAAAAAAAAAGTATTAGATATATCAATCGATCTTTTAAAAGTAAATTAATGTTTTTTGTGGTTGGGTGTTATTTAGTATTTTCCAAATCAAAAGTTAAAGTAGAATCTAATCATCTATTCTAATAAACAAAAAGTTTCTCGGATGAGGTGGCATCACCACAGCCTCCCGAGAAGTTACCGCAATGCTTAAATTTTCACCCATTAAGGGCAAATCTTAAAACCAAGTATTCTTCCGTAATAGGGTCTCGCGGATCTTTTAGATCCGTTTTCCAAAACCCGGGTCTCGATTGAGGTTACTTTCTTACTCCTGAGGTGAGCTTCTTTATAAACAAAAAGTCAGAAACCCTAATTCACCTTCGACGTTTGCTTCCGCCACTCTCTCCCTCTCTTCTCATCTCTGTGCTTCACCTGGATCAATGGCTTATTTTTCGTCGGCTTATGAGGTACTTCTCAAGAAACATCGGTGCTCTCTAATTATTTCTCATCTAGAATTGATTTGTTTTGGTTTCGTTCCCTCGAACTGTATTTAGGTCTTTTCATCAAACCGATAAAAATTTAGATCAGATCCTACAATGAAAGGATGTTTTCATTGAAAAATAATGGTTGAATGTTGGTTCTGATTATGAATCTGATGATTTTTGTTTAGATAATTTTTAGGGTTTTTCACGCCTATTATACTATCACCTAATCGATTGTGTAGATATGTTTTAGCTTTTCAATAATGACATGTATTTAGTAATCATTCTGTAGGTTTAGCGATCTCATTAGTTTTTCAAATATGATGAGAAATAGGGTATAACCGATCACCAGTTTGCTATATCTTAGATGAAGGAGATGAAGGAGATCCCAAATTTTTAAATCCTTTCTAAACATGTGATACTTTTAAAAGATATATGTCAGCATTCATTTGTTTTACTTTTATTACCCATTATGTTTCACTATGTGTTATATTGTTTTGCAGTACAAGAGGTTTTTCAAGATCATCCGTCATCCCAATGCCGATCAGTTGGTGAGTGTTTATCTGTACTTTTATTAATGTACATAGATTAGATTATCACTGTTTGGTTATTACAGTTTCTTGGTTATAACAGTACCGAGTGTATTACATTGTTGTTACTATTTTCTTGGCTATAACAGTTTTGTCATGTATAGTTGCTTATTGTTACAATCACTTAAGCTAAATTACTTTTCAGGAGATTCCCAAAAAAGTCTACAAAAAATATTTCTCAAGTACTGTTCCAGATCACGACATCTCCATCCACTTGGGCAATTATGTGGTTTTCGATGTTTCGTTCCGAGGCACTAGACATAAGATGTACATCACTAACGGATGGAGATCTATAAGGAACGCTGTTCGCTTTGAGAAGAGAGGGAGTCTTCTTTTCTCAATTCTTGATGAAGAGAACTGGGGGCTAACAGTTTTTCTTGCTGATGGTTCCCTCCAGGACTTATCCCACATTCCAGTTAATAATATTTATCCTCATCTGGATTGGATGGATCATGAATCTGTTAATACCAATTCTGATGCTCAAAGTTCAAACCCTCTCATTTTGGTTCAGCACCAGATTGTTAATAAACGTTCATGCTATGTAAGTTGCATTCATAGTATTTTATTAATTGTTCTAACTCCGTGATACATATTTCTAAATAACATAGTTTCATGAATTTTTTTTTTTGTTGAAGCGTTTACCTTCTGATGTGGCAAGTGTGGCAAACGTTGGGCATTCGATGGCAATAAATGTTAAGCTCGATGATGGTGATATGTATAGCCTACAATTGCGGGTTGAGCATGGAGCATATGGTCTGAATTATAGGTAATTTTTGTTACAAATGCATACAATAATTCACTCCTTTTTAGCAACTTAATATATACTTTTAATTTCGTTTGTTTTACGTCTAAAATAATAAAAAATCAGTTTATAATAATTGTAACCCTAACGGTTCAAAACGTTCAATGGTTAGGTATGCTGCTAGGAATTGGGGACGGTTTATGAAGCAGATTGGTCTCAATGATGGTGATGTGTGTACGTTTAAGTACATGGTTGGTCTTGGGTTTATGCACATTCTGAGAACAGAGGGATGAGCTAATCAATAAAAGCAACTGGTATGACCTACTTACCCTTTTTTTGAGAAATCTGGCTTTTTTTGTTAAGGTATTCATACCTACTTTCATAGCATGGTTTTTTGGAATATTCACTATGTTTTCGAATAGTTTTTTGGATGGTAGGTCATGGATAATTTGGTTATTATGTCGGTACTTATATATTTTGATTATTGATGGTTTTAGATATGAAGCTAAAATGTTATGTTTTAATGTCATGGTTTATTTTTTCACTATGATCAATCAATGGATATGGTTAGTATAGCATGTTATGATAAATTCTATGGTTGTGTTTTAATGTATATAATTTTTCAAACTTGCATAACTATACATAGCATCAATTTAATGACATAGCATGAATTTACCGAACGTCATAAATTTTTGATATGGTTAGTTTACCATATTATCATTCGCTATGTTTTAATGGATATAATTGTTCAAACATGCATAACTGTACATTCCTATGAATTTGCATAATATGTACAATTGTGATATGGATGCTTTAACAGTACTTGATAACATTTTTCATTATGTTTTAATGTATAAAATGTTGAATACCATTACACTAAGTATACATAAGTATACCTAAACAAATAATTATATACCGTTACTCTGACACATTTATTATTAAAACTGCATCTATTGACATTAAAATTCAATATGAAAATTTAAAATGAATTAAGTAAGATAATTAAAGAAGTCAAACTAATTAGAATGATATACGTGTTTAGTGAACATTGATTTGTTATGTATAGTTAACTCAGTGACCGACTTTGCAACGGTTAAGAAAAGCTACGTTACAACAAAAAACAAAATAAGATTGTATAAGATTTCCATTTCAGTGTACCATTACCATCATACTTAAAAATGAAATGTTTAATTATACCACTAAACAAAAAAAAAAACTAATACAATCAGTCGGTACCATTACGAAAACACGTTTCTTTTTGTAACACATCTATTTAATTTGAATTTAAATTTGATAATTATATAATTGATTAAATTAGAAACTTAAAGACCTAATACCAATTACACTCACCCATGAACAATATCAAGTACATATCAATACTATTTATTTAAATACAATACAAAGTTTATATAATTCAATAAATGACACAATGTTTTAATACAATACTATTTATTTTAATTCTTTATCAAAAAATACATTACTATTTAACATAATCATCTATGTTAAATACATTACTATTTAACAGAAATACCTAATTATACTTAATCGATTTCATTGATATATAAAGAAAAGTTAAATCATCGAAAAGAATTGGTATTCAAATTATACATTGTTTTCAAACATAATCACCTCACTCCTTAAAAATATTTCAATTCCATACATTGTCCTTAAAAATATATCGTTTTAACATAATCATCTAATTATACTTAATTGATTTTACTCATATATAAATAAAATGTAAATCGTCAAATTGATTTTATTTTCAAATTAAACAAAGTTTCCAAACATAATAACCTGACCCCATAAATATATTTCAATTATATACATTGTTTCCAAACTAATCACCTCAATTTGAAACAAACATAATCATCTTAACTTTAGTAACAATCAAATTAAATTTTGGATGTTATTTCTTCTTTAAATAAAAACATTCAAAATTATTTTGGGAAGTTATTCAAAATCTTTTGTTTCTTTTCGAAGGTTACAGTTTGCCATATTAAAATTTGGTCAAACAATTAACCATACCAAAATAAAATCCGGAAATTATTTTTAAAATTTACCAAATTCTATTTTGGTAAGTAATTTCACAATCTTCCCTCCAATAGAAACAATCACAACCTCACTCTATTATCTATATATACCCATTGAACAGTCCCTCACCGAATCACACAAATCCTCTAGCCTAATAATCCTAACACAAGAAATACTTATGGCTCAACTAATGAAGGTTGATAACTTCAACGAGTTGGAGTTAAATAACCCAGATCATTTCTTGATCGTCAAAGTTCTTAGCACATGGAAGCGGCCTATGTTCAAAAATCCAAAGTTGACATATAAAACGATATATTTTTGGTATATTTCATATTTTAAATTTTCATTCTAATATTTAAAAATTAATATGAACTCCGAAAATTTTAAAAAAAATTTAAATTTCATTCCAACAAAAATAAACTGCAGACATTTGACTTTCTTTTTAAAAATTTTCGGAAATTTGACAATTTCCCACCCATTTTAATATTTGTCATTATTGCAAATTTTTACCATAAATATTTCGTTGTTTATTAAACCTTCTTCTAATTTGTTAATTATCATCTTTTTACCAAATCTGACTTCCTTTTTAAAATTTTCGAAAATTTTTAATTTCCCACCCATTTTAATATTTTCTCATTATTGCAAATTTTTACCATAAATATAGCCATTTTAAAATTTCAATCTAACATTTTAAACTATAGCCATTTGACTTCCTTTTTAAAATTTTCAAAAAATTTTCAATTTCCCCTCCATTTTAATATTTGTCATTATTGCAAATTTTTACCATAAATATTTCATTCAATATTTTAAATATGACTGGTGATTTGAAGCTCCATGTCTCCTATTTAATTAAAATGCCCTAATCATCATTTTTACATCGCTTACATTTCGAAGGTCTGCTTATTGATAGTTGAAGGTAACATTCTGTATGTCTATTAAAATTGCTTAATTTTAATTCAATCATAATACACTCTGAGTATATATTAGTTGTTTATTAAACCTTCTTCTAATTTGTTAATTAAACCTTCTTTTCAGAGAGTTGAATGGATAACAAAGAAAGATATAGACAGAATCGTATTGCTAGAAAAATAATTCTAGATGGGAAAAAACGTAAAAGAATATCTACATCATTTGATATCCAATCAGAGATATCATTAGGTATGTTCAAATTTTTATCCTATACTAATATCATAATTACGTTGTTATTCAATATTGGAATATTATATCATTAATTATTATATAATATTCCAAATGTTTGTCTAATAAATTAAGATTTATTATGATATTTGTTGTCAATTGCTCTCAACTCCAAGGCAACGAGAATTTTGCTATATCTATGTCTGCCATCAGAGCAAATACATCAACACCATTAGTCTGCAATAGAGTTCCATTTACTAATGTTTCAAACGGTTAGTTCTAAATAAACTATTACATAAATGGAAATTATTTATTTATGAAATATTTATTAAATATGTAATAAAAAATGGAAATTAATCGAACTGTACCATGGTAATCGAACTGTAGCATGACAAAACTGATTAATTTAATGGAAATTGATCATAATTTAATAGATTATTACTTTTTAATTATTTATGGAAATTATTTATAGAATGGATCGAAATTATTAAATTTGTTAATACCAATTTTTATGTATTAATTTGTTGGATTAATATACCACCCTTTAATTGAATTAATTGGTCATGGATTTTTATATTAATTTTTTTTTTTATATTAGTTCTTAATTCCTCTCATCTTCAAGGGAACAAGAATTTGAAGAACTCGATGTCTTCCCTCACAGCAAATACATCAAAATCCGCTGTTTCCAAGAGATTTCCATTTACTGATATTTCAAACGGTTAGTTTTATATAAATTATTACTTACATCAAAGGGAATCCTTACCAAAACTTTTAAATTTTTTTAATTTCGTTTTCTTTTACTTAAAAAATTCTTTATTAGGTGCTCGAGTTAGAATGAATAATACTAATGCAAACCTTGAGAAAGTCCTTACTTCAAGATCAAATCGTGCGACCTGTAGATCCACATTAACTTACAGTAACATATCTGCATCACATCAGACTCCATCAAACTTTGTTTCAGACGGTTAGCTTATTTACTAATCTCTATGTATTAACTAATGAATTTTTGAAATACATAATCTATTTTATTTAATAGTTTTTCATATTAGTTTTTGTAATATTAGTTTCACACCGTTATTTCTAGATATCTAATTTACTTATATATGTCTTTATTAGGTGCTCGAGGTAATATTAATAATACTAATACAAACCCGGAGAAAGTCGTTACTTCAAGATCAAATCGTGCGACCTGGAGATCCACATTAAACTACCCTAACACATTTGCATCACAACCGACTCCATCAAAGTTTGTTTCAAACGGTTAGATAATTTACTAATCTCTATGTATTACTAATTACTATTTACAGTACGTAATACACTTTATTGAATAAATATTAGTATTACTAAATTGTTTACCTTCATCTCACTATATAATATTAAATTAACTGTTTGAAACAGTGGTTATTTGTCGTTTATCAACATTATTTATTTACTTATTTTCTCCATTCATACTGACAATTTATTTTTTAAATATTTTTATAAGGTTTCGGTGTAAACGACACTCAATTTTTAAGAATGACAAATGCAAGCAGCCCTGTGTCTGCAGTAACGAATGGTAATTCAATATCACATTTTTTGATTTTTCCTGAACACATGCTTTAATCATAGATTACAACTTATATTTTCATCTATATATATATTTAATGTTTACCCATGCTTTTTTTTTCCTTCAGAAATACATGTTTCCAACAAGTGCACACCATCGTCAAGCAATGGACGAATGCCTCAATTACGCAATACTGCCTCTTCCAACATATCCACATTGACTCAATCATGTTCTAATCCTACAATGTCAAAAAGGACTACAACATTAAAGAGGAAGAATTATAACAATGAACCTGTTCCTATGGGTCCGTTGCTTGGAGATAATGCTGAGGAAGTTGAACGAGTAGAAAGAGATGTATTTGTCGGAATATCTAAAGGTAATTATTATAAAAATTAAATAACATGAAAAGGTATATTTTTATTCTAATTTTTTTAAATTAAACTTTAACAGATTATCTTGATCACGGTGATCAAAGTATTGTTTGTGACATTTGTAAGGCAAAATTATGGAAGAATGAAACTTTGTTGGGCAGAACAAATACAATGGGCAAGAGTTATTTTCTATGCTGTGGATATGGAAAAGTTGAGCTTCCAGATTTGAGCGAACCGGAAGAAAGTTACAAACAGTTATTCTCAAACGTCGGTCAGAAGAGCAAATATTTCTTGAAGAGTATTCGAAGATTAAATTCAATGTTTTCGTTCACTTCAATGGGCGGCAAAATTGATAAGTCTATTAACAAAAAAGGTGGAGCTCCTTTTGTATTCAGACTAAGTGGCCAAAACTATCATACCATTGGAACTTTATTGCCTAAACCTGGAGTGAAGCCAAAATTTTCACAACTATACATCTATGACACAGAGAATGAAGTTGCTAATAGACAGGGAGTTCTTGGGTATGTCAAATTTTTTCCTCGAATTCAATCAAATCTAATAGTAATCTTTTATTGTATATTTTTTAGTTTTTAATTATTACCTCTTTTAAATTTTATTTATCGAATTAGATCGGAGTCATCTAATAAGATTCTTGACGTTGAGCTTATACAAGAACTAAAGGAGATGTTGGATACCTGTAATCCTTTTGTCAAATGTTATAGAATGGCTAGAGATCGACTATCAGATGATCCTACAACTGATCTTAAGCTAAGTATAATTGCCAAACGAGACAAAGATGGAAGGACATACAACCTACCGTCTGCATCTGAAGTTGCTGTTCTTATAGTTGGTGACGTTTCTAATCTCATCGATCATCGTGATATAGTTGTCACGTCTCATTCTGGCTCTTTGAAACGTATAAGTGAACTGCATGTCTCATATCTTCCTCTCCAATATCCATTGCTTTTCCCTAATGGTGATGATGGTTATAGGGTTGATATTCCTCACCGGAATATTAATCTACTTGATGATAATGTCAAGAGAAGATGCACAATGAGGGAATTCTTTTCTTACAGAATTCAAGATAGAGTAGGAAAGTTCTCACTGATTCTTAATTCACGGAGGCTCTACCAACAATTCTTGGTTGACGCATATACCATGATTGAAAGTGAACGACTTGGTTACATAAGAAACAAGCAAGGCAATCTTAGAAGTGAGTGTGTTGAAAACCTTCGAACAGCACGTAATGAAGGTAACACTGATTTGAAACAAATTGGGCAACGTGTCATTTTACCATCATCTTTTACCGGCGGTCCACGTTTCATGATGCAAAATTTTCTAGACGCAATGGCTATATGTAAATGGTATGGATATCCTGATTTGTTTATAACCATTACGTGCAATCCCAAATGGCCTGAGATTATGAGATGTATAAAAGACACAAGTATCAAGCCTAGCGATCGTCCCGACATCTTATGTCGTTTGTTTAAAATGAAGCTTGAATCACTTATAAAGGATTTGAAGGAAAAATCAATCTTCGGCAAGGTTCAAGCAGGTATCTTCATTTTATAATCTTCAAAATTTATACTACTTTATCTATTAGACTTTACTTAAATTTTATCAACATATTCCTTTACTTATATTTGTTAATATTTTCAGTTGTTTATACAATAGAATTTCAAAAGCGAGGATTGCCACACGCTCATATATGTCTATTTATGCACCCCGCTCATAAATTACCAACTTCTGATCATATTGATCGCTTCATATCTGCTGAGATACCTAACCAGAATGAAGATCCTGACTTATACACCCTGGTGCGAGAGTTTATGATACATGGACCCTGTGGAAATCATAATAAAAAATCACCTTGCATGGTCAACGGAGAATGCTCAAAAAAATTCCCAAAAAAGTTTCGTGAATTCACGTCAACCGATTCTGATGGCTTTCCTCTGTATCGAAGACGTAGCGGTGGTCCAACATTTACTAAATCCGGTGCTGAAATTGATTCAAGATATGTAGTTCCTTACAACTCATTCTTGCTGAAGAAATATCAATCGCATATAAACGTTGAATGGTGCAACCAGGGCAATGCTATAAAATATCTTTTCAAGTATATCAATAAAGGCCCTGACAGAACTACATGTTATGTAGACAATCCTCAAGGTGCAGAGCAACCCGCTCAAGTTGTTGATGAGATTGATAAATACTATGACTGTAGATATATATCGGCATGCGAGGCTTCTTGGCGTATATATTCATATGAAGTTCACTACAGATATCCCTCTGTGATGAGACTTCCTTTTCATCTGCCTGGACATCAACAAGTTGTATTCGATGGAGACGATGACATCGAAGATGTTCTTAGTAAACCATCTGTTTCATCTTCAATGTTCATGTCTTGGATGAAATGCAATGAAATGTACGAAGAAGCAAGGAATCTTAACTACGTTCAATTTCCTACAAAGTTTGTTTGGAAATCAAATGAAAGATGTTGGAAACCAAGGAAACAAGGAGTTTCTATAGGAAGAATACATTCTGTGTCCCCCGCCCTTGGTGAAGCGTATTATTTGAGAATTCTTCTTAATAAAGTCAAAGGACCAACATGCTTTGAAGATATTAAGACCATACACGGAATTCAGCATCCTACTTTTAGAGATGCCTGCTATGCACTTGGTCTTCTCGACGACGACAATGAGTATATTGAGGCCATTAAAGAGGCGAGTCACGCTGGAACCGGTCACTACTTAAGAACTCTATTTGCTACCATGTTATGGTGCAATGCGTTGTCTAGACCGGAGCATGTGTGGGATCAATCGTGGTTGACGTTGTCAGATGGCATTGAGTACCAACGTCAGAGAAATTCCAATAATCAAGGTAATATTGATTAAGTACATTCTTCAACAAATAATTTACTTTATTTTTAAATTATTTAATATTACAATTACATATTTGTTTGTGTAGGATCCTCAACTGAAGATGTTGTATTGAAAAATCTTACGTTAATTGAAATTGAGAAGATACTGCTACGTAACAACTCTACGTTAGCTAATTTCACATCCATGCCGTTTCCTGACTTTGATGCTGCGGTTTTGGCAAACAACTTATTGATCAGCGAGGAACGTTCGTACGACAAAGATACTCTCAGTCTTGAATTTCAACAACTATTCGTAAAGCTAACAAATGAACAAAGGTCCATATTCAATGAAATAACTTCTGCAGTTGAGGCTCGCAATGGTGGTGTTTTCTTTGTTTACGGATATGGTGGAACAGGAAAAACATTTCTCTGGAACACATTATCCGCTTATATAAGATCAAAAGGCCAGATCGTGTTAAATGTCGCTTCAAGTGGTATCGCATCTTTGTTACTACCTGGAGGTAGAACTGCGCACTCAAGATTTCGTATACCTATAAATATCACGGAAGATTCGAT